>JBANDG010000001.1:1200000-1800000 GCA_037951595.1 Ogataea sonorensis | reverse complement strand
CTTGAAACGCAAGACAATTAAAACAAAAAAAAATAAAAAAAAAAAGACAAAGAAAAAAAAAAAGTCACAAACAACTTTAAACACTCACACATTGGCTGATTTTTGCACCGGAACAATAACGCTTTTTTGTGTTTTTTCTTCTTTACATATGCTGTATCTTTTCTTTTTTTCTAATTTTTAGTTTTCTCTTTTTCATTTTTTTTTCATTTATCCAGCTATTAAGTGGTATCTCCTTAACACTGCTTAAACCCTTTAAATTCCCTCAATTGGGAGGAGCACAATTGTCAATGAATTCATAAGATACATAATACATAGAATAATTGTAATTTTTTTTTCATTGATTTACTAAAAAGAAAGTTTATATAAATAAAAAGATTAGGTTTTGTATAAGTCCAATAGTCTTTTATTCTTCTTTTTTTCTTTCCAATTTTTAAAAAGATGAAAAAAGAGCCGAAAAACTCCTTAACGGAGTCCACAATAACAGCACCCCTGGTACCACTAGAAACTACTCCACCATCGAGCATATCATCCTCACAAACAGGTATTTCAACACCGTCAACTACCAAGAAACGTGCTGCAGTTACTACATCATCACCACCACCACCACCACCGCCATCATCATCATCCAAATCAGCTCCAGCGTGTCTAAGATGTCGTGAAAAGAAGTTGAAATGTGATAAAGTTCGTCCAATTTGCTCAAGATGCAAAGTGCACGATTTATCATGTGTTTATATACCAAACAAGAAAAAAGGCCCTAGACCAAAATATCAAAAGATTGCAGAGTTGGAGCAAGTGCTGCCTAGAATAACTAATTTAAGTGCTATTTTAAACCCGTCTGACGATGTCAATTCTGGTAGCTTATCAACCGGTGGTTCTTCAAACTATGAAAGTTCACCGGAAATCACTTACACTGGATACCTCAAAGATTTGAGACGAAGAATAAATAGCGACGAAGAAGTCTTAAGAATACTTCAGTTGGGTGAAGTTGGAATATCACTTCAGGATCTCGAAGAGCTGTTTCACTATTATTTTGATCGGAGGTTCCGTTCACAGAAATTTTCAACAAAGAGATTCTTACACAAATTGAACTATGAAACTGACGAAGTTTTATTTCACACATATATAATCTTATCTCTATCAGCAACATCAATGTCACAATACAATTCTAAAGCTTTGGCTTTATATGAAAAAGCTGTCAAATTAATGGAAAAATATTGGGTAAAAGTAGAGCAAAATTCAAAACTTTATTCAATGTATTATTTACAAGCAATGTCTCTCAAGACCGAACTAGAATTTGCATTGAAAAGGGAAATTCAAGCTGCGTTAACAATTAATGCAGCTGTCAAGTTATCCCAACTGTTTGGTTACGATAGAATGGATACTTTAACCACCGAAGCTAAAATTCGAACAGGTGTGGACCAAGTTTTCTTCTCTTCTGATATGCCATATGGAGCACATAATAATACAAAAGCTATCGATAATTTAGAAGATGACGGATTAGACGAAAACTTATCTTTAGTTGAAGAATGCAGGCAAACTTTTTGGGAAGTTTATATCTTAGATAAATGGGCATCTTTAGTCTCTGGCACGCCGAGTTCCTTTTCAGCAGAGTCTGGAGCTGTTATTTTCACATTATTACCATTTCCAACTTCTTTTTTTGCTCCAATAACGGAATCTGAGGTTTTGCCCAAAAATAGTAAAGGTTATTATCTACATGATGCCATGAAAAAAGTTGAAAGAAGACATGTCTTGGTTGATATGAATTTGGCCGCTTCTCGTGTTTTAACTTTGACAATAGCTGAAAACATACTAAAATGGACTAAAATGTTTTTATATTTAGTCGATTTGAATGAATTAAAAGAGCAAAATAGACTAGCCGGTATCAAACAAAAAGTCGAAAGCTTTGTTCAATTTTTCGAAGACGCCCAAAACAACATGATCACATTGAATTTCCCAGTTATCGATGCAGTTGTTAGTAATTGTGTTACCAAAATGTACCAGATTATATTAATCAAATTGAGTAAAGTGTTTCAACTTTACAATTCTTCAATCTCTGATCTTCATACTTCTTATTTCAAGGCAATTTTGAAAAAGACTTATCAAGGAAATATACGACATGTTAAATACGTACTTGAAGTTGATTTTGATGATACCTTGAACAGAGCTGTGAAATTTGTCATGTTTATAACAAACTTGAAATCTCTTTTAAACTTGGCTACAATTGTCTCCCGTGTGGAAAATCTAGTTTCTGATACAGATGTCAACATAAAAGACATTTTAGATTTAGTCAAATCTTTTAAAATCAAAGGTTATCGAAACCAGCACAAAAATGCAAACTTGTTAGAAACATTGATCTTATTAGAAAAGTGGACTACAATTTTCGAAGAAAATCCAGCAAACATTTCTTTAATTGATTTACTGTCCCAAGTCCACTAACTTTAATACTATACCGTGCCTAAGACAAGGTTCATGCTAATTTATGAATTCAGTTCACTTCATTCCCTTTTCACACCGCTTCCATTTTTTTTTCTTTTTCACTTTTTTTCAATTGCTTGTTTACTTTCAGTTCTGTTCAACGTTCCTATTCGTTAATTTTTTTAATTTTTGTGTTATTTAATGTTTGCTATCTTAGAATTTCTTTTAGTTATCTTTTCTGTGTTATTTGTATTATTTCTATTTTTTTTTTTCTATTTTTTTTTATTTAATTTTTTGTTTTTTTGTAATTGTTTTTTTTTTTTTTTTTTTTTTTTTTTTAGTTTCTTTCTTCAACTTTACTTCAATAATGTTCAGCCCTTATTGGTGCGTAAGGAATCAAGAGTCAAGTTCTTTTTTTTTTCACTAGACGATCAGTATTTAACCAACAAGGCTACTTTTGTAAAATTGGGGTACAAATTCACAGAAAAAGCCTTATGTTTTGATCAATTTCAGAACTTGCAAGTTAAACATACAAACATTATAATCATACTTTTCACTATACATCAAAAATCGAAAGCTGACATATCAGGCTCTGCAAAAGCTGATGGAGGAGGCGCAAGTTTGTTATTGGCGTAAACTTTTTGAGGAACAGATGCGTCCTGATAAGTATCATTTTTCATAAAGTCTGACAAAATATTTGGCTGGTCAGCTCCATTAAGCTCTTGATCAGCGGGTTCAACACTCTTTTTGACATCTGCCTTTTCTTTCTTATTCTCAACATCACTATGAGTTGGAATTTTGGTGAGTTTCCAGTTTCTAGTCAAGTACAATGCAATATAATCACACCCCATCTTCTCATACATTGATGCCACTTTTATAATAAATTGGAATTCCATCTCCGGGTTTTCCTTTGTAAACTGTTGCAGATCTAAATTTTTTCTCGATCTGATACTGTCAAATAAAACAGCTAAAATCGGATCTTCGTTCTTCAATTGAATAATTTGCTGACTGTTCTTATCGAATTTGAAATTTGGTTCAAATTTTTTAATGTCCTCAATAATATTATCTACTGGTTTGATCAACGCCTCTAAAGCTAGTAATTTCTCTCCTAATAACCAAAAACTCCAACTAATCTCCCATTTGTTGTTATTTTCGCAAGCACTTGGCAAAATTTCATTCATGATGAGTTCCCTCAAAACAGGTCCTTTATCACTTCCTTCATAACATCTCGCAACAGCAATAGCTAATGGGATATCATTCAATTTTCTAACAATGACATTGACTGAATCTTTCACAGAATCTGCAAGTAAGAAAAAGTAAGCAGCATCAAAATATCTGTGTTTACCTAACAAGACAAACGCATTCTTCATAGCTGCTGATTTCCATCTTTGTTGTTTGAAATCATTACTCAAAAATTTCAACATTTTTTGTTGTTCCGGATGTCCTGAAGAAATTCTCCAAAGTCCTAGTAAAATTTGTTTTTTCTTTAATGCAAGATAATAAATTGAACTGGATAATGGATTTTTAATTCCATTATTTTCCTCTTGATGCTTAAAAAATTCATTCTTTGCAACAAGTTCCATAACTTCAACAAGCTTATCGTGCTTTAGCCAATAAGACAACCCGTAACGAGTAAAATTCAAAGCATCCAATCTGAGATTTGACTGTTCTTTGATCATGTTTAGTAATAAATCTTTATGATCACTGTGTAAGGCAAATGAGATATCTCTCAACGAAATTGTCTTTTTACTTCTATAGTAGTGAGATTTGGTCAAGTTTAGTTGGAATAACTTCATACCAACATAAAATCTCAAACCATTCATATCTAAAACGTTTTTATATGATTTCAGAATATCTGAAACAATTTGTATTGTTGATGATAAAGTGATTTGTTGATGACCAGTGAGATACGGTAACTTGACTTTTTGTAATTTTTCTAAAATCAAATCACATTTTGACGTGGTTATATGATCTTCCGTCTCATCCTCTTGATAAGAAAACAAGTTCTTATATTTGCTTGTACTAGAAGCTTTTGTATCTTCTGTAGGTGACATAAATTCATCCATATGCAATCCTAAATGGGCGTCAACATAAGAAGTATTCCCAAGATCCAACTCCCTTAGCTTGAAGTACAAACGACTTAAAACTTTATCAACTATATTAAACCTGCCAACCAGTAAAATCTGAATAATGTATTGTGGATGATACAAAGGTAATGGACCGTTCAATGCGGAACAGAGATCAAAAATATCATTTGACACAATATCCAACGTTCCAATAGCCTGAACGGTATATGCATCTTTTGCTGGATCTAATGATTTATCACTGATGTAAAACTGATTACCTGACCCAATAACAAGTAATCCATCCTTCATCCAGACAGAATCTCCAATTTCATGAGTCGTTTGTTTCGATATATCGATTCTTTTGATCTTGGTAAATGTTGGTGATTGGTTTGTATAATCGTAACGTAACTGTGTATACAAAACTGAATGCGACTTGAAACCAACAGCTAGAATTCCTTGTTGATATTCAGTTGAAGTCCAATCCAAGTCTTTAATCTTGTCTTCATTCTCTAATACTTCTGTATACTCTTGTGTTCCTAATCTACTATCCCAAATCGTCAGCTGATCACGAGCTTCGTTCACGACAACTATCTTGTGAATTGAAGAACCAGTTAAAAAGGAAGCGTTTTTGATACCCGTTATAAACGAGTGTTTCAAGTGCCATCTAATAACATTATCCGTAATAGAAGTATGCAAGATTTTGACAAGACCATTAGCATCAATCACAGACAAAACTTCTCTATCTGCTTTATCATCAATGGAAGCTGTCCATCCAACAGGATCAATCATAGATGCAATATGAAGTTCAAAATCTAAGCTTTCCTCAAACTTCAGTATGTCTTCAACTTTGTGACTTTGTATCTGAACCGTTTGTTTCCCTTTACCATCATCATTTATCTCCAATTCCCAAGCAAGACACTGTTTGTCTTGAAACACTGCAACAACATGACATTTACTTTTATTTTCTTGTTCCGGTAATAAAAAGAAACACAGTGGCTTTTCATCTTCATTTATATTTTTAATTGATAGTGATCCACATATAGGTGCCAATTTTGTACGCGCATCATGATACTGAGACACTAATCGACAATCAAAACAAATCAACTGATCTTCAAGCAACGCAATAACATAATCACCTTTATTCCATATACAGGCATTGATTATAGGTGATGGTGTTATCAATGTTGACTTTTTGCTCAATGTCACTTTATGATTCTGCAATGGTATCGTCATCCATAAACAATTTTCATTGAACCTCGTAAGTGATAAGATTGCCATACCATCAGCTGATCTTATAAGTCGTTGAATAGACTTGTTATGCCCTGTAAACTTATTTTGTAACTCACCGATTTCAACTTTTTTTATATTATGAAGCTTTGGTACATGAATCGATTCTGATTTTTCACTGTAAATACTTTGATCATCAATATCTTCTCGTTGAAATTGAAATATTTCTGAAAATGATAGCGATACATGCCTCACAGAATTTTTATATAAATCGTGTAAAACAAAATTCAAAGCAATTTGTGGGTGATCACCGTTATGCACTGTACCAAGCTGAAAATTTTGAAGAAACAATGCTCTGCAATCCTTAGGTATACAATCTTTGCGAAACTTGATAATATTTGTGTTGAGTTTTCCGTTTTCGTCGATGGTGGTATTCATTTTACGTGGTACCATTTCTTCGACAAAGGAACTGCTGTTGATGTTATCCAATAAATACAGCTCAATATTACCATGACTATCAAATGATAAACAAACATCTGATTTTGAATCTATCAATTCTGTTAAAGCATTATATTTTTTCTGTAGTATTTTATTATTACCCTTAACTGTAACGTTTGAATCACCATTTGAAGCATTATAAGAACTTTGACCCTGATTTTGTTTTTGTCTATCCTCCAAATCGTGTAATATTTTGTCTATTCCAATGTTCATCAATTGACTATCGATAATACTGACAAACTCAAAATGGTCTTTTGCACTTTTTCCTGAACGTAAATCTAGGTATCCGTTATTATGAATACCAAATCCTTTTTCAGAGTTTGACGTTGTAAAAACTCGTAACACTGCATCTTGTGAAACCGTGTATAATATATTATGCTCTTTGGTATGTGCTACTAGAGAGTTCACACTAGCTAATCCGGAACTAAAAATCCTTCTTGAAACATCTGACGTTATTATACTATTTGAAGGTTTTAAAAAGTCTGTATAGTTTGATTTGTTCACAACACTTTCAGAATTTGAAGAACCACGTGAGACTGTACCACCTTGAAAAGCAGACACAGATGGAGAAAGCTTCCAGTTCAAACTTGTGACATAGGTTGGATGCGAGATGTAATTCAAGTCAAATTCTGAAGATTCAATTCCAAAAGAGACTCTTCTCCAAATCTTTACAAGTTTGTCATAAAAGCCTATACTGGCAATTGCTGTTGAATTAGGAGCAAATTTCACCATGTACACAGGATTTGGCTGACTTTTCACCCATAAACATTTTTTATGTATTTTTTTTTTACCATCAACATCCTTATAGTAAAATCTCCACAATGTTAAACTCTTTTGAGAACCTACAACAATTTCACAACTTGACTCTGAGTTATATTCATTTGGTAGACCGAAGAACTGATTAGAGTCCAACTCATCCTCTTTTATATCACATGAATCCGACCAATTGAAACAATTGATCTTTGAGTCATCATTGTTATTTGTCACTTCAATTTCCAAGTCCCAATGAACTTTTAACTCTGAAATATCTTTTCTGCCTCCAAAATCGTATTGATAAAAATTTGAGATTGTCGGAGTGTAGATCATCAACTTATCACCTATAGATATGGCAATTTTACCATTGATTCGATTTATGTCAACATTGAAAGAGTCTGCAGGCAAGTATATAGTTTGTAAATACTGGAAATCATTTGTCAATATTACTAGGTTATTTCCTGAACAGTAGCATAAAATTTGAAGAGCATTCCAGTTGGTAAAGGAGCAACAGTACGGGGATCTGTTTGGCTCTCCTGGTAGAAAATTCAGCGACATCAATTATTTATGTCGAAACTGCAAAATAAGCGTTCTCACCCTCTGCAATAGTATCTAAAAGTTGACCGTTTTTCAAAATAACTAACAGCAATTCAATCCAAAGTGAATATACTTGTAGTTTATGATAAAATCAAGTCACTTTATCAAAGGTCAGTAAATGCGTTCAAAACATGTCAAAAGTAGATAACCTAAAAGCTGTGTAAAGATGCTAATCCCTTTCTATTTTTTTTACTTTTCAACCTGATCACAATTTTTTGTAAGGCTGATTTTAAGTTTATCAGAGATATCCCAGATTTTGCGTATATCTGATTCATTATTCATCATATATTATCAAATAAGAAGCTTTCTTGAATATTACAAGAAAAATCAAATAAAGATGGTTGCAAGGTAAGTGTAGTGTTTTTAGAATGAGCCAGGCAATTTTTTAGATGCCGAACGAGAAGTTGATTTTGACCTCTCAACAGTAGATTACTAACTCACATGTCTTTACCCTTACGAATTTAACAGTTGCAAAGATCAGTTAAAGCAAGTTGCTATTTGTTTACAAAGATCACCATGTGTGATGATTGAAAGAAACAAACCTAAAGATTGTATAACTGATCCAGAACTCGCTAAGGACCTACCAGAATTATGCAAAGCTCAACTAGCTACATTCTTAGATTGCAAGAGAGGGATTGTCGATATGAGAAAGAGAATCAGAGGAAATGGTACTTTAAGTACAGGAAAATATGATGAACAGTACGAAAAGCTTTCAAGTGGTAATTTTGATCCAAAGGAAGAAATGATGAAGTTGCAACATTTAAACTCAAGTCAAAAATCGTGAATATCACTAGTGCCACTGGTTATCACCTACTTGTTTTAAAATCTTCAATAGTATACCCAGTGACTTGAAAAACGCATTTGACTTAAATTTTCCAACCAGTGTTACAAACTGAGTAACTGTAACTTGTATATACTTTTATTTATATAAATCTTGTTTAATAGATTTACCCTTACGCTCGAACAATCTTGGTATTAAAATTATCTATAGAAACAGTTCTTTATCAATGTAAACATTTCAAAAACAACAAAAGGATATCCCGATACTACTCAAAGCTTTTAATCTAAAGTTGAATAAACTACACCAATAGATAGAAGCCTTTCAACCAATTTATCGATAACATCACTGGACACTGTAGGTGAGTTAAAAACAACTCTGAAAAACTCCCCGTTATTTTCACCAGTAATTGCATCGTCAGGATTTGGAGCATAGTCAATGAGAAACTCCCCAGACTCATGCAGTTTTGTTGCAATAAATCTAGTTGCCTTGGTCATTTCATCACCAGTCAAGTTTTGGCCTTTTTCAAAAAATGGATTATAATAGAAGCAAACTTGAAGACAAGGAGGTGGAATATCACTTATAAGCTTGAAACCGGGAATATTTTGCACTTTTCTGGCAAAATACTCACCTATAGCATAAGCATGATCAACTCTCTGTTGATATCCTTGAGTACCGTAGTAAAGCCAACTGATATAAAACTTCAATGCATCTGCTCTTCTACCACATCCCATAGTACCATTGGCCAAGTCAAAATTTTCCTCATCATCCAAAGTATTATGGAACAGATATGGAGCATCTAATGAGTTGGCCTGAGTAAAAATTCTGTCATTTGGCACAAGTAAAAACGAACAAGTTGTTGGAACACCTAACATCTTATGAGGATTACTAGTTATGGAATCGGCCAGATGAGAACCCTTCAACAAATGGGACTTCGCAGGAGAGAAAATGGAGTTTCCTCCCCAAGATCCATCAATGTGAAACCAGATCTTGTGCTTTTTAGCAATCACCGCAATCTCCTCAAACTTATCATAAGAGCCAAAAACCGTGGTACCTGCGGTAGCATTTATATAAAGAGGCGTGAAACCGTCACCTATTGATTTGATAATAGCTTTGTCTAGTTCATCTACACGCATTGATCCGTGTTCATCAACGGGCACTTTGAACACATTCTTGGCTCCAATACCAGACAAAGTAGCTGCCTTTTCAACACTATAATGGCAATGCGCACTAGTGTAAATTGCAAATTTTTTGGTATTTCCTTCAAGTTTAGTCTCTGGGTATAATATACTTCTAGCCATATGCAAACTGGTAATATTCGACCACGAACCTCCACTAAAAGTTAACCCGCCAGCTGCTTGGCCTGTAAAACCAAACATATTGGCATATTTCTGAGCGACTTTGCGCTCAATCACCGTTAAAGCTGGAGAAACAGTGAAAACGTGGGAGTTAGTGTTCAAAACTGATAAAAGTAAATCTGATAATATACCAACAGCATTTGTTCCAGCATATAGCTTGTCCATGAACCCTGGATGCCAAGTATTTATGGAATTTTTCAAAACTTTTTCAAACACTTTCAAAATCTCTTGTGGTCCGTTTTCACTTTCTTTTAAAGCGTCATCAAATAGGTCATCCTTCTGAAGATCTAAAATTTTATAAAGATCCTTTGGATTGGCGAATCTTGGCCCAACGTCAAGTTTTCCGTTATCTGTATCTTGCACATACTTGATAAGAAGATCGACAGCTGGTTTCAAAATTGACTCAAGCTCCTGTACTCTATTTTCCTCCAACTGGGAAACGATTTTCTCAGTGACTGTCATTTTTAAGCTTTATATTTCAAATTTAGTTTGAAAGTCTTCTTTTTCAAACTAGAAAAGTACAATCAAGAGTATTATAATAGTATTACAAATCGATAAAATTTCAACAACTTTAGTAAAGTTGTAGTCTTACGGAAAGTGCCATTTCAAGCCCTTTGTGAAAAATTCAACTGTGGCTAATGAGTGGCGCAGTTCAGTAACATTTTGTATCTTTACTTCTTATCATGTTTTGCCATTATCTAGAATTAAATAATGTTATGTATACTTGCTTTAAATCAAAAAGACATAAATGAAATTATTTTGGTAGACTCAAGCTCTTAAATTGGGCTTTTCATACGTTTAGTAGAGGTTTGAACTTCCCACAATGGCAATCGATGATTTTGTCAAAGCTGAAGAGGGTGAATTTAGTGATTCAGCTTTCAATAACGATGTTGAAAATGAGAGTCCACAAGTGACACTAGAATCATTGGGTGTGAAATCTATGGCCCAAGAGTCATTGGAAAAAGAGGTCTCCAAAACTGCTGATCAAGTGATACAGGCAAAACAGCTTGAACAAGACAATAAAAGGTTAGAAAAAACCAACAGCAAGTTGAGAACATTTCAGTCGAAGGTAAAATCATTGCAACTCAAACTAGACTCTAGAAATACCAAAATCTCAGAAAGAGAAAGGATCAAAAAAGAAATTGAGACACTCAATAAAGAAGAGATTCAGCCCTTGTTAAGAGATGTCGAGGAGATAAAGGAAAGAATAGAATTGATCCAACAGCAAACATCTGATAAGTTTGAAAATGTCGATGACTTATCCCAACAACTGCCAAACGAAACACATCAGGAGTATTTAATCAGAACAGGAAAAGTGACAGCATTTGGAAGTTCAAATGGATTTATACAAGAGGACGAAAATTTAGTTTTAGATGTGCCGACACATCAAAATTTTGTGTCGCCTGGGCTAGACAACATACCTGGTTCACATAACAACATTCAAGGAGATGGAGTGATTAAGAAAGAAGATGATCCAGTTCTTACTAATCCAGTAGTGGATAAAGAATATGAGGAAGAAAACAATGATGAATATGAATACTCCTCCGATAACGATAGTGATTTTATAGTTTCAGACGACGAAATTGATGTTTCTATACGACGCAAGAACAAATTAAAAACAAAACAAACAGAAGAAGAGGAAGAACTTGAAAAATTGGATGATGGAGATGAGTCTTTATATCAAAAAAGATTAAACCAATGGATTTTGAAACGTTCTGAGTTGAGAAAATGTCATCGCCCAGACTACGTAGATGATCCAAATGTTGCCGAATGGCAAAAGCCTCATCCGACTTTAAACGATGCTGTTTTGAATGACGAGTTTAAAATCCCGGGTGATATTTATTCTTCTTTGTTTGATTACCAAAAGACTTGTGTTCAATGGTTATGGGAACTTTATTCTCAAAAGACAGGAGGAATTATTGGAGACGAAATGGGTCTTGGTAAAACAGTTCAAATCATTTCATTTCTTGCAGCTTTACATTATAGTGGGAAATTAGATAAACCAGTATTAGTTGTTTGTCCGGCAACAGTGTTGAAGCAATGGTGTAATGAGTTTCACAAGTGGTGGCCTTGTATGAGAACGATTATATTGCATTCCATTGGAAGTGGAATGTCAGGAAAGAAAATGAAAAAAGATGATGATAGCGATGAATACTTGGAAGCGATGTTGGAACAAGAAGAATATGGTTCCAAAAAAACATTTGCTGGTATTCAATCTGACAAGATGGCTAAGGAGTTGGTAGATAGAGTTGTTAAGAAGGGGCACGTTATAATTACCACATATGTTGGAGCTAGAATTTATGCAAAATATTTATTGCCCGTTAAATGGGGATATGTTGTTTTAGACGAAGGTCACAAGATTAGAAACCCTGATAGTTACATTACCTTAGTCTGCAAGCAATTGAAAACACCCAACAGGGTGATATTATCAGGTACTCCAATTCAAAACAATTTGATTGAACTTTGGAGTTTGTTTGATTTTGTTTTCCCTGGAAGGCTAGGAACTTTACCTGTTTTTCAAAATCAGTTTTGTATACCGATAAATCTGGGTGGCTATGCAAATGCTACCAATGTTCAAGTTCAAACCAGTTATAAATGTGCTGTCATATTGAGAGACTTGATTGCACCTTATCTTTTAAGAAGAGTGAAAGCTGATGTTGCTAAAGATTTGCCAAAAAAGACAGAAATGGTTTTGTTTTGTAAGCTTACCCCACAACAGAGAACTCTTTATGAGAATTTTTTAAATTCTGAAGATGTCAGAAAGATAGTTAAAGGTAATAGAAACGCTCTCTATGGTATTGATATTTTAAGAAAGATATGTAATCATCCAGACTTGGTTGATTTGAGTGTGAAAGGTAAACTGAAATCCGGCAAAACTTTAACAAGTATTGCAAGCAGATCTGGGAAGTTACAAGTAGTTGATGCATTGATTGATTTGTGGTTAAAAGAAAACCGTAAAATGTTAGTGTTTACTCAAACAAGGCAAATGTTGAATATTTTACAAGAGTTTTTACAAGCTAAGCAACTGGAAGATGGTACAGGAAAGTACAACTTTTTAAGAATGGATGGCTCGACTCCAATAGGCCAACGACAAACATTGGTCGATACGTTTAATCAAGATCCTACTTTTAATATCTTTTTATTAACTACAAGAGTTGGTGGTCTTGGTGTTAATTTGACAGGGGCAAGTCGTGTTATTATTTATGACCCTGATTGGAATCCTTCTACTGACCTACAAGCAAGGGAAAGAGCTTGGAGATTAGGTCAAAAGAAAGATGTTGCAATCTACAGATTGATGACTGCTGGATCAATTGAAGAGAAAATTTATCATCGACAAATTTTCAAACAGTTATTAACTAACAAAATTCTCAAGGATCCTAAGCAAAAGAGATTTTTCAAAATGAATGATTTGTATGATCTTTTCACGTTGGGTGACCAAGATACAAAAGGAACCGAAACTGCAGATTTATTTGGAACAGATGAAACTAGTTATGAAGGTGATAAAGAAAGAAAACCTAAATTTGCAGCAACACGAAAACGTCGTGAACTATCATCCAAGTTAAAAGACGAAGATGACGATTTACTAGAAGTTTCCAAAATTAAGAATGTTTCTCAGTTGGAGGAGTTTAAGGATTCGAATGACAACAATACAGAAAACAAATCCGAGGACAGTGACTTGTTATCCGGGTTGTTTAAAAACTCAGGAGTTCACTCTGCATTGCAACACGATGCTATACTGGACTCATCAAACGATGGCAAAACATCCAGTTCTTCTGTTAAATTTAGTATGATTGATGATGAAGCAAGTCGGATTGCCAATCAAGCAGTTGCTGCATTGAGAGAATCTAGAAAGCAAACACGAAGAGCAAATATTGGAGTTCCTACATGGACAGGTAAATTCGGGAAAGCCGGTAAAGCTAATCAAACCAATACTCCAATGATTAAAAGACAAAAGACTGGAATGCTAGCAAGTGCAGCTAACTCGTCAAGAGAATCATCTGCCAATCCATTACGCTCTAGGTCTGTATCTCCAAGCACGCCAACTGTTTCATCTGCATCCATTTTATCAGCAATCAAGAATAAAAAAGAGGCAACTATTGGGGTTACTAGTCCCATTAAGGCGAAGAAAGCTGCTCCTGTGGAAGTTGGAGATATAAATTTGATTAGAAAGTTGAGCGATTATTTGTCCGGAGTTGATGGGTTCTTCAGTACGTCTAGTGATGTGTTAGATAATTTGAATATTGACGTTTCAAATGAAAAAACAATCAAAGTTGTGAGATCAATGCTAAAATCTATTTGTCGTTGGGACAAGGAGAGAAAAGGATGGGTTTTAAATGAAGAGTTTCGTTGATTAAGATGAAACGAGATACGATATTCTCAAATTTGTATATGAATACATCCTGATGTAGGATTTGCATTTACTTTTACTTTTCAACTGCTAATAAACCAGACAGCGGCGATTGCTAAGTAATAAAGACATAATGATTGCAAACATCTAGTGTCGAAAAAAAATACGTAATAGAAAACAAAAAAAAATATAAAGATAAACAATACACGCAATAGTCTTGAAAGGCTAATTTAATCCATAGAACGGAAACTGAAAAGAAACGACAACAACCAAAACGCCACAAGTAATGGTTAAAAGAAAAAAGAAAAAGAACGAATATATCTGCTAGTCAGATTATTTTTTAGAAGTGCCTAATGAATAATCACCAGCAATCCATCTGTTAACCAAAGCTAAAGAACTTTCAGGTTGATCATAAGGAACCATGTGACCACCATCAAACATTCTAGCATAAGTGAACTTATCAAAGTTTTTAACTTCACCAACTTTTGTTTTACCGTCATCCAAGTAAAGAGATTTAATCTTGGCATCGGCAAATCCGTCCTTACCTGACCATGGTAATTCATTTGACCAAGCTTGGTTACCTAACCAGTTACAAATGAAATCTTTATCACCTGCATAAATCAAAACAGGTAAATCTTGTTCCAAGATGTCAATAACATTCTTATGGTAAGGTTTCATCCAGTCACCAGCAAATAAAAAGTTTCTGTTAACGTCAAAGTTACAAGACTCGTATGTTTCAACTTCAGCACCTAATTTTTCCTTGACAAAATCTTGATTCAAGTAACTGTCGATATATTCTAAACCTTTGTAACATAAAGAAGAACCTTCGCACATCTTTCTAACATCGTAAACATTTCTACCGGTTTTTTGGTAAGGACCGATTTGAGCGTTATTACAATAGATAGCAGCTGGAACACAAGAAAAGACAGATTGAGAATCATAACAAGATTCAATTAATGATAAACATCTTGGTAAGGTGTCCAACATACCATCACATTCAGCATCAGGTAAAACTGGTTCATAACCATTTTCAGGTGAACAAGCCATTTTTTGGTAGTAAGGGTATTGAGTTAAAGGATCAGTTAAACCGTTACCAATTAAGACTGAAGTTAAATTAAAGGATCTATCGGCATGAGATAAGATTTCAGAAGCGAAAACAGGAACGTAATGTCCACCATATGATTCAGCAGCAATATGGAATGGAACACTCAAGTATTCTGGGAATTGTTGGTAAAATAATTCCAAAAATGCATAAACATCTTTACCGGCAGCAACGGTATTGGAAACAGATTGAGAAGAGTAAGAATAACCAACATTGACAGGTTGATCTAAGTAAATGACCGAAGCATTTGAGTTCCAAGAGTATGGATTGAAAACTGGATTTAAATCTTCATCAATTGAAGAAGAACCCAATTCGAAAAACAACCCAGTTAAAGATGAACAACCTGGTCCACCGTTTAACCATAAGATGACAGGATCATTCTTTGGGTCATTTCTACTTTCGAAAAACCAATAAAAGAAATGTTTGTCTTCATCTTCAACATCCAAGTACCCAGAGTATTGTTTAGTGTGGTCGATACCTAAAGCACCAGGATCAGTTTTTTTAACTCTCAACTTATAATTGGATAGCTTTTCATTATCAACATGATAATCCCAGAAAGTGTCTGGTTTTTTACTAACTTTGAATTTTGGTTCATTGACAAACTTCATGTTTTTCAAAGTGTCAGGGAACTTCATCTCCATTTCAGACCAAATTGAAGACAATTCATCGTCAACTGAGTCGACAGATTCATTATAAACTTCGGCAATTTGATGAAGCAAAGATTTACCCTTTTGAGCACCGTTTTTCAAGACATCTTTAGCAGCATCCAAATCCACTGGTGATTTGAAGTTCAAAGGATGTTGATCATTGCCGCCAAAACCTAATGAAATGGCATTAGTAGTAGAAAGCAACGTAGTTGCTAGCAAAGCGATAGATTGAAGTGAGAGTTTCATT
Organism: Ogataea sonorensis; assembly: GCA_037951595.1. NCBI lineage: Eukaryota > Fungi > Ascomycota > Pichiomycetes > Pichiales > Pichiaceae > Ogataea > Ogataea sonorensis. The sequence goes on along the minus strand of JBANDG010000001.1, from coordinate 1,783,964 downwards.
GTTAAAGAGAGCTAATTATATGTTAAAGTGCAAGTATTAATCAACAGTTAATGCTTACAATGAATTGAAGCAAAGTTTAAGATTAATTCAGTTACAAGCAACTTTCTTAGTATATAAATACAGTCAAAGAAATGAAAAAGCAGTATATATATTTAAATTGTAACAATCCAAAAGAATTAAAGGTTAATTAATATATTATTAACACTACTAACACTTTACCCACCACCCGCAATTGAGAGGCAAAAAAGCTAAAAGAGAAAAAAAAGAGCTAATAAAGAGCCAGATGACTATCCGAAAAGAGCAATTTTGATAACAGCCTTCACCAGCCACTCATTCAATTCGTTTTGGGAAATTTGAGAGCAGAAACGGGTAAAATATCACCAGCCACAAAAGATATATATATATATATTTGAGGCTGATGCTTTTTGTGGGGGAAAAAAGCTAAAAACAGGCGGTGCTAAATATAGTTGACGTCGATCGACGCTTTTTTATATATCCGTTCTTTTTTTTGTCTGAAACTTTTGCGTCGATTAGTACATCTGGACACCGTTTAAAAATTTTAACCGCCCAAACCAAAAAATTTAAATAGCGAAAACAAAAGAAAAATTAAAACTTTTTTGCTTATGGCATTCTAAATAGTTGAAATTTTGAAATGATTCCAGTCCAATGAAAGCAAAGTTAAATGTCAGGGTTTCACATTGAGTGAGTAGAAGTTGGTTATTTGCAAGATTTGGAATTGAATCTCAGGAGTGAAAACACTATAACAACAACTCTGCATGATGTTAGTGAGACAGTCTTGGAAAAGTGTGTTAAAGCCAGGAGCTACAGCTATTTCTGTGCCGCCTGTTTGGAGACATACAGTTAAATCTTCCATTGCAAATTCAACGCAATTAAGATTCAATTCTTCGAAAAAACCCGAGGGGGATAACCAAGTTGGATCCGAAAATGAATTGGTGAATAGTAAATCAGAGTCAAGTTTGGATGAAAATCTTTTTAAAACAAAATACAGCTTTATTGAAAAGCAAAAATTGGAAAAATCGCTTACAGATTTATCCTCACAAAGCCAAAATCAACTACATTCAGATGCACCAACTCAAGAAGAAAAAGATGATCAAGCGACTTATGAAATGGCGAAAAAGATGCAAGCTGCTTTTGCCGGTATAGGTGTATTGGCTGCAGCTATATTTGGATTTGAAATTTATAATAATTGGGCATACGTTAAAAGTAAAACTATAGGAAACACCTATGATTTGAGTCATTTTGAAGAAGCATACGATGAGATTAAAAGAAAGAAAAAGGAAAAGGAAAAAGAACTCGAAAAACAAATCTTTACCATCACAAACACAAATTCAACCTCTGTTCCAGGTTTGTATATTTGTGGTAACAATGAGAACGGATTAGTTTCTGACGACAATCAAATACACATACAAACGATATTGAAGCGTTTATCATGTTTTGACAATTTCTTCATCAAAGATGTTGCTCTAAGCTCTAAAAGCGGTGTCTTGATCAATGATAAAGGTGATTTATATCAATGGGGGAAACTAGCAAAAGATCATGATGTATCAAAACCAATTTTGAAAGGCGAGAAGCTTGTTAAAGCTAAAATAAGTAATGGAGTCATTTATGCATTGAAATCAAATGGTGCTGTTATCTACCTACCTGAATCTGAGAAAGATCGTTCAAATTTCTCTACGAATTCATCTAGAGGTTTGTTGTCTTTAACTAGATCAAAGACTTTACCATATGCAAAATTAGAAATTTCACAACCAGTTCAAGATTTTGATGCTGGTAAAGAACATTTGATCTTATTAACCAGAAAGGGAACCGTTTTCACTTGCGCTACAGGTTTGAATCCAATTGCCAAATCATATGGTCAATTTGGTATTCCTTCATTTTCACAATTCGATGAACCTCCAAAACCAAATCAAGTACATGAAGTCACTTTACTTAATAAGTACATTGAAGATGGTAAAGTATTACAAAGAAAAATCAAAAAAATTGCCGCTGGTCAGTATTTCTCTTTATGTTTAGATGATTTAGGTTACGTGTGGGCTTTTGGTAAAAATACATATGGTACTGCAGGAAAGTCTGTCTCTTATAATACTGAAATTGTTCCTTACCCATCAAAAGTTGAATTATTCTCAAATCATTACAAAAATACCGATTTCCCACAATGTATAAATATTGCAGCAGGTGGTGAGACAGCTTTTGCTGCTTTTGTCTCTTCGAATATTTATCATTTGTTTGAAAAATCAATCAGAGATCAAAGTAAATTCAATTTCTCTGATTTGACCGAATCTCAACAAAATTCATTAATGTATTTTGCTTGGGGACATGGTTTGAAAGGTGAATTAGGTGTTGGTCATTTTGTTCATGGTCAAGCTGAACCAAATAAAATCAAGACATTGAACGAAATTAAAGAGTTCAATGAAGATACTCAGAAATTGGAAACAACAGCTGTTAAACATTGGGCAGTGGGTGAAAATCACGTCTTGGTGACGTTAAATAATGGTGACGTGTATGCATGGGGTGACAATGAATATGGTCAATTAGGTAATGGGAAAAGAATCAGAAGTGCTCTTCCACGTCCAGTCCCATCTATAAAAGAACCAAAAGACAACAACACCCAGTCTGATTCTAGTGAAGTTAAAAAGAGCAAAAATGCAATTAATGATAGATTACAGCTAATTGACAATGATAAATTTGAACAAGTTGTCGTCTCAGGTCCTGATACTACTGCGATTTACTACAAGAAGAAGTAGAGATAAACAACCTTTATAGCATTTCAAGTAAGTTAATTGTGTATTTATTTAATGTATATAGTGAAAAAAACATTCTTTTATAAACAACTTAAACAGTGTAAGTTGGAACGAAAACAAGCATTTGGTTAGTATTTTCTAGAACGAAACCTCAAATTTTGTTTTCCATTTTGTAGATTTCACCGCCGTGATTTTGTTCTGTTTTGAGAAGATAAGTGTAATCTTTTAATTTAATTTGAGATTGGAACAAGTGGTATTGAGATAAAACAATTTCAAAGTTAAACCAAAAGTATTCAGGCCTCTTTTTAAAAGAACCAAATTACAGGTTACTAACTGCTATTGCTCAATTGTTTGTCTACGTGTTGTTTTGAAATGGCTCGGCCATCAATTAAAAAAAAGAAGCCACTAGAGCCGAAAGTTCTAGTGGAGAGTCATGTTGTCTTGCCGCAAACTGATCAAGATCAGCATTATCAAACTTTACACCAAATAACTGAACCAGAACAATTAGACCATCTGGTGGTAGGAGAAGATTTCAACAAGAGACTCGGCGTTATTTCTAAAAAACAATTAGAAGTAAAATATATCACCTCGGAGAGTTTAGCAAATAGTGTAAAATCTGAAGACTTCAGTTCCTACTTGCTGACACTCATAGACGACAATTTAATGAAATTACTAGATGAATTCCCATTTCAAATGGACTATGATGAGGATGCAATTGGATCGAGTTATATCGAGCACATATCCAAATCAATTTCAAACTTTAAAAGGCTAGTACAATTGAACAGGTCACGACTAAGCGCATTTGGTATACTGTTACCAATTCAATTGAGTAACAGATGGACATTTATCTGGATTAAACTTCAGGATTCAGGGTATGCGCAGATTTTACAAATTGATAGCAAACCTAGCACGATTGGTAAGATTAGTTGGAAGATACTTGTTGCTCTTAAAGCGTTGGTTTCATATATACTTGATATTCCGGATTCCCCCGTATTTACGTTCAAATATTTGATGCCCATTATGGAAGATGAGAAATTTAGCAATGAAATGCTCATCTTTTTATACATGACAACTGTTGTTCAATATTATAAAAATAATGGAAACTTGCCTCTAGATAACCCGATCCAATTCAAACAAAAAGATTTAAATTTTGAAAAATTGAATGATGAGTGGAACCTTTATAGTGACATTTACTTAGAATATACAAGTACTCATGATGAAATTGACTTTCATAGTTTTGAAAAGGAAACACTGAACAGAGAATTGAACTCACTGACTGATAATAACAATTCAAGTAGGAGATCTAAATCCAGACGAGGTGGATCTAGAACAAACTTAAGAAGAAAGTTAGTGAATAGTAGTGACGAAAATGAAGAAAGCTCAAGTGTTAAACTTCCAGCAGAAGTATTAACAGATGAAGATGCCGCAGAATCAAATTCAAGAGTAAATCTCACTATTTCTGATGATGAAGAAGATAATGATGATGGAAACGAATACTTTGATGATGAAGAAGATTATGAAAACGAAGAAGATGATGATGATCTTAGCGACAATGATGATGATGACGATGATGATGATGATTATCAACAAACGACAATAGGCTTGATAGGCACGAAATCAAAATCTAAAAAGGGAAAAACGCAGAACGGTAAAATTTCAAAGAAAAAAAAGGTAAAGAAACCGTCATTGAAAGATAAACCTTCACCTGTAAGAACAGAAATGCTTAGAACATCGTATTTGAAAAATTTCTTTGATTTTCCAAGCAAGGAAGATCTTGAAGTATTTGGACCATGTTATGTGACTCCAGAGAATTTGCAAGAAATAAAAGAAAACTTAAATTATGATAAAAAAGCAATGAAACAAATAGTTAAAGATTATACAAGCACTTATGATCACATTCAAAAGATTTTTTACTCAAGATGGGCACCACCCAAACATTCCGACGGAGAAACTCCTAAAACGGTGGTATTCAACGAAGATGATTATCCTATCCCAATATATGGACCAACACAAATTGAGTTTGAAATTCTCAATACTTCAAATGTTGTTGTCACAAAAAGTTTACTTCAAAAATTAGCGCTCATGGGTATTTATCCTGATCAAAAACAAATGCGTTTAGTTTCCAATGCAAGACGTTGGATTAATCAAAGATTCAAGTACAATACATCAACAAAACAAGTTATATATACAAGAGACTTGAATGTAAGTATTCCTGATTATAGTGATGTACCTTACATTGTAATGGCTACACATTTAAAATTTGATTGTCTGAATAAATTTCAAACTTATAATCAAGTCAGACGAAATTGGTATATTTCTAAAAAATCAGTTGATTTCATATTGTCGAAATGTGACTATTGTCATGGTAAAGATGAGGAAGGGGATCAAAGCGAAACTGATTATATTAAAGGACACTCCATTGTACTTAAACCAAAAAATATGAAAGTTCGAGAACCTTCAACAATGATTTGACTTTTCTTATGTTTATAGTAAGTAGTTTTGACTTTTGGTCCGTTGAAAAGTTATTTTATACAAGGATAAGGTTTAATTAGCTTATATCACAGAATTAGTAAAGTGTATTGTGCTCAAAATTGTTTGCAAAAATTGAACAAAATCAGTTGACGCAAACTCTATAATATTGTTCACACATCAAGAGTCACAAGGGATTGAATTTATAACCCAAGATTCTAATCATAATCAAACGGAAAAAATGAAACGTATGAACTAACTAGTTTTATTTTTAAGCAAATTGATGTTGGATTATCAACTTTGAAAAACACGTAATCAAATTATACATGTATAAATTAAAAAAACTTTATTCCAAATTTATTAAAGAAATGATAAAAATAAAAATCCCCAATAAAATTAATTATTAAATGCTATAAACAAAACAAAATAAACAAGATTAAACAAAATAAACCCAAATAAAACCCGAAACAAATAATTAAATAACTCCAATCCCCTTAGTAGAACTCCAAAATTAAAACCAACTAGTGAAAAAATGCAAAACACTGTAAACTACCATTTCTAAAAATATTAAAGTATTGATCAGAAACCCACAACATATCAGCAGATGCAACACAACGATGACAATAGAAAACCAAATAAAATAAAAAACGACAACCCGAACATGCTAACAGCTCATATCATTTAAAATCCGACAATGCTCTCGGTTGAGTATGTTAAAATACTTGAACTGACACTCTTCAATTCATTTGGGTCCCAAAAATTGTCAGGAGTTGGGGTTTGATCACCATCTGTTTTAACTTTTCTATGAATTGCGTTTTTAGACTTTCTATGATGTTCAACCTCTACTGTATCAGTTTCTTCAACTTCAGTGTCTAATTCGGTCTCTACAACCACAATACCTGATCCTAAATCAAAGTTGGATAATATACTTGTTTGACGATTTCTGTTCAGTGATGAAGAATCTTTACTTTTTCTAGTATTGAGATGTGATTGAATTAGTGAATCAGAATCTTGAAATGTATTGAATTCAGGAAGAAGGTTGGCATTGATGATAAGATTTTTGAGAAAAAGTGGGATATATTGTTGCAAATTTTTGTTGTTCATAAAACTTTCAGAGCAACTCTTTGAATTTTTATTTGATGGCTCAGCATCTGACAAAGATGATGATGATGCAGTTGAAGATTTTTTCATTCTCTTGAAAAGATTGTATGAATTTGCATCATTATCAGCTAAATCATTTTTCTTCAAATTGTGAGAATGTCTATTCAAGGAACCTGATAAATTAACTAACAATTTTTTAACAACCTTGAGTTCATCGGTTGAGTAACTTTTTAGAAAATTGTCACCATAATATTTTTGATATGAGTTTGACCTTGTTGAGGAAAAATTTAAATTTTGTTTGCTTGATCTATCATCTTCTATTCCCCATGATTGTATCAATTCAATTGTTTCCGGATCTAAATTGGAACTATCATGAGATAATTCGTTTAACAAAATGTTAACTTGTTGTCTTCTCCACTTGTCGATACGGTCATTCAAGTCTTCTTTTTTATATGGTATATTGTGCTCAATATGATTCTGTAAATCTTCGATTAGTGAATCATCATCATTATCAAATTCTTCATCATCATCTTCTTCTAACTCGTCATCTTCGTACTCTTCATCTTCATCATCCTCTTCTTCTTCTTCTTCTTCTTCTTCTTGAATATCACTATTTTTAGCAACATCAATAAAACTACTTTCTCCTAATCCTGCTAAATCTGTTCTATTGGATTCGGTTCTGTCTAAGGTTGAACTAAGGATATCATCAAAATAAGAATCATTTCTACTAATGGAACGTTTATTAAGAGAACCACTATTTTGAGAATGATTTGGAGAAAACAAGACCCATTCGCTTGAAGATTCAAGCATATTTTGTTGAGCATATTCATCTTCAGAACTTGTTGTAGTTAAAATAGAATTCATTCTATTTTTAATCATTTGTTGATTCTCGTCATTATTTACATCATTTGTAGAATTAAGTGAAGATGAGTTATTGGTGGAAGACATCTGAACAGATGAATTACCATAATCATCTTGTGATTGGTATCTATTACTGACTAAATTTCTGTTATTCAATAATTGAAGGTTCAAAGCCATTGGATTAAACATTGCGTTCAAAGATGTAGATGATGATATGTTTGAAGTATTATTTGACGAAGAGTTTTTTCTCTTATTGTATAACACAGGATGATGCTGTTGTTGTTGATTCATCTTAAAATACTGAAACAAACTTATAAAGCCCGATTTTTGGTCTTTGTTAAAAAGTGAGTATGAGAAATAGTGGAGATGAGATACATAAAAATCTAATTGGAATGCTACTAAATTTGATTGAGGAGCGAAACCGTTATCTAAAGTATGTACCCCGATAAGTGGTTGAAGTACAAAAAAAGAAAAAAATTGAGAAACTAAATAAATACTCACTGACTTTGATAAATTGCTCGTTTGTACACCAAACTGTTTTTCAATGAAAATCTGATGAATGAATATCCCTTAAGTTATTAATGACCTGAGGGCAATGAAAATTGTGGAAATGTTTCAAAAGTAAACAAACAAGAAGAAGCTTGCTTTGAAGGGTCCTGTAACACTGCGTCTTTGAGTAATCTATGAAAATGACCTAAACTCACAATAAGAATCAATTCAAAGAGAAGTAAAAAATGAAAAGTAAAATCATATGCTAGAAGAAACAAAGCAAGTTAACAAGACATGAAAAGAAGCAATGTAAAAAAAACAAATAGAATTGTACCAAGTTGAAGTAAACAAGGATCAACAAAAAAATACATCAACAAAAGAAAAGAGGGCAAAAAGAAAAAAAAGATCAAATCAAAAAGAGGGAAATTTAATCGCAATTCCGATTTAACTTTAATTTTTGCAACTGTGGCAAATTTATTTAAAGATACGAAAGAAAAAAAGCAATTTTTTTGAAAAGGTTAATGAAACGTAAAAAGACGGAAATTTACTGTTTGTCTTGTCACCAAAGTGGGGTAAACTATGTAATTGACTAAGCGATATAGACGATGCTTGTGTACTGAAGCAAATGCCATACTGGACCCCTCTATGTGAAGAAAACAAAAGGAATAAACTCCGGGCATTTACGATCAATTTTTCATAAAGTTTGTAAAACACTTGACAAGTTATTAGAAAGTATCTGAATTGTTGAGTTAACAAACTGATTAGAAAGCTAAGTAAGGGGTACTTTTCTTCAATACGATTCAAGAGAAAGGGATGTAGACAATCACATATCATACCTATACCTCATGTAGATGAGCAATATTAAATAAATGATAAATTAAACTATTAGGGAAATAATGAAAGGAAAAATTATAAACGGATAAAAAACTGAAAAACATAATATTAAAAGGGCATTCCAAAAAAAACAAAAGAAAAAAAAAAAAAAAGAAGGAGGAAATAAATTTGCAAAAATTGCAAAAAAGCTCATTATGGTTATCAACAAATCATAAAAAAATGGGGGAAAACTGGCAAAGCAAATAAATGTTCAAAGTGATCACTGAAATAAACAGACAACAATGAGATTTAGAACCAATTATACAACATATCCTCAACCTGCAAATATCCAAATAGAAAAATCAAAAACAAAAACAAAAAAACAAGTAAACATCATGCATGAAAGATAATAAAATTAAAATTTTATAAGTAATTTGTAAATAGCAAATCATAAGAAAAGTATTAGTGAAATAATAAATTGTTTTTAACTGTGTTATATACTTTTTCTTTTCCATATTATTATTGTTTTCAATACTCTGTCTTGGTGTTTCATGATTATTTTAATTCAGTAATAAAAGTAGCTTCATTATAACAACAACCGGTCTCTTCAAGTATGACTTTGTCGTTGACTGTTAATTCAGCGTGCATATCATTACTAAATTGATAAATATAAGGCTTAGTACCTGCAACTCCGCTAACAATATTCTTAACAAATTGAGGAATTTCACTCATGACATCAACCCTTTCAGACAAATGAACCAAATCACCTTTGATTTCTAATTTTTTACTCTTATCATCATTTTGTAATAAGAATGAAATAGAAGTTGGAACTTTCCAACCTGATTCTTCATCAATTTTGTAAGTTAAATGTTTGACTTCATTATTAGTTGAACAAAAGACAACATCTCCTTTACCATCAATAACCATACCTACACTGACAGTTGTTTGATTATAAGATTTCGGAGTTGTGAATTCCATGATAACCGCACTCAAATCTTTTGTTTGATAATTTAAGAAATTCCATGTTGCAGCAGCATGATGTGGTTTCATACCTTGTAAAGCCATAACATACATAGATAAACCATCAGTAATTTCAATTTTTTCATCTGTATTCAAATTTAATTGTTTGTTGTATTCATCACTTAATTTAATTGAACCAACAACTTTACATCTTGGCCAAAACACATGTCTCATTGAACCCCATGGATTAGCAACATCTGTACCATAATATGTTGTTCCATCTTTACCGAATTTAACACCTTGACTAACTCTTTCAATTGTTAAATTAACTTCACTAGCAGGATTAACAGTCGATTTGATTTCATAAACATTTAATTCTTTGTTTAGTACAACAGACAAATTGTCAGCATAAAAATTAGCACCATCAACTTTGAAATTTTCTAATTTTGTTGAGGTCCATATATAATTATCAGGTTTTGCCTTGTTAAATAATTTGAAAGTAAATTGAGAAGTAGTGTGTAATCCAGCAACGTTAGAATAAATAACTTGAGCAAAACCTGAATAAATTTCATCTGAAAAATAAAAAGTTTGTGTTTCAACACTAGTGTAACTCAAATTGTGGAAACTTAAATCGCTAACTGTTAAATCACTATATAATGGTGCACCTTCCTGTATATTTTGTGTAACCGGGTGAATTGAATCCGGGCCATATTCAGGCTCTGCAGTTCCAGCAACTACAGATAAACCTGATTGAACTAATTTCCACATGTCTACTTTATTGAAGAGAAATTGTGAATATAAATAATTTTTCTACTCTTGATTTGCCTTGGACAAAGTTTCTTCAAAAATGGTTAAAGGTATATCAATGAATTTGATCGGACGATGTATATTGAATTTCGCAATCACACACTGAAAAAGCTTCAATTATTAAACCAACAGAAAACACAACTTTTGAATTGTTCAAGTTGTGTAAAGAAATCTAGGGAAACAACACTAATGAAAAGCAAAAAAAATAAAATATAAAGCTAAACTATTAAAACACAAACAAAAACAAACAGACAATAATAAGATACACAGAAAAAAGAAAAGAGAAACCACAGCAAGAAAAAAAAAAAAAAAAAAATTAAGAAGAAAAATTTTTGCAGAGAAAATAAAAGCCATTGCAGTGTACGGATGTCAAATGATGACCAATAAAAAAGGGTAGCTAAATTCAGCGCTTAATTTTAAAAAATATTGTAAAAGGAGTCAAAAGGGGGCAGAAGTATTTGTTGTTACAGTAGTATGCTTTGAGATTCATCATTTACAAATCTGATTGTTAGACATCTTAGTCTGGCAACGCTTTGACTCAGGTTAAAAGTAAGTTTTTGGCTGGCAGTTAATAAATTACAGATAAGTATCAGACATATTTGTCGACTGTTTCCTTTCAAAAGTTGTTTCTTACGAAAGTCTAAACGTATAGTTTGACTTGAAAAACAAAACAATGTTTTCTTTTCAAAGCTTTTAGAAAAACCTGCTGGTTCATGGTAAGATAGATTATTGTTATATTCCCAGAAAAGCAGGTAATGTAAAATAGAAGTAAAAATTGAATGTAATCCCGAGTCTCTGGCAGTTGTAGAATACCGCTTTTTAAACTCTACAAACTTTATTGACCAGTAACATAAAATCTGTATTGAATGTTTCAAAGCATAACACATCACCAGTATCTCAACACAGCGAATACAATTTGCTGCTTAAAAAACTCAATGATTGCTAAGCACAGGCAGAAGTTTTACTTCAAGAATCCTATTCACACAACTTCAAATTTTCACCCATTCTTATCAAACTGATCGTTTGTTTGACTATTGACGAAAACTAAAGAGTACAAATTGCAATTCGAAATCTATGAAATATACGCTTACTCTAACTTTAACAATCCCCAGTATAATGGAAAAAGAACCACAAAAAATTACACTGCCGCAAAGAAAAGTAAAATTTTTAAAACAACATCACTTTGGAAAGATTGAGAATAAGCTAAAATTATACCGCTAACTTGAATGTAGAATCAGCAAACTCTTTCAGACTTTTTATTCTTCTTGTATCTACTTTACTGCTTAAAAAATTAAGGGTATGGAATTTTTGACATGATCTACTTTTTTGCTAATAGATAAACAAAAAGCAGTAAATAATCTAAAATCTGGTTAGTGAAATTCTTGTAACCAAAAAATAAAAGTTAATACACATACAAAAAAAAAAAAAAAAAAAAAGAAAAAAAGAAAAAAAAGAAAAAAAAAAGAAAAAAAAAGCATCAAAGAAAAAAAATGTAAGAAAAAAAAAAGAAAGAAAAAAAAAGGATTAAACATGCAAATAATGACGAATGAAACAAGATTAAGGATTTAAAAAGTGAACAGAAAGGAAAAGACGAAAAACAGAACAAAAAAAAAAAACCAGAATAGAATCTGACCATCAATTAATTATCATTTTCATCGTAGCTATCGTCATCTTCATCATCATCGTAACTTTGATCATCGTTTCCATCTTCATCATCATAATCGTCTTCGTGATTTTCTCCTTCATCATCATCTTCGTCGTCATCATCATCATAAACTAAGGATGCATCAAAATATAAACTTGGATCCAAAGCACTTATATCACAGGTTTTAACCTCACCTTCAAGTAACAATTCACTTAATAATAAACCGGTTGCAGGAGCATTATTAATTCCCCAACAAGAATGACCTGAAGCTAAAAATAAATTTTCAACATTAGTTTCACCAATTAAAGGACCAGAAGAAGATGGAATATCCAACACAGGTAAATAACAAGCTTGTCTTTTTAAAACTTTACCATTTTTCAAATTTTTAGAAATTTTTGATACATAACTGAATAATTCATCACATTTTTCAGAAACAATTTCAACATCATCGGTTGTTTCAGGAATTAAAACTGAAGAATCACCTTCACCACAAACGTAAACTTCATCTTTTCTAGCATAAATTTCAGGACTAACAAAATTATTTTTATTTAATTTTAATTCTGTGAAAACAGCATATGGAGAAATTTCATCTATATTTTCTGGTTGAATTGTAATTGAATGAGCTCTTAAACCTGAAATTGGACAATCGGCTAAAATTTTTGAAGTCCAAGGACCAATTGACATTATAACTTTATCACCATATAATTCAATTTTTTCTAATGATTTATTATAATATTCAGCTTTAGCACTTGAAGGATAATACAAAACACCATTACATTCACCGGTTTCTTCATCTAAGATAATATCATCAACTTTACCAATGACTAATTCGACACATCCAGTTGCAATACATTGTTTCAAGATAAAAGTTGTAAATTGATAAGGATGAACTTGTGCTGTTGTACTTTCATTACCTAAATGATTCCAGTCTTTTATAACATTTTTATCAATCCAGTTTAAATTATCCGGTAAATTTGGAGTTGATAAAGTTGATTGACTTTCAATTGTTATTGAATTTTTTTTAATTGTTGTTGTATTACCACGTTTTGGTTGTTGACTCTTTTCATCTTTTGACTGTATTATTGATTTATCGGTGCTATTCGATTGATTTTCAATGACTTTATTATTATTATTATTAGTTTCACTAATTTCAGTTGAAACTGAATCATTATCATAATTATTCTGAGATACTATTGAATCATTAATTGAATCATTACTTGAATCAATTTCTGATTTCTTAATTGAATTTTTGTTGTTTTCATTGTCTTTATTATTATTATTATTATCATGACTAATTTTATCATCATCACTTTGATCATTCTTAATTTTCTCTTTATTCTTTTGATTTATATTATGTTGATTTGTCAAATTTGTCAATAAAGAATTTGCTTTTAATTTAGCTTCAGAAATATCACCTTCTAAACTAATTGTAGTTAATCTTCTATAACCCCATTCTTCAGCACCATTATATTCATTTGCTAATTCTTGATGTAATTGGAAACTTAAAGGAACAATTTGTTGAGGAAAAGCCCATAAAGCGAGTAAACCTCCTGCTTTACCGGAAGCACCACCAGCTACTCTTTTGCTTTCTAATATGGTAATATAATGAGTTTCTGGGTCAAAATTAGGATGTTTCGTCAAATAATATGCAATACAAACACCAATAATACCAGCACCAACAATTATAAAATGAGTCTTACCTTCATGCTTACCAGAAGGAAATGAAGAGTAAGTTAAAGGAGGTTGTGCATCTTGATCCACAATTGGGGTTTCTTTTGCGCTTGTCATTATCTAAAAAGAAAAGGTTTTGTAGAACTGAATAGAAATTTGAGCCAATAAAAGGAAGATAAAATAAACACAAAATCCGAAACTAATGTCAAACACACTGTTTCAATTTTCAATTTTAATTAGTTGTGATTCGGAAAAAAACAAATTCCGATATTTGTGGACTGTTTTGGCTGTCGTTCACAATGTAAATCTTGATGAAGAGTTATTATACATAAACAATTGAAGAGCCGGGACACTGGTAACCAATCGATATCGAATTATAATATGGATTCAAGTGATTGGAAGTAAAACTACAATTCAAAAATCAATTGATGGTGAAATATACAATTGAGATTGCCAAAATGTGGTGTGCTGTGGTGTAGTTTAACGAAATACAACTAACTATCTTGTAAGTCTAAATTATCGTACAAATATGTAGAATAAATAGTACAATAAAAAATCGTAGATTATGGTATAGTGTAAATACAGTATAGTATTTTATAGTATATTATAAAATAATAAGGTATTAAAGTGATTGTATAAAGCTTTGATGTAGTTTTACAGTATTGTTTAACGTAAAGATAAAAAAGAGAATTGAGAGAGGAAAAGAATACAACTATAATAGAAACCAAGAGGCAAATTTTTAGTAAACAGACAAACAAGGACATATTGAGCGAAACAAAGAAAACCAGAAAAGGAACAAGCAGTAACGGAGGACGAAACGAGGATGATGAGGATGAGGATGAGCTTTAGGCTGAGCCTGAGCCTGAGCCTGAGAAGGAAAATTGAAATTGAGGTTTAGGACAAAGACAAAGAGAAGAACTACAAAGAAAGCTACAAGAAGAGCAGGAAAGATAGGGGGAAGAAAAGCGCGACAAATAGTCAGGGGGAGGACCGGGTGGAAATGGAAGTGGAAATGGAAGTGGAAGTGGAAGAGGAAGTGGAAGTGCAAGGCACAGGCTGGGCAGTTCCATCCGGGGAGCACCTGGCACGAAAGTAGGCCGCCTGGCTGGCGAGAAATAATCAACTTACGGGTAAATAAAGCTTCCACCCAAATTTCATTGATTTCGGCATAGGAAAAATTTTTTTTTTTTCTTTTATACATTATTAACCTGTACCAGTACCAGGCGCTAAGTACTATGAGCGAAAATTTCATGAGTCTTTTCTTTGGGGACTAATAAGTGTGGGTATTGTTTGCTCTCTTGTGTTTTCAGCATTAGCTCCCTACTTAATTTACAATTAGCTATTGTACTGAAGTCACTCTAAGACCACTTTGTTGTCTTTGGCAAAGCCTGTGCACCAGACACAATAGGACCAGTTGAATAAGAATCAATTGTGTGCAAAGCACAAAAGTATAATAACTAAATAATCCCAAACGCATGAAAACAAGTGCAACTCAACTCCCTCTCTCTCTCTCTCTCCTTTTCCCTCTACCAGTTAATTATTAGTCAGGGGGGAAAGAAGCAAATGATACTGCACCTATGAGTGACAATAACACTTTGGGCAAGTCCGGCATCAATTCTCGGCAGGCATGAGAAAAACACTTACACCTGTACACCGATCGTACGATTTTTCTTTTTTTCTTTTATTGAATATGCACAGCCCCAATGCGGCATATTTCAAATTTTAGTGCCATTTTTTTAGTCTCTTGTGCATCCGCTAAAACTTTTGCAGCGTTATCTATTTCATTTATAATTAAGTACTATTTCATTTGTCTTTTTTTAAATTAACGACAACTATTTTAATTGTAATAAGATCCTTTATGTTCTTTACTACCTCATTTGTTTTCCAGGCCAATGCCATTTCTGTTATATGGAGATTTTACGTGTTTGGTTTGCAGCTGTTTTGTACTTTTTTTTTTTTATTTTTAGAGTCGTTTGAGGTTTCAAGTTTGAATGTTGTAAAGAAAACGGCCAACAAGCATGTAGCATAGCGCCATACATCTCTGCTTTACAAAAAAGAGTAAAAAATAACACCAGCTTTTAAAAAGCTTACTGTTTTTTTTTTTTTTGGTGTTCTGTAAGCGTGATTGATACCAATTGGCAGTTGAATTATTTAAAGTGAAACTACCAGCAAACCTTCACAACATACATCACACTCTTTTTGATGACCAACAGTAATTATTCGCTATGAACTGCAGCGTTAACTTTTTTACTCTACCAAATACCTGCAACTCTACAGCAAGGCACTGAATTGATTATAATTTTCAGAGAAAGCTTCTCACCACAAACCAACAGATAAAACTCGCAAAGGGTGTAGAACGTTGCGTGTTTTACCAAATTTTTGGCTCATTTAAATCAACTAAAATCTTTTAAAAAACACAGCTAGTGAAGCTGTACCAAGAAAATGTTAAGAACCGGAATTAAGCTTCATCACACTATTGACATTAGTAGCTGGTAATTCCCGGAGATATCAACATTTATTATACTAAACTAAGCGTAACATTACATAGCAGTGCAAAATTTGCAATCAGAAATCTGGTAGGCTGTGATGGATCATTTTCTGTACCGTTGGCGTGGCTGGTGGTTTAGTAGGCGTGTACTGCGCTTACTGCGCCACATGAAAGTTCCCAATCTCCACATACTTCAACAAGTTAACAAGTTTGTACTATCTTCATGCTTTGCAGTGTTATACCATACCACCTTCCATTCAGCATTACCATTTTTCAGTTTTCTCTACATGTAAACAAGTTATTCTAGTTTCAATGTACTATATTACAGAGACTTGCTTTATCTTTATGTGCCTAAATATTTATAAGGGCCATGTACACACTACTTTCTTTTATTCTTTAAGCTTTCAATCTTTTTCAACAATGTAGCGTCTTCATCCTCTGATTCTGGATCATTTGATAACTTCTTTCCCTTAGATTCAACCTCAACATCACTATATTGCTCTTCGTCTTCTTCATCGTTGTCATGGTCATGCTGTTCTTCTTCTTCTTCATCGCTTTCTTCCTCCTCCTCCTCCTCATCTTCTTCTTCCTCATCATCGATATCATCCGCATCACTGTCTAACAATCCTGCGTCATCCAACTCTTCAATATACTCAACATCAACCTCATCATCTTCGTCATCATCTTCATTCTGACTTCTTTGTAAATTCACTAAATCTCTCTTTAACTCTATTCTATCAGTCAACATTCCAATCTTACCACGTAGTTTCAATAATCTATCTAAATTATTTGCTCTCTTTTTCAACGTACTCGACAAGATGTTCAAATTTGAGCTTAAATTTGGATAATTGATTAAATAACTACCATGGAAAATCAATATATTTTTAATCCAATAGTTCAAGTTCAATTGTCTATTACCATTTCTTGATATTCTTTCAGCTAATCTTTCTAACAATGAAATGACAAAAACAGAGTCCAATTTCGAAACTGTATTTCTGATAATTGTTTCATCTTTGTTATTCAAAACGTTTTCTAATAATGAATGATCATTGCTTTTCAATGCTTGAGATAGTACAACTGTTAATGTACCCATATTTATTTTGCTTGAATTAATTTTAGTATTGTTAGATTTGGTAATAATTTGACTATTACTGTTTTTACCACCATCATTCAACTGTTGTAATTCTAGCCTTTCAGCCAAAGTAATCTCATCATCTTCATCATCTTCATCAGCATCAACATCTAGATCTTTTAAGTTATCTCCTGAGAGAATGATAGCATTACTTTCATTATAATGTTTTGCACTTGCAAGGTCATGTCCAAATTTGGAATTTTCATTCAATTTCAAATTCACCTTTGGTTTGATCAAGTCCAAGTCTTTTGTTAAATTATAAAACTTGTCAGAATTTTCATCTAACTTCCACCATTCCAAAATATCGAAAAATGGTATACTTGAGTTTTCCAACCATGTGAATATTAGATATTTTTCTGTAAGTTTGACATTTTCAATTTTCAACAATTCTTTAAATTCGTTAACCGGTCTGCTCAACTTGATCTTGATACTGCTTTTCTTTGAATTGACCAAATTTTTTCTCTTTCTTTTTCTGATAGCAGAATTTGAATCGTTATTATTGACATCGTTTTGTATATCATTTTCAATTTTAAATGGATCTATGAAAACTTCAATGACACCTTCTTCTGTAACTGCAACTAAGATATCCATATCAAACCCATTATTTATATAAGAGATTTGACTAACTGGGCTCTCAGTTACAAAAATGTTATTATTGGTGTTGTTATTACTACCACCATTTAGTAAAACTGAGTTTATAAATCTATCACCATTTGCTGCAGTTAAAACCAAGTTTTTATTTTCAACATAAATAACCGAATGAATTGGTGTAATGTGACCTGGTAAAGTTTTAAAAATGTTGCCTTTGACCTCATTATTCAAATCCACTAAATGCAAAGAAGTTGAACAAATTAGTAAAAAAGGTTTATTATCGATGAAAACGTTTACTAATCTTGTCAAGTTTGAGTCATTTTCAATGTTAGGTTTAAAACAATCTTTAACTTCCCAACTAGATAAGTTGAATTCGTTCAAATATCCTTGTAAATCACAACTGTATCCCAAATTATTGTTAAAGTTATAATAGAAAGAATTGTTTAAAACATGTTGTGGTGTAGTTAACTCATGCAAAATTTCATTACTTGATGGAGAATAAACATAAATCAATCCATTTTCTAAACATAACACAATACTTTGATCTTGTAATGACTCAAATTCAATTCTTCTTTTCTTGTTATTCTCAATCTTTTGCTTGATCACATCTTTGTCATTAATTGGAATCCATGTAATCGATTTGACTTTAATCCCTTTACTTAAAGGATACACATTGGAAAAACTGGATCCTAGCCCCGTAGATTGCACCCTAAGCGTATGTGTGTCCAATGATACTATGACACTCGCAAAAAATTGCCCTGTCGAATCAAATGACGATGTAACTAGTGGCTGGTCTGACATCTTCTGCTGTTATTTCGGATTTCTTGCTTGTATAACACCAACTACCAGAGAAAAAACTTCACCAATTCTGATAATCAGTACTATTAACAACGCTATATAGTTTGATTATTATCAAGGGTGTTTATATGTTGTACAACTGATACCAAATTCATACAATAAACTATTCTTTTATCAAAACTTCAATCTGAAAATTTTCCTAAACATGAAAGAAAACAAAAAAAAAAAAAAAAAAAAACATTTTAACGGCTGTGCAAATTAAAAAATTAATTTTTCAATATTTCTTACGTAAGTTATTACGTGTTTTTTTTTTTCAAAATCGAATGGCTTAAATTGCAAAAGTTACCCGGTGATTAAGTTTTCAAGTTTTTTATAAACAAAAGAAATTAAACGCTGTAAATTGATAAATAGTAAGCATGATGACAGTGGAGATGATGTTAATCATAAAAGTAATGATAAAGTTAGCAAAAGATCTCTTTGGTATTTGGCTGGATATCCATAATTAATGTGCTATTTATTACTATAAATACTTTATCAGCAATTATTTGAGAAATTTGCATTATTCACTAAAAAATCTTACTAAACCAGCACCAAAATGTCTGAATCCCAAGTGCCGCAAGATGAGCTGTCGTTGCCTAAGGCTACAGTTTCCAAGATAATATCAGAAATACTACCATCTGAATTCTCTTTCACTAAAGACGCAAAAGACGTGTTAATTGAATGTTGTATTGAATTTTTAATGATATTATCAACTGAATCAAACGATATTGCTGATAAAGAATTGAAAAAGACAATATCAACAGACCATGTGTTGAAAGCAATATCAGATTTAGGATTTTCGGACTATATACCAATCTTGGAGAAGTGCTTGACTGAGTTTAAAGAAAACTCAAGGATCAAAGAAAGAAAGAATCATAAATTTCAAAATAGCGGTATGAGTGAAGAGGAACTGTTAAGAAAACAAGAAGAACTATTCAGAGCCAGTAGGGATAGATTACAGCAGAAACCTTGATTAGTGTTTTTGCACTATTATGTTTTCAATGTGTGATGTTTAGTTTTATTTGTTTCTTGTGTATTATTCTTTTTTTTTTTTTCCATATTCCTGCTGTGTTGTTATATAGCATGTCACCCTTTTTTTTTACGGTATCTCTCATTTCTTTTCTCTGTACATTATTTAGTCATTAAGTGACATTCATTTTTAATATATTTCCACATTAATTTATTTCGAGTATTTACCAACTGAGGTTGTTAATTACAAAATATTGTAACCAAGCGAGATACAAATAAATATACACACTAACACATGCTGAGACAACTTTAAGAACTAATCAATTTTTCAATCAATTGTTGTTTTTCAACAGGCAATAACCCGTTCAACTTTGACTGTTCTCTGATGAAAAACTTTTTAAATTCATCAACAACATTAATATTATCGATTGGTGTATCTTTAGTCAAATAATCAACCTCTTCATCAGAATAATCCTCAGCTTCATCATCGTTATCATCATCAACATTAGACTGATATGAAATATCCTTTTTCAACAATGCTAATCTTTTTTCAATAGCGTTTGGTAATTTTTCAAAACTCTGAATTAATTTTGAAAGTAATAAATTAGTATGATTACTTAAAACAGGTAAATTGGATTCAATCAACGAAATCAAAGCTAAAGTTTGTAATTTCAAATCAAAAACGGTGTTTAAAAAGTTCTCCGAGTTATTGAACCAAATTTCAATAATCTTGGAAAAAGTTTCGTCACCAATGATTTGATTTAGTAATTTTGGATCAATATAACAACTTGCAATATATATTTTCAAGAATGGTTTCAAAGTTTCATTGAAAACTTCAACTAGCTCCAATTTATTTTGACAATTCAACTGAATACTTATAATTGGCTGTAAAATTTGCTGGAAGACTGCTGGTTCAATGTTTTTACCATTTGATAGTATGAATGTACCAATCAATTTATAAACAAATTCTAGTAATTCTATATTAGATTCTAAATCATCTTGATCAATATTTAGCAACTCCATGATTGTAGTTAAAAATTGTTGCATATATAGATTTTCGCTAATTTTAACGTCCTTAAAACCATAAATACAAATTGTTTCAAAGTAAGGTAAATAATAATCAAAATAGTCAAATCCGTAAATTTGGAATGATTCCAAAACGATTTCAAAAATTTTCCAAGATTCTGGAATTATGACTTTTAATGTGAAATTTGTAGTTTCTAATAGATCCATAATTTCAGGTAAAAAGATTGCTAAACCATTTTGTAACACAAAATTTATTGATGGCTCTAAAACCTTTAACAGATTGAAAGTAATATCTTTTTGTGAAGTCATTGTCATAATCATAGTAGTCAATGTGCTTAGTATTGAGGCAGCTTGAAATTCTTTATCGATTTCTTCTTGTGATTGACTTTCGTTTTTACTTTGAACAATTAACAATTCTTCAGCAATTTTCAAAAATTGATTATTCAAATTTGTTGCTAATTGAATTGAATATGGTTCCAAGTCCTTTGAGAATTTTGAAACCAAGTCATCCATAATTTCATTGATTAAGTCAAACTCATAATTTGAACTTAATTCTAATAACTGTCCCATTATATTTGTAATCATTGATGACATTGATTTTGCAATAACATCAAATGAAACTAGATAACGTAAAACATCAGCTGCTTCAACTTGTAAAGGTAAAGGTTTATCCTTATTGAAACATTGTAAAACGTTTTCATATATATTGGACAAAAGTTCCATGTCAGTATAATTATGACTTGTTAATGCAATAGTTTCACAAGTTCTTGTTTGTAACCATGGATATTTTGAATCAACTAATTGTGGTAATATGAAATTTTTACAAATTTCATTCAATTGGTGTTTAACTGGACTATAATCTTTACTCAATTTTAACCAGATATTAGATAAAATTTTCAAACCAGCTTCAGCTTTATACGCATATTCAATGTTATTACTATCTTGTAATCTTTTATCGAAAATTTCAGTTAAAAGTTGAACAAATGGGAAACAACCTTTTTCAAACCTTTTATTTGCTAAAATGTAAATGAACTCATTTGATGCAACATTTGCAGTTTTAGAATCATGATTCAAATCATAGAATTTTCTTAGATATTCTTGGGGATCATCCTCAAATAACTCAACATTTTCTTCATTGGAACTCAACAATGGCACTAAAACTTGTCTTAATAGTGGTTCTAATTGTGATTCAATAATCACCCATAATGAATCCAAATGTATACACTCACTTGTAAATGAAATCAAGTGATACAAACATGATTCACTCAACCAGTTATCTTGATTTGACTGTGACCATTTACTAATAACAGATAAAAATTCTTGTAAGATATTTGGTAAAAAGTGTTGAACTAATTGGTCACTAACTTGTTGAGAGTTTATTTTATCATTTGAGTGTCTTGATTTCAATTTATGTAAATTTGCAATTGACCATTTTTTACACTTAACTAATGGATGGTTCAACTTTTCGCTATCACTCAAATTTTGAATTGAATCATTTGGCAAATTGATAATTTGGAAATGAAATGAACACCATTTACTCAAGTTATTCAAATCATTAACAAAATAAGATGGTAAAATTGTTAGGGTGGAAAATTTATAAACTTTTAAAGTTAAGTAAATCAAGGATCCAACTTGATTATTTGATGGGATTTGAACAATGTATGATTGTAAAAGGTTTTCCAAAATTGGAAAAATTCTGTCAACGATTGAATTGATAAATTGTCTCTTTTCAATGGAATCGAATCTATGATATCTTGTGATCTGGTATAATAGTAATAAACTAGTGTAAACATACTCAAACTTATCAGAATGTTGAGATAATAAATTGTCGGCAACTTGAAACAACTCGGTATCCCAATTTGGATCGTGTCTAAGTATTATTTCAATACAATTTGTCAATTGTTTTTCAATATTGTGATTTTCAATTGCTCCGACTAAGGATGGAACTAGTTTAGCCTTAATGGTTAACTTTTCATCATTTTGAATTTTTTGAGGTTGTAAGATCGATGGAGAATTATCATCAAGATGCCATGATGACTTTATTTTATTTTTAACAAACGTGATTGCAACTAATCTAACATGCTGAGGCAGACTAGTATCATTTGAAATCTCCAATGCCTTTGTTAAAAATCCGTAGTTATCAATGGATTCAAGTAAAACTTTTTCCGATCCATTTCTAAGATTGTTATCCGAGGATAACGTATTTAAAAAGTGCTGTAACAATTGATCTCTCTCCATGACTGTCTAAATATAAAATCTCAAATACTATCTTTCACAAGGACGCAAACAACAAACAAGATCCAGTAAAAGGTGATAACAAACTCTATGCTTTTGATTTTCTTAGGAGCTTGGTAGTTTTTCTAATGTAAAATCTGTGTTTGAAGCAAATTAAACTTCTATTTCTTTCTTAATTTATATAAAAATTATACAAACGGCGAAAGTTTATATACAAGAAACATATATTTGAGGCATCTTTCAATTGAACTATTCCAATTACGAAAGCCAAACCAACCACAATGTCCTTTTCTATGTCTTCTTCAATTTCGACTCTCGTTAAAAAATTCTCCCAATCCCGCCGATTACCTCATCCATGACGTAAGTGTTAACTTAAAGTTGCACCAAATGGCTTACGTAAAAGCTTACATAACAAGTAAACTCACATTTTGTTCTTCATCATGTTGAGCAGCATCTTAGCGTCTTGTGGTTCTAGTTCAAGATCACTGTTTTTGATGAGTTCTCCAAGTTTCTCCAACTCTGCTCTGACCTCTCCATTCATAAGCACTTTCAACTGTTGTGCTAAAGTTAGTTTTTGCATTTTACCGCTGGCGTCTGGCGCAGGCAACAATTTTTTGGAAATGATTAGCTCTTGCATCTTACGGAGCTGAGTCATGATTTCTGGGTATTTTTTCAAGTTGTTTATCAATGCAACCAGTCTTTCTTCGTCGTTGAGACTGGTCGAGTACAATCTATGTTGCAAAACTTTCATAGTTGTAAATCTGAATTGACTCACATGTCTTGGAATGTGTTTAATGCTGACCCTCAATAGAGGTTTCATTGAGTGCGAAACCGATTTCGTAAGCTGTCTTGAAAACATGTTATAGTTTGCAGGTCTTATGTTGCTAATTATATGACTACTACTTAAGATCTAAATCTGTGGTTAGTGGTCTTTGACACACCTAAAAATATACTTTCTAGTTTTAAATAGTATCTATCCCATCTCAACACCTCAAAATTACCCTGTATTTCACGGACAAAAAATGAGAAGTCGGGAAAACTGAAAAAAAGAGAGAACAAGTCGATTTTCACGGATACAACGTCGATCGTCCCGAGGATTACTTACACATTCTACATGCACATTATATAAGTAACTAAAACACCAAATTACCAATCAAGGGTCTCATGGCCAACATTGGTATGTTCGTCATCACTGATTTGATAACTCAAGCATAGTCCATCAATGTAATGCAAGTATAAAATATAGCAGCTATCATTCAACTTACGGCAACTCAAACCGGTCATAGTTCTAATATCAAAGTCTCCACTTAGATAAAGCCTATTGTAGTTTGGTAAAATAAACTCCTGTCTCATACCATGTAAACCTCTAAACTGGGTAAGTCTGAAAATTGACACAAGACCAACTTGGGAAGCGCATATAAAACAGTTCAACTGTGGAATTAACAAACTTAGCGACATTCTATTGGAACTACGCAATTCGTCATTTGTTGTCTTGTACTTGAAAACATTACCACTTGCAGCGTTGCACAACAACTTGTTAGCTGTATATAATCCTAGTTTTGTAGCTGTAGTTGCTATTAAAAACTTATTACTCAATGGTGACTTAGATGTGCATATTTTCTCCCAGTATTTCTTCCCATTCAAAGATTCATGAGTCTTCTTTTGACCTCTTTGATGAGTTATATAGT
Organism: Ogataea sonorensis; assembly: GCA_037951595.1. NCBI lineage: Eukaryota > Fungi > Ascomycota > Pichiomycetes > Pichiales > Pichiaceae > Ogataea > Ogataea sonorensis. The sequence goes on along the minus strand of JBANDG010000001.1, from coordinate 1,759,420 downwards.
ATTCATCAACAAGTTTTTTTATTCTTCTATGTGTATCTCCCAATGAAGACAAACTAGTACTTTGATCGATTGTTGAGCTGTCTTTACTGAGGTCATTGTCACTTCCTTTTGCATATGCGACATTTTGATCATAACCTATCGTAGGAATGGCAAAACTATGAAACTGTGAACATATTCCCAAGTTACTTGAAAAGCATTCATCAGATTCTAAATCGAGTATTTGACTTTGATTTAAAATCTTACTGCACGTATTGTTTTTAGGATCGATCCATGGGTCACCTGTCATAAGGGGTAAACTTGAAACTTTCTTGAAATATTTGGCATCAACAAACTTTGTACTCCAAACATTATCACCTAACACTGATCTGCTTACCACACATGGTTTTTTGAATCTTGTTTTCAGATAAACTTTAGAACCTTTTTCATACTCTGGAATGGTTAAAGAAAACTTGAAAACAAGTAATTCTCCACTTATTACAGCAGCGGAAACATAAACATCTCTTGATTTTCTCTTATCCTCTTGCCAAGACCAAGTTTTCTCAATATGTGAATCTTTTATAAAAGAGACTGATGGAATATTGTGTAAAACTTGATGTGATACCACTGATTCAAACTTATTAAACCTAATATCATAGTAAAATAGTTTAATCCGTTGACTGTTATCAGATACCACAATTAAATTATCATAAAGATCAATTCCCCAAACTGAAGAGGAGGCTAATAATTCAAAGTCGGGTGAAACCCTAACTCCAAATTTTCTTGAATAATTTACAAATGTAACAGTCTCGTTTTCAGTTTGTCTTTTGGCTAAACTTGAAAAGGGAGATTTTATATTGTTTTCAATGATGATGCTGGTATAAAACAACAAAATACGTCCATCATCACAACAAAGTGCTAGCATCTCAGAACCCTTAAAATTTCCCACATGCATATAATTAATTGTATGAGGGAAATAAGGCCATGTAGATGCATCCTCATGCATCTCTGTCGTAGTTGATGGTCTGGTATCAAATGCAAATATGGGCTCTTTACTAGGTCGGTAATCTGGGGTATCAAGACTGAATATCATTATTTCTGAGCTAACTGCAACAAATAAAACCCTGTAAAGTTTCGAGCAACACGTTAAATTATTTTTGTACTTTTGTGCATAAGGTATTTTCAATTTATCAAAACCTAAAAACTTCAAATTCAAAGAATCTTTAAATTTCTCGGCAGGTTGAAATTTCACTGCAAATTCTATATTTTCCGTTGATTGTGAATTTGGAATATGATTAATGGATTCCTTATTATCATGATTTTCAAAATTTTCAAATGTATCGTTTGAGTTGAGAGGTATTCTATTGTTCTGCTCTGCAATCAGGTGAGAATCAGAAATGGGGTATTCTATTGAATGAAAACTCACCGGATTATTCCCCGGGTTATCATCTGAATAGTAAATGGCATTAGTGTTTGAGTCTTCAAGAATGGTAGAATTTACAATACTCTCATTATCACCTTCTTCTTTTGGAAAAGCTAAAAAGTATTCGTCATAGAACAAATCAGGATCTTGATCGTCTTCGGGAAGTGATAATAGATGCTCTAACGGGTTTGAATCACCCAGAACATCTAATTCACTATTATTATCAGATGAATCGTTTTCATTCAAGGAATTTGTTCCATGGGTAGTATCAATATCCATAGTATCGTTTATCTCCGGCTCTTCAAACCCAACATTCTCGCTGATTTCTAAAGTGTGATTTTGTGTTAGCAGAGGTTCGCCTTCACTTAAATTAGCAGAAGCGGGCAGACTATTACTTCTACTGTTGTTGCCTGTCTTGGATATAAATTTCCGTTTTACTCCGCAACTTGAAAGAAATTGTTGGAATCTTTGTTGATGATCCAAATCTTGAGCTTTGAGGTCAATCGAATTTTGGAGCCGTATTTCTCCATTCAACTTCTGGCTATTACTATCTGACTTATTGCTACTTGAACTGGCTGATCGTGTAGAACTGGTCATGAGGGTTGCTGCTAGTGCATCTATGGTGAGTAATGGCTCATCCCTTACTCCACGATCATCCGGATGCTGGTCAGTTGAGAAATTAGCAGCATTTGACATTCGGATACAAAATAGGTGGCTATTTTATTTTTATCAACCAATAGTATTTATACTTAAAGTAATTATTTCTTTTTATGTAGTTAGTGTTTTTAATTGTATCAAAAGCGATGGTAATGTTAAATGTTAGTCACCTTTTCTATACCTGTTCCTGTATCTAATGATTCAAAAATCTAAAAGTTTTGCTCTCAGCCGCGGGGCTTTAAGAAGTACAGATAAATTTACAGCAGACTTACTTACTACACTTAATTCAAGTCTATCATTTATAACCATTTTCGAAATTAGCTACTTTTCAAATTGATACACGTAACGTTTTACCAACGATAGTGAATCTAGCATAAATAAATAAAATAGAAGCAGCACAGCACGTAACGGCGCAAAAAATAACCATATGATCATACTCTTTTGGCGAACCAGTCTTGATAAGAGCTCCTGATAAAGGTAAGGAGATCAAGTTTGCAAATGAGACAAATGCATAAGCACTACCGTATCTTTTCCCAAATTCTTTTGTATTTTTGGTAATTGTGCTAACAGTGGCACCGGTCAACGAATAGGAAGCTGCAAATGCAAAGCCAAAAGAAACTACAAAAACGTATAATGCCGGCTTGTATTTTCCAAATGGTAACCAAACAACAAACAAGAATACAGTCATACTCATAGACATGAGAATCATCATGTTGAAGGTTCCATATGTATTCGCAAAATACGAAGGAATGAATTTACCAAAAGTCCCTGCAGCATTTAAAACAGCGAGTAGTATGTAACTTTCACTTTGTGATATACCGTGGGCCATGCCGTATGATGCCAAATATGTCAAGACAACCAACAAACTGATTTCGTTGAAAAATAGAGCGCTCACTAGGATAAGAAATGTTTTTTCTTTGAAAGCATTGAAGTCAAAAGATTTCTTAAACTTGGTCAACAAGGATGGTTTTAATTCATTATTTTTCAAGCTTGAATTTATTTCATTCAAACGATCTTTAACCAATGCGATGGCAATTGCATCAACCCCCAAGTTGAAAAAGGCAAAGATTCTCATTGACCAGTTGAATCCGTATTTTGGGAATAGAAATCTTAAAAACATTGGAAACACTATACCTGCAACACTTCCACCGGCTTGTGCCAAACCCAAGTAAAATGATCTTGTATCTTTATCAAACCACGAAGGAATACATGATATGGCTGGAAACATCATTAATGCAGTGCCTGCACCACAACAGAATCCAAAAGCGAGTAAAAACTGATAAATTTCAGTACATGCACCACAAGCAAATAAGCCTACAAAAGTTAGCAAAACTCCACCTGTTAAAAGATAGGTTGTTCCCACTACATCGTATAGTGGACCAACTATAACGCCTAAAAATAATGACACAAACATGTAGACTGAGAAGATCCACGAGACACTAGTAACAGATTGGTCTTCAAGTTGATTTTGGTGAACATAATTTTCAATTACACCCATTGAATTCATCAATCCGAAAAGTGTAAAACATGCAAAAAAACTACCTAGCACCACTGAATAAGCCCTCCAACCACCATTTGGGTATGCAATATCACTTTCTTCGTTATCTTCTGCATCAAGCAGGTCTTGGTCTCCAGTATCATCTTCAACTTCAAAAGTAGTTACCAAGTTAACTTGATTTTCACTAATACTGTTTTCATCCGCATTGTTTTTTGACAGTTTTACAAAATCAGAATGATAAGCTGAAGATCTCCCTTCATTTGCCGTAGAATGTATCGAGATCTCTGAATAGGGTTCAAACTCACCACTTTGCTTTTTACATTGATATAAGTGATTGCCGTTTTCAAGGCCAGTTGGCGGATTAACAGGAAACATCAAGAGTTTTACTACTTGGATTGTTTGTTCAGTAATCGGTCGAAGCCAATACTTTTTTTTGTATTTTCTAAATATTTATTGTTTATAAATTACGAATGGAAAAAGTATTAGTAGTGTTGTCAACTTACACACAAAACATTGATTAATATTAAAAGAACAGTCAAGTGTATAGATTATGAAAATTTGTCAGCAAACACACCAAAGCCAAAACGAGAGCCAAACCCTTTCTTCTTGGTCAAAGATCTTCTTATCGGTTGTGTGCCCATTTAAAACTTTCTTATCAGTACGGAAATTTTTCCTGGCATATTTTACTGGCGAACATTTTTTCGCACCACGGGGACGTAGCTCGTGCTTTGGCTGTCCAGATTCGACTTTTCAACGAGATCCCCTGGTACAGGTTTTGCTCCGAGCCCCAGAAATGGAATTCTCCCCGTGGATGAAGGGCCTGCCTTAGCGGTATCTCTAGCGGGTTTTTTCCCGTCCCACCCCATGCCTCGTAGCATTGCTGCGCCAAATTGGTTAACGGGCACTCGCTTGTAGCTCTCTTTTGTGGCTGGTGGGGCTGGTGAGACAACCGTTTCCTGTACTTGTGTGGTGTTAGTAGTACTAGCACTACTAGTACTACTGTTAAGTGTGTCAGTTTTTGGTGTAATAGTCAAGGTTGATTTCGCTAAATCACCTATCTGATCACCCCGTATAAGTGACTCTGTTGCCAGATCAGTAAGTGTTTTAGATTTTTTCAGTAGTTTGTCTTCTGGAGCATTTTCTTGTGTAGTATTTGGTTCTTGTTTAACCTCTTGGAGTGGCTCAACCTTATTGAGCCCATAATTTAATTTTTCACTTTCCGCAACTATTGATTGCTCTTGTAAGATTTTCCGTCTTTTGTATTCCCAGCTATTTTCTGTAATTTTAGGTTTGATAACTAGCGGTTTATCCTTTTCCTGCTTCTTGTTGACCTCTTCTATCGAATCAATCTGCACCTTTTTGCCTAGCAAGTCGCTTGGATCCTCACTTATTTCATCATTAAACACAGATTTGACTCCTGTGTTCAATTTATTGTTCGATGTTTTTGCATTTGAGTTCACTGTTGGGGTTTTCTTCTTCAAAGAGAATCCACCAAACTTTTTCTTCGGTTCCGTTGTGACTGTCTCTTGTTTCTTTTTCAGCGAAAATGACTTCATTTTGCTAAACTTATCACTCTCATATAAACTATGAAGTTTACTTGATCTACAACCTTATATTTATTTGCAAAACAACAAAGTTTTGTATTTCTTCATGTTATAAAGATAAAAACCGTTAAAGAAATTATTTGTCTGAGATAAATCTTTAACCTGCACTGCCTTGAATACAAGGACAGTTGGAAAATCTCAGGAACACAACTATGCAAGGCAGAAGACATTAAGTATCTAAATAACATATGATGAATAAATGAAGGGTAAAATTTGAATAAGCAGTCTCCCACAAATGCTTTTTTTTTTGATAGGCAAGTCTCCTTAGACCAAGACTTGGGTAAACTATTGACAATGTTTCCAATTTTAAGCACACGATTCCGCATAAATGTCCATTTTCAAAGCGGTAACGGAATATCGGTATTAACTCGTCGCTTCACCTCGTCACCAATCATTTGTAACAAAATTGGCCAACAAACAAAGGTCAACCAAAATGATTTGCACAGCAAACCAAATGTTGAAATTGATTCACAACTCACCTCAAAATTACTCAACGATCTAGAATTACAAAATCTGAAGCTGAAAAATGTGACAAAACCGACAAGCACGCAGACCACCGGTTCAGTGAAAAATGACCCTGATCTAGAATCAAACTCCCAAATTCAAAACGCAAAAAACTACCTAGCATCCATAATCGAGAGTGAAAATTTTCAGAATTTGAAGAAAGAGCTGTCAAAGTTCAATGAGGCTAGATCCAAACTTTCCGAAGATTATGCAAAGTCATTTTCACAGAAACTGGATCATAATGTGAGGGAACTGAAAGGTGCCATTAGTATAGCATCAAAAGTCGTTAACGACGTTACAGGATACACTAAAATCATACATTTGAAAGATTTAATCACTGAAAAGGAGCAAAATTTGCGAAACTTGAGGAAATCTATAACAGAGAGTAAAACAGCATACGAAGCAGCCTCACAGGAACGTCTAGAGTCGCAACAACAAATTAACGAATTGTTAGAGAGAAAACATAATTGGACTCCAAAAGATTTGGAGAAATTCACTGCATTATATAGGAACGATCATGCTCTTGAAAAAAAAGTACAGGATACATCTGAAAAAGTGCGCTTGTTGGAGGGGAAGGAAGATGAAACACATAATGAACTTATCCAGTCCATTATGAATAGGTATCATGAGGAGCAAGTTTGGTCAGATAAGATTAGACAGTTTTCTACATGGGGTACAATACTCATCATGTGCGTAAATTTACTCTTAGTGCTATTGGTCCAACTTGTTTTTGAGCCTTGGAAAAGATCCAGATTGGTTAACTCGTTTGAACTCAAAGTGAAGGAACTATTCCACAATAATGAGAGCAGTAGTACTAATTTGCAAAACCTAGAAATGCAACTTTTAGAGTCCCAACAAATACTGAAAACACAGCTGGCTAAACTCGAAGAGATCAACAAGTTAAACGACCCAATCAATGCTCAAACTGCTGAAACATCTCTCAATACAGAAAATAAACTAACAACTTCCGAATTACTGCCCAAGAGTTACGGGTTGGAGAATATTAAATCATGGGCAAAGTACCAGCTGAAGCTCCTTTACCCAACATGGCTCGTCAACAAGCTGGGGCTCACCACCTCGGGCAGCTCGTCGCCTGAAATCATTACAGTGTCACAAGAAACATTACAGTTGTATGTTTGCTGTGTCTCCTTAGTATCAATATCTGTTTCATTCTTGATACACTCCCTCTTGTAAATTTGAAATATAGTTGTATATTATAATAGATTAATGAAAATAAATCCGAGATGGAATTAAAAAGCCGCTCAATTCTATCGCTATAGCACAAAATCGGTTGGCCAGTCGATCGACGCAAGTTTTTAATTTTTCGACCACTTGAGCTTCATAACCCTCAGTCGCAGTCGATTTCTTTATTTTGCCACCCTTTTCAAAAGAGACAAAACTAAAGCTAAAGAAGATACAAGTAATAAGTTGACTGAAATATAAGTGAGATATCAGTTTAACCTAGTAACCGGTAAATATTGCAAAAAGTTTACTTTATCGAAATCTGTCGTTAAAACACACATCAATTAGTAGTCTCTATATACAACAATGGAAGAACTAGGCATTTATCCATCTCCTACTCCTAACTTGGGAAACCCTGTTAGCAAAACAACCGAATCATTAAGTAACAGTAATAACAATGGTAACAATGATGTCTATCTAACATTAAAAAAACTAGAAAAAGAACTTCAGTTATTAGAAATACAAGAAGAATACATCAAAGACGAACAACGTTATTTGAAAAGAGAATTGATTAGAGCTCAAGAGGAAGTGAAAAAAATTCAGTCTGTTCCTTTAGTTATAGGACAGTTTTTGGAGCCAATTGATCAACACACAGGTATTGTTTCTTCAACAACTGGTTCGAACTATGTTGTGAGAATCTTGTCAACTCTAGATAGGGAGTTATTGAAAGCCTCTGCATCTGTGGCATTACATCGTCATTCAAATGCTTTGGTTGACATTTTACCACCTGAAGCAGATTCATCAATTTCTATCGTTGGTGAGAATGAAAAACCAGATGTCACATACAATGATGTTGGTGGTCTTGATATGCAAAAGCAAGAAATCAGAGAAGCAGTCGAATTGCCATTAACACAAGCTAATTTGTATAAACAAATTGGTATAGATCCACCAAGAGGTGTCTTATTATATGGTCCTCCAGGTACTGGTAAAACCATGTTGGTTAAAGCTGTTGCTAATGGTTCTACAGCATCTTTTATTAGAGTGAATGGTTCTGAATTTGTTCAGAAATATTTAGGTGAAGGTCCAAGAATGGTGAGAGATGTTTTCAGATTGGCAAGAGAGAATTCTCCTTCTATTATTTTCATTGATGAAATTGACGCTATTGCAACAAAGAGATTTGATGCTCAAACCGGTGCTGATAGAGAAGTGCAAAGAATCTTGATAGAGTTATTAACACAAATGGATGGTTTTGATCAAACAACAAATGTCAAAGTTATAATGGCTACAAATAGAGCAGATACTTTAGATCCAGCATTGTTAAGACCTGGTAGATTGGACAGAAAGATTGAATTTCCATCATTAAGAGACAGAAGAGAAAGAAGATTAATTTTTGCAACGATTGCATCCAAGATGTCTTTAGCTCCAGAAGTTGACCTTGATTCGTTAATTATAAGGAATGATCCATTGAGTGGTGCAATTATTGCCGCTATCATGCAAGAAGCTGGTTTAAGAGCAGTTAGAAAGAATAGATATGTTATATTACAAAGTGATTTAGAAGAAGCGTACACTTCTCAAGTTAAAACTGGTAGCGAGGTTGACAAATTTGAGTTTTATAAATAGGTCTATAAACTAAGAAATTAAGAAACTTATCAATATAGTCAATTTAATTGTATATTTATATCTTTTAATTAGATTGCATTAAATTAAAGACATGTTGTAAATACCAATACCAGGTTTGAAAGTTGAAACCCCAAACTTGTCAACTTCAAAATGGTCCATGTCATAATGCCATTTGTAAGTCCAAATTTCATCCGATTTCAACTTTATGTTGTCGTCAAAATTCAACATGGCATTCAACGGAGCAACAAGATAGACTTGTTTATGGTGCACGGTGCAGTTTTGCAAGACTCTTTCAATGATAGTCTCAACGTTTTCAAAATTGAGTCCCATAAAATCAACAACTACGTTCGACAACTGGAAATTAGAGTAGTCAACTGTCTTGAGATCGACTTCATGATTGTTCAAATAAATAGGTCTAGGAGCGCTAGCATCTGTGTTATTCAACAGCAGCCATGTTGGTGGTTTGTAGGTTCTCCAGAACAACAAGACTGTGTTGTTGTCAACAACAGAAGCGCTGTTTAGTCGGTATAGTTCCTCCATTGCTGGGACTACTCCGCCTTGATGTAAAACTCCCATAAAGAGCATCATGGCAAGATTGAACGCTATCCAAACTTTAATCAACACCTGAGTCCAACGTGATTTTGAAATGGAAATGCAGCACGATGCGAGAGGAATCACAGGAAGTAAGAATCTCAATTCCTGATGAGGTATCAAACTAAGTGTAACAAGGCCAGATGCCAAGGATAAGAACGGAGTAGTCTTGATGTATTCTGTAGAGCACGATAGTGGAAAAATGAGTAACACTAACGGTCCTAGTATCTGTGGATAGTTGATGAGGATGTGCGTGTAAAATGGATGTATGCCATGCAATGCCAAATTTGAGAATTTAGTGTTGTACAAGATATTGTTCAATGGGGTTATAACAAGAGTGTTTTTCAGTGTGATGATAAGTTGCGGGAAGCTGCTAAAGGACGAAAGCGTGTGCCATTGTATAGATTCTTTGAACCAATAAGTGTCGGTCAAAATGCAAAGACACGAGGTGACTAGAAAACTTAGTACCAATAGCAAAGTTCTCAATGGATGTGACACAAGAAACTTGAAAAGAAACACAGATGGGGCTAAAAGCCAAAGAACAAAAGTTGCTCTATTGAAAAACCCAATTGATATTATGGATCCCAATGTGATCAATTTTGTCTTGGAAAACTTAGACCCTTGCTTCAACTCTAAAAATTGTCTCAGATCATCAATTAAGTAAATCACTAGGAGTAGGAAAACGGTTTCTAGACTATTTGAGAATGTGTGTGATTGATAAACAAGAGTTATGTAGGAAGTGTTGATAAAAAACAAAGCCTTCATTCTTTCTTGTTTTATAGGCATGATTCTGTAAATTGCAAAATCTTCAACCGTCCAAGTCAACAAACAGAACAATATCTTTACTAAATAGTATATGACAACTGGGGCAACACCTAGGAATTGACCAATCTTGATCACAGGATAGTATACCAAGTACAATGGCACAACTGAACGAGAGCCTGAGTCGGGATTAAACTCCCACGGAACATTGTCATGGAAAAGTGGTTGGAAAGACTGGAAATGTTCGTCTGGGTGAATGTACGAAGCTTGTAAAGTGAAGATCACTCTTAAACCTACACTGAATAGTATGTAAACACTTCTCCAGTCACCAAACGTAAAATTCACTTGGTGCTTGGTTGATGAAGGTATGTTCAAGTTCTTGTCCTGGTGCTTTGGGTTCTCTTGCTTAACAATATGCTGTTTCACAAACTCTGCTGCAAGCTCTTTCAATTCTTCATCAGTAGCCTCAGAGATGTCTTTTTTCGGCACTCTTTCAGACATCTGCACTGTGCATAAACCAAATTGCAATTACTGGACCAAAGAGTGTGTTTACTTTGAATATTGAATGTCGATAATTGGTATGTTTCAAACTAAAAAAGACGGAGATGATTATAGATGTTCAAACCTGTACATTTATCCTGTAACAAAGATAACTTAGCTTTCACATCCTTACACCATGCAGTTTAGTGATGATCTTTCGATGAGGTTATTAGTTGCAGTGTACAATTCTACTTTGGTGAATCTTTGAATCCATTAAGTTGCCATTGCAATCATTGTCTATCAAAGAGAACCAGAGGTGCTACAGTAGTGAGTTATAATTCTGCAATTGGCATCATACAAGTGAAGATACTAACCGACTGACTGTCCAAACTATATACTAATACAGAATTACGAAACAAATCATTTAAAATTTGAACAAATTCAGCCGCACAGCCAAATGTTTGAAATCAAAATGCAAGCACAGATCTAGGCCAAAGGATAATCATTACAAGAGAAACAAAACAGTTTAAATTCATTCAAACAGCAGTGTGGAATAATAACTTATTATTGAATAAAAGATCAAAAAAATTCAAAAAAAAAAAAAAAAGTAAAACAAAACATATCGAACAATGAGTGGGTGATGTGTGAATTTGATCTATCATTGAAATGTGAATATATGCAAGATTAAAATCGTATGAAAAAAACACAGCACCCACGAGAAAAAAACACAAACCTATAAAAAATAAAAATAAATCAAGTAAAAGAAAAAATTAACAAAAGAACAAAAAAAAATGAATGAAAAGAACCCTCTAACTTATATGCAAAAAAATCGAAACAAAATACATTGTCTTATTGTAAATTGTTTTAACATGAGACTAACTCAACAACCTTTAAGTGAACTGGGTAACATTCACTACCAATGTGTTCATCGTATAAGTTGTAGAAAGTACCTGACAAACATTGGTAGAAGACAGTAGAGTTACCTAAAGCTAAGTAACTGTCTTCAGAGATACCCCAACCAGCAGCATAGATGGCACCAGCTTGTGGTGGTGGACCATCGAATTGGAATTGTCTGTTGGCAACAATTGAACCGATTCTACCTTGGATATCAGTCAAGACACCATCTTTCAATTGCATACTTAAAGCGTTTTTATCGAAACAAGCAACTTCGGTAACGTAATCGTTGTGGTCATTTGGAGTAGATGAAGCGGTAGCTTGTGGTTGACCATCCTTGATTTGAGAAACAGCATCATCTGTCTTGGTTGGTTTTTCAGAGGAGGTTGTAGTAGAAGCTTGGATTTGACCATCACCGATTTGAGTAACAACATCGGCAGTCTTGGTGGTCTTGGTATCAGCTTGGATTTGACCATCACCAATTTGAGTAACAACAGCATCAGCAGTCTTTGGTTTAGAGGTAGTCTTGGTATCAGCTTGGATTTGACCATCACCAATTTGGGTAACAACAGCGTCAGCAGTCTTAGTAGTCTTTTGTGGCTTTGGCTTAGTGGTAGTGTCAGCTTGGATTTGACCGTCACCAATTTGAGTAACAACAGCATCAGCAGTCTTGGTGGTCTTTTGTGGTTTGGATTTAGTGGTGGTGTCAGCTTGAATTTGACCATCACCAATTTGGGTGACAACAGCATCAGCAGTCTTGGTGGTCTTTTGTGGTTTGGATTTAGTGGTGGTGTCAGCTTGGATTTGACCGTCACCAATTTGGGTAACAACATCTCTCTTAGCCTTTGAAGTACTAGTTGGAGCTAAAGAACCGGTAGTGATTGGTTGAATAGCAATACCGAAAGTAGCAGAGTAGTCAGTGGCAGCATCTTTTAAAGTGTTTGATGGGGTTAAAGTAGACCATGGTTCAGATGGAACGTAAGCAGCTAAAGCGTTGGAAGCTAAAGCAAGGGCACCTAAAGAGAATGAGTACTTCATTGTAATATATGTATTCGATGTGGGTGAGTATATGTGGTATATATGAAAGTATGTATACTGATTAAATGAATACACAGAGTTGTCTTAAAGAAAAAACTTTTGAAAACTAAGATTTAAACTGGAAAGAAATCACCAATGGAAGAAGGAAATTGCAACCATTTTATATTTCAACTTTTACATTCTAATGCTGAACAAAATGCAATTTAAGAAAACAGGTAATATCGTGTAAATTAACAACTTTAAAGCCACTTTGATGGTAACAATTTCTAAAATTAGAAGGAATATCAAGTATCAGTCGAACATTTCTCCTTTCTTTTTCAAACACAAGCCCTTTGTCAGATGCTATTTACATTCCACAGGGGTAACAAGCAGCAAGAAAGCGAGTCACTTGTGCATGCAGACATGCAGGCGCGCGTACAGCCAAAGGCTCTCGAGATGCACAGATCTCAGGCGCAGAAATAAGATTTTTTGTGCGGCTCAATTATAGCCGGTGCTGGAAAGAGAGGGATCGTGCATGGCTCAGATCCAGCGGTACCACCAGGCACCACCAGGCACCACCAGGCAAGATTCCACAGATTGATTTCTCATCAGGGTAGGATGCCTGTGCTGCTGTGTTGGTGTTGTCTGCCTGACACCGGGCAAGTTCAAATTTTAATCGGTGCAAAGACCAAGAAATTTCACCAGGAGGGGCTTCGGGTTACAGGCCGAGGAAGCAATCTTCGCCTGCTTGCTATTCCACGCTGATTTCTTTGTACGCTCCTGTGAATAACCTAAGCAATTTAGGCTGCCCAGGAAGGCACCCTTTTTACTGCTACAGCGCGCGGGAGTTGAGTGCCTAGAAAACTACCTCACCTACTATAACATGATATACCAAATTTAACAGTACGTGGTTTTTATTGCTTATTTCCTCTCTGTAGATATATCAACTTAGTGTTCCACAGTTCTTGTCAAGACAGCAAGTAATTCAGGTATTAGTACATACTCATTCTGTTCTTGAAAAATGCGCTGCGGTAAAGTGAAGGGTTCAGCACAACAGGCCGGCCAGTAACCAGAGTCGCACATACGTGCGTGGATTACTCACCACCCACCGTCCCTCGGGAACTTCATTCCCCGGTAAAACAAGGAAACAGGAACCAGAACGAGGTCCTGGGAATTTCCAATTCACACTTGGCGCCTCCCAGTTGCACAATTTTCAATTAAACTTTACCTCACCTCAATTTAACAACAACAATAAGCTATTCTATTGATGGCTATTTGAGTTGAAAAGTAAACAAAGAAATAATTTAGTGAAGAAAAGTTTAATCACAATTAACCATATGGAGTTTTGCATCCACCACCTTTATTCCGATTGGGGAAAAAAGATTACTTTTGGAATAAATTGGTTGCAGAGAAGAGAATCTGATGACAGAAACTGTTTACTAATTTGCTAAATTTGGAAATTCTCATCTTCAAGTAAAGTTTTATACAAAACTATGCACGCTTGTTACGATCATCGAAGAATGTGTTTGTGTACAAACTGAATAGTATCAGATTCTATAAGATTACCTAACTTGTTGTGTTTTGTTGATCTTTTTCTTTTTCACTTTCGATCTTCTTTAGTAACTACTTACTTTATCCCTTACATACTGAATTAAAACTACTACAACAAAGTCTTTTGATGATACTTTTTGCCAGTTCCTCTTCACACCAAAAGGCTGCTATTTTTCAAATTGGCGTGTCTGTAACCAAACCAAACCGCTCTGGCTGGATCTTTCTTGGAAAGCAACACGAACGCGCTATTAGACGCCAAAATACCTGCCGCCTGACGCCAAAACGCGGTAGCAAAAACTTTACCCAGAAAGCGTGATTTTTTAGCGTTGCCGGCTGTGACACGTTTCTGGCGTCTTTTTATTTTTTATTCATGGCATGACACCATGCGGAAAATTTACCCCCTAACTTTATTACAACTTAGCATCGGTTAGGATACTCAAAGCTAACTGAGTTTCAAATGTGTTTTACTATGAGTTTATTGAAAAGCGTCTTTTTTTTGAAAAATACAAGTTGCTAATTAGTTAATTACTTAAAGATTGGCCGCATCCGGAACAAGTTCAGCAAAAACCGGAGCATTGTACAGTGGATTTACCTCAAGGTGCGCAATTTAACTATTTTCGCAAATACACATGTGTGGGTTTAATTACTATTCCGTTTATGGTAGCCAAGCAATTTGGTTGAATTGAAGAAGGACCCTGAAATTAATTTGCACTGACTCTGTCAGTCAAGTTGTTGCTAAAAGTTCATTGGTTATTAACACTGTATTTCTTTATTAGGAATAAAGTAGCATTGAGAGGAGAAGTTGGTTTATGGATTGAGTCTTAATTGGTTAATTTAGATATCCTGACCCCACCGAACCCAACTTTTTTGTTTGTCGGTTTATTAGCAACCGTAGTTCACGTAACATAATAGGCAGATGAAGATCGACATACAGGACGAAAACCTGTCGTCAGGGTGCTATTTCCAGATGTCGAGTAAAAAAATCACCGCTACTAAATCTGTGTGTACTTCTGAGAAGTCTCGTCTTAATACAGCTCCTCCTATATAACACGAACCATGCTCTTACCCCCAACTCACCCTTCTGATTCTCTGAATCATCAATTGAATTACTTAACTTACGTACATACTTACTCTCATACAAGCCTGCTTGCTAATTCCCATATCCACAAATTCCTAATCAAGCCACTTCTCCTTCTCACTTGGAAGATATTTGATGTTGTAAATGTCAAATACCGCAGGAAATGGATCATTCTTACTCAAAATGATACTCTTTGTAGTGGTGAATTTCGCTTTCATCAAATTAGCGTCAATTAGCGAAACAATCAAGTTCTCGACGTGAATGTCCTCGATCCCACTGGACCCTGGACCACCGTCGCCTATATTTATCAAGTAGAACCATTGACTGGTCGCATCCAGTTGTTTATATGATTCTCCAGGGTTCAATGATAAGCTGAGCGCTGTCTTTATGTGGTAGAATGATAATGGCCCTTGGTTTTGAGTCATTTTGTAAACCAAGCGCACCAAGTTTCTTAAGATGATCATTCTTATTCTTTGTAGAAAGCCAACTAGTATTCTTAATTTTAGAAAATAGTGTTCGTTCTGCGCAATAACTGACGTAAAACCAAACAAGTCTCCACTTTTATATGCTTTAATAAGAGCTTCATATTTGTCAAACATGTCGAAATTACTCACTATGCTGGAAAGGTATCTCAAATTTGGGACTTTACCCATCAACAATCCACACGGTATCAAGTACTTAACTATGGATTCTAATAAACTTTGTGATGAGTTTCTGTGACTGTTTAGTAAACACCAATTGAAATGGTAAAATGCAAGGTTGAAGTTACTTTGAAGCATATGGAACTTCCCAAGCAAAAATCTGTATTGTACAAGTTGCTTTTTCGATATCAGGTTTTTATCGAGTTCCAAGACGTTGATGTTAGAAAACACATTATTACACAACATTGGGGAGTCGATATTGTTGTAAGTTTGGCAAAGTGTGATACTCAATTGCATTATAATCGCAATCTTGTATCTGTTTGAAGGGACATTCAACTCTGGGTCACTTCTTAAATTATTCAACGCTTTCAACAAGACAGTAGAGATGTATGAAAGTCTCGGATAGTAATTAAACCTACTATGGATTTTCATCATTTGAACATCAACTAATTTGGCCAATGGTACAACAATCAGCGTAGTTTCATGTACAACTTTTAGTAATGCTGAATTGTACTGCAAATTATTCAATGTAACGCTTAAACTTTCGTAAAACTTGATCATTTCATCAATTGATTCCAAAACTGACCACGGGTTGAAAAATTTGACAAATTGAAGATAAGTTAGCACAAGTTGCTCAAAAGCAGGCCAATTCCCATCAAAAAAATTCTTAGCCTCTATTAATTCCATCAGTTGTTTATCTGTTATTTTCGATGTCATCAGTTGTGATTGCAATAAAGGTATGCTTCTGTTTGACTGTGGATTTATTGAAATCACTTGGTGCAAAGTGTTATTCACCAGCGATCTCTCAACCAGATTAAGAAAGTCATCTACAGTCATAGACATTGCACCTTGGTATTTTTCCTAACTTTTTGGTAAACTTTTACACCTGGAATCACCAAAACCAAGAGGCTTTGTACTGTAAGAAAACTGAGCTTTCAAATTCAATTGATGATCCTCTCTCATTAATACAAGCTGTGAAGAATAATAACTCTGTTTGTATAATTAATTACTTTAAGTGAAAAATGAAATATGCTACTACACTCACAAACGCACATCCACTGAAAATCAGCGCAAAAAGAAAAGAAAATTTCACATTGGCGCTTCGCAGTGAGATCTTTTTAACCAGTTGATAATTTTTCAAGACACAAACTTTTCACAAAAGCTACTCGAATCAACTTAAAAATGACTTGATATAGAGTAAGAGATTCAGTAGACTTTTCTAAATACTCTTAAACTGGGCCAATCATTAGGTTTCTGTTTTTTCCTTGATGGATCACGAATAAATCAGATGAGTAGTATATCAGGTTCACGAGTGTCGAGCGCTCCATCATCATTATCTCCGTCTCCATCACCAGCATCAACACCTGGAGCTCCAAAGAAGAAGCGTCACAGAAACAGAAAGAAAAACTCAGCAAAAATTGTTACAGAATCAGCTTCTCAGCAGCTTTTGACCTCACATGATGCAAATCTGGTATCAAGTCCCAATGTAAAACACACTCAAAGCGATGAAGGTCGTTCAGCGTCAAACGGAAAGAAATCTAAATCATCTAAAATTTCGAAAAAAGGAGCAAGTGACAATTCCAAGAACCAGTACTATGCTTTATTAATGGCTAAATTGCTAGCTGATGCTCAAAAGCTTTTAGTTCGAAAACTACCACCATTAATGCCCCAAAAAGAATTTGAAGATGTTATTTCACAGTTTTGCACTTTGCAAAATGTTCAACTGGATGATGTTATTTTAGATTATTATTACGTGCAAGGCCATTACTCGATAAAGGCATTCAAACCGCCAACGCACTCCAGATGTTATTTACTGTTTAAAACAGAGCAGCTGATGCGTGATTTTGCAGCTTTTATTAAAGAGATGACTTTCAAAAACCCTTCTACTGGTGAACAAGACACAGAAAACATGGAGAATGTAGATGTAGAATTGCAAGAAGACAGAACTTCAGATGTTTTCCCAGCTGTTGTCGAAAAGGCAATTTACCGCAAAATGGATTATCCTAAAGTTACGCCACACAAGACACTTAAGTACCAGACAAATATAGGAACTATTGGCGAGGATAAAATATACAAAAAATTTATGGAGTATCACTCAGGTAATAACATTGAGAACAGTGAGGTGCCGTCTAGTTTTATCCAGCTAGTCAAAGATGAGCTGAAACAGAAAAAGATAAATTCCAAGGCAGAAAAAAAGAAAGCTAAAAAGGCACTTTCTTCTGGTAAAGCTAAAGTGACAAACAAGGAGCAAAAAGAATCAGAGACTGTAAGTAAAGAAGCAAAATTGACTTCAAAGTCAAAGTCAAAGTCAAAATCAAAGACAAAATCAAAATCAAAATCAAAGCAAAAGTCTAAACTCAAGAGCGAATCTGAATCGGGTGCTGTTGCAGATGCTAACAACACACAAGCTTCGTCATCCGCTGGCAAAGCGGTTGCCGATTCAAAAGATGGAACTTCTGTTTCACCAACAGATAAACCAAAATCGACAAGATCAAAAAGGTCAAAGGCCAAAAAAGAAGCTAAGAAGAAAACACCAGCCACTGAACCTACTAACGGTGTAGCGACACCAGCCACTGCCACTGCCACTGCCACAGTTAAATCCATATCAGGCGCTAAATCGAAAAAGGGTAAAAAGAAAGCTTCAAATGATAACAAGGGAAATGTGGAAACTAAAGTGTCTAAAGATGGTAAAGAGAAGGTCAAAATTCTTAAAACTCCAGCAGTTTAAAGTTAACTGACTCAGTGGAGGGCTACAAGAGTGAAAACACCATTATGACTCAAGAAGACAGTACCACTATCAGTGATGAGTCTCCAGTGCACCCACTATATTTCACATCGCAAATGAACGTGATAAAAGGTGTTGTTGATTGGGTATGTAAAATTTGATGGTGTTGTGTTGTTCTGATAAATCAATAAAGAAAAAAAAAAGAAAAAAGAAAAAAGAAAATCCTTTACTAATTCCTTGTCTTATTTAAAACAGCTTCGTGAATTTGGTATCCATACTGTACAGCTCGACTCAAGTATTTCGGACTTTCTATCACCTGGTTCTGTCAATGCGACTTTGTCTTTGTTACTCGGTAGACAATTTCAAACTGAGATGGGAAACAACGACGAATCACCTACTTACTATCAAGAATTGATTGGAAATCTGCGGGGCATTTTTGAGTGGAGTGAGGTTTCAACTTATTTTATAAACCAGATAAATGCAGTAATTTTGGATGCATTTGTGCAAGAATCGAAAAGAGTGAAGGGCGAAGCATCCGGAAAAGATCAAACCATGTTGTCCTGTCCAAGACTTTTCACGGACTGTACAATCAATGACTTTGAAATTTTCAATCAACTTTACCTGTTTTGTTGCATGTTGTTAGTTATTAGTTTTAGAGGCGATCGGGCAGCATCAGCAATCACTAATTACCATTATATGAGTAAAGAATACAAGCCGTATTTAGAAGTGTTTAGTTTTACTGGTGAAGACGATTATAAACCTTTATCGAGTGGTGCAGTGGAATCTGAAAAAATCAAATCGGGGTCTAGCATTGGCGGGAAAGCAGTTGCTGGCGAACTTCCGCTAGATGTAATGAGCAGTGATTTGAGTGTTGAGAAAATGGCAACCAGAGAAACTTACAAGCATGATGATGATGTTGCAAATGAGAACCTTGGTGGAGAATCGGGTGACAGTTCAAGTAGAAGTGGAAGAAGCTTGACCGATCTGCTTCAAGTGATTGAGCAGCAGCAGCAAGAAATTTTGAGTTTGAAAGTTTACACTAACAAATTACAACGGCTTATACGATTTGATGAACTGGTTAATTTGAATTTGGAAGATTACAAGAGTTTTGGAACCAATATTTCGCAACTCACCGAGCTGACTCATTGCAATGACAAGCTGAAATTGGAGAATCAGCAACAATTGCTGTCTATAGAAAGATACAAAGAGGAGATTAGCAGTATGAAACTTAAGTTTGACAACTTTGCTGAGAAGCAAGCAGTTGCACAGTTAGGTAAAGACAGCGAAATTTGTCGTGTCATCCATCTAGAAAGGTCTTTGTTCAAGCATTTATGTGCTATAATGTACGGTGAGAAAGTTAAATTTCAGAGCAATCGATCACCAATCAAAAATTGATACTACGCAAATACAAATTGTAAAATCATACAAGAAAAAAAAAAAGTTAGTTTTTCTTTCATTTTAATACAAAAACTTTTCATAAAAAGTACAAAGAGAAAAAAGAAAAAGACAAAGAGAAGACAATTGTTGTAGAATATAGAATAATAAAAATTAAAGAAAAGTAAAACGAAAGAATGAAAAGAAACAAATTAAAAGACAAGAGAAAAAAAAAATATTAAAAGAGTAGTGATCAGTAAATCGTAAATCTGCACAAGGCAATACAGGACACAAGCATTGTATAATTTGGTCTATACAAAAACAGTCATTAGAAAATGGCATCTAAAGTACAGCAGATACATAAGGCACCCAAACAAGCGAGCAAACAACTCTCGGTGTTTCCGCTGGTAGGAGCCTGCTGTTGGACATAGACAGGCTGCTGTTGGTATTGTTGAGGAGGTGGTTGATAGTACTGTTGTTGTTGTTGTTGATAGTACTGTTGTTGTTGTTGTGGAGGTTGGTAGTATTGTTGTTGATTGAAGCCTCTTGCTGCATATTGATCATCAGCGGTACCTGTATTGTAATATTCAGCAGCAGCACCAGGGTTGGACTTGGTTGGAGGAGGACCTGGAGGTGGCTGAAATGAGACAAAGAAGAAGAAAAGGTTGACAATTGAACAACACAAAGAGTTAGTATGCTTGTGGCTTTAAATAGAGAGGGGTGCAGTTATGTGTCATACGTACTTGATATTGACCCATTTTTCAAGTTTGTTTGTATATGCAAAGATAGAATTGGTATTAACAGAACCAGAGTAAAATGATTGACTTGTAAAGTGGCAACTTATACACCAGGCACTACTTAAACATCATCATCATCAACATCAACTTATAAGTGTATATAAGTGTATAATATTGTATTGTCTAGTATAGAAACAGAGAGATGCAGGCAACAGCACAGCACAGCACAGTCTGCCAGAAATTTAACGGGTTTTTTATAACCAAAAAAATAAAAATATAGATTCTCCTCCGTGCACCAAAAGAGGAACTCAATGAGGCACCCAAAGAGGCACCAAAAGAGGCACACGCTCAAACAGGACATTGAGTGGTGAAACCAAACACGGTGCTAGTGATGGTGTTTGTAATGGTGTTTGTAATGGTGTTTGTGATGGTACAGGAACTAAGTTATGCTTGATCCGAGTCACAGAGGCTGTATGGGGATCTGGGTAAAGGGTCTGTTTGGTTTCAGGTACAGAGATAGAGAGATATTGTAGTTTTGGTGAGTGTGTATGTATGTCTGTCTGTATATGTTATATGTAGGTATATGGATCTCTATATATGCGTCTAAATTTTAGAGCGTACGGTGGGTTGTAATACAAGAGAGAAACCAGATCACAAGCATTCTTTTTATTGTCTAGTAATCAATCAAAACACTAGAGTAGCACAATGGCTACTGATGATATACCTGTGTCGCAGAGGTCTCTTTTCACAAGGAAGGACCTGAATTTGGAAGACGAATACACGAGCCCCAGTTTTGTGAATTTTTTAGACATTGTCAAACGCCAAGATGATGATAATGTTGACAAGAATCATGGTACCATTACAAACAAACCTACAACTGTTCAAAATCCATTCAGTCGAAGCATGTATCTAGATGATGATGATCTAAAGTCTAATTCTTCCTCGCAGGCAAGTTCTACAGTGATACACCATTCTCAGAAAGCTGATTCCCGAATCGCTAGGGAGAAATTAAGCAAAATAAACGTGGATACGATAGATATTAATACGATATATGGCGAAAATCAGCTGCGAATAGTATCGAACAAGAATGATCATAATACAGACACGGTATCGGAGAAAGACTCGAAGCATCATCAACAACACAGTCCGAGTGATGATGATGATGATCCACATCTCTATAATACAGAAAAGCAGGAAAATGACGGATTGAACGAGTATATAGACGGATTATTACCTTCACCTCCTTCCTCACCACCTAAAGAACTAGACCCTAACAAGTTGTACGCTCTGTACGATTTCAGTGGACCAGACCCTTCACACTTAGAACTGGCCAAAGATGACTCGCTTCAATTACTTAATGATTCTGATAGTTACTGGTGGTTGGTTAGAAAGCATAAGACTTCCGAGGTTGGGTTTGCACCCGCTGAAATTTTGGAAACTTTTGAAGAAAGACTAGCCAGACTGAATTGTTGGAAAAATGAAATTATCGAAAGAAAAGATATAACTAGCTTATCTACAGATGATATCAAGACTTTTGAAATGAATGCTTTGAAGAGATATACAGACTCAGCTGAGGCATCAGATCCAGACCTCGACTTGTCGTCTCAACACCAACAACAGCAGCAACCACAGGAACAGCAACTACAACAGCAACAACTTATAGATCAGGAAAATAGCACTTCGACTTTATCCTTGTTGAAGAGAAAAAGTTCACTGAAGAGAAGCATGTCAGCTTTAAAGAAAACCGTAAGTTTTGCTCCAGAGTTGAACGGATCGATACCTGAAATAGCAGAACTTGATGACACGAAAACGGAAACATTGAGCGAAAATATACCTTTGAGTAAGAATAATAATAATCTGGTTGTGCCAAAGAGAATCAGCAAGTCGAATTTCTTGGTTAAAAACCTTGAAGATTATACAGAAGATCGTTTTGCCAGTTACTCTGAAGATGATGAAGATGTGGAGAGTGTAAAAAATAGACAACGTGATGAAAATTATTATAATGGTGATGACGACTATACAACTAACAACTCAAGCATCTTTCAGGCTTACTACAATGATAGCAGTTTTATTCAAGATGATGATAAGGTTCGCCCTGTGGATCAAAACAGACTAAGTTTAACTCAAATGCCTCCAAATGCTCAATTTTCAACAACAGACTCAATAGGTTCTTATTCCCCTTCCACTATTTCAGATGCCGATTTCATGCCTAATGATGATTTAATTGTTTCGCCAAATGATGCGAAAACTGATCACCAGTCAGAAGAGGAAGTCACGATCAACATCGATCCTGATACAACCATCGGATCTCATCATTCTGATACAAATGTCTTATCATTGCTAGGCAATAAAAAAACCACAACCTTCAACTCTCAACAAGGTTCATTTGCGGAAAAGCATGAAAAGACTCTATTCTTGCAAAAATCACAGCCAAAATCACCATCACAGCAGCTTAAATCTAAAATCTTGTTCAATCAACTTGAAGAAAGCACGAGCAATAACAATTCTAGTATCAAATTACTCGATGATTTGATGAACAGGAATTTCTCATTTGATCCAGATAGTGACTTTAATGATTCAGGTCATGAAAATGACGATACTATTGCAAATAAAACACCTCCAACATCATCAAGTTTGATCAATAATCATAACGACCACTCATTTTTATCTACAGCTACAACCATAACCACTACTGGATCTTCATCTTTCAATTCACTGCAAAAGAAAGTTGGTGAAACCCAAACTAATAGTAGTGAGCTAATTCCAAATAGTCACCTTGAAAGTAAAAACGGAAAATCCTTAACACCTGGAAAAGATGCACTACCTGTGTTAAAGTACCAAAAAATCAGAAAAACAAACCACGATCCAAATGCTTCACCTGAATTCGACCCGAAGTCAACTAACTCTGATTGTTCTTCTACTTTCGATCAATCTTCAAGGAAAGTATCGGCTTCAAGTTCAGCCTCCAGATCTAGCTCAAGACGAACCAATTTGCATCCAGTAGCAAACGAAATCTTTAATCCTTTGTTAGATCAACTAGATGAATTGGAAAACATGCTACAAGATATCGTATTGAATTAGCCTGCCCCACATTCTGCCCTTTTTTTCATAATCATTCGTTGTTTTCCCAATCAACAGGTATTCCCATACTGCATTAACGACCCCTGCCTTCTCTTTTATAATTTTTCATGTTCCAGACGTGTGGCCGCTCATTTTCATCCTACAGTTCAATCATGCATACAGGAACCATGCATTTTGTAGATAACTTTTTACTTATTTATTTATAATGTCCGCTAGTAATTACATATCTAAAAGTCAGTTTCCTATAATGCGTAAAGATTGCCGTTTGCAGGTACGCTGGCTTACTTTGACTTTTTTGCCAACCTTGAAAGAAACTCACCGCTGTATTCAACCTTATTAAAGTTCTCTCTGATGACAACAAAAGCTAATTGAAATTGGACAAGTTGAAAGGTCACTAGCAATCTTGTAGACAACATTCTGTGACTTCATCCACGTGACGCTCCCTGATTGAAACAAAAAAAAAAATTTAAAAAAAAAAATTTAAAAAAAAAAAAAAAAAAAAAAAAATTACAAAAAAAAATATAAAAAAAAATTTAACAAAGAAAACGTAAAGAAAATCAATAGAAAAAAATCAATGAACTTGGCTGTTTAACTTACTCAAAGTTTGAAATCAAGTTTAATGCTCTTGAAATTCAACTCCTGTTTTCAAATAACAAAAGGTCAATCTTTGAAAAAGGAATTCTTTAGTTGTCACTAATTTCAAGCCAAAGTTGCTTAATTTCTCCTACGAAGTCGAGTATCTAACACTATTTTCATTTTCATTTGAGCCACAGTGGTTGTTGTTACGAAATTAACCTCTAGCGTTTCGAAGTATCAAGGTTTTGTCCAAATATATTGACTTATCAAGTATACAAATTGATTAAAATAGAAAAGTTCACAAAACGAAAATGTCAAGTTGGACCCCAAATGAGCAAGCTTTAGAGCAGCTGGTTATGATTTTATCAGGAACCTTAGCATCAAATTCTTCAGTTCGTCAACAAGCAACTCAAGCTTTAGAGACTGCAAAGTTGGAGCCTGATTTTGATAATTATCTGTTGCATATATTAATCAATGGTACAGCTTTAGAAGTCCAAGTTAGAGCATCTGCTGGTCTTATGATGAAGAATGATTTGCTAAAAAACTTCAGAACAAAAGATACCGATTTAAAATCTCATATAATGACAGAAATTCCTAAAGGTTTACTAGATTCTCAAAACATGGTGAGAAATATTACTGGTAACGTTATTACTGCATTGTTTGCTAACTCTGGTGTTTCTCAATGGCCTAACATTATACCTAATTTAATGGAATTAGCTACTGGTGCAGCAGGGACTAACGAATCACAAGAAGGTGCAATGAGTGCTTTAGCCAAGATTTGTGAAGATTCTGCTAGAATGTTAGACAGAGAATATAATGGGGAAAGACCGTTGAATTTTATGGTGCCTACTTTGATTCAACTTACAGCTTCTCCTAATCCAAAAGTTAGATTTTATGCTATATCATGTATCAATCAACTTTTGTTGATTAAATCTCAAAGCATTTTAATTCATTTGGATGAATTCATGGCAAGATTGTTTGAATTAGCAAGTGATACTGATCCAAGTGTAAGAACTAAAGTTTGTACTGCTTTTACTAATATTTTAGATGCTAGACCAGATAAAGTCATGCCTCATCTTGATGGTGTTATCAATTATTGTGTTCACTCAATTAGAGATCCAAATGAAGATGTTTCATTAGAAGCTTGTGAATTTTTGTTAGGATTGGCAACTTCAGAAATACCGCCTGAATTAGTTGAACCTAAAGTGAAAATTATAGCACCTTTACTATTGGAAAAAATGAGTTACTCTGAAATGGAGGTGTTTTTGATTGAAAATAAAGACGAAATGGATAATGAAAATGTTGAAGATAAAGATGATGATATTAAACCTCAAATGGCTAAAAACAAAGATGTTCATAAAGTTGCCACCAAAAATTCCCAACAATCAAATCAAAATCTTAAAAATAACGATGATGAAGATTCAGATGATGATGACGATTCAGATGACGATGATGAAGATAATGATGGATCGTTAGAGTGGAGTATTAGAAAATGTTCAGCTGCAACTTTAGATGTCTTGGCTACAAATTTCCCAGATGAAATTCTTGAAGTTTCATTACCTATCATTAAGGAACGTATAAGCTCATCAGAATGGCCAGTTAGAGAAGCTGCAATTTTAGCTTTAGGTGCTATTGCTGATGGTTGTTTAGAGAAAGCATCTTCACAATTACCTTCATTAATTCCATTTTTAGTCGATAGATTAAAAGATTCAGATACAAGAGTTAGACAAATCACATGTTGGACATTAGGTAGATACTCTCCATGGGTTTGTTCAGAAGCACTTAGTGGTGGATCTTATGCTTCTTATTTCGCACCAACTTTCCAATCTATAATGAACTGTGCATTAGATGTTAAAAAAGTTGTCCAAGAAAGCGCATGTGCTGCTGTTGCTGATTTTATTGATAATGCTGAACCAGAATTATTAACACCTTTTGTTGAACCTTTATTACATCATTTCCAAATGTATTTCCAAAAATATCAAAGAAAAAATTTATTTATATTATATGATACAATTCAAACATTTGCTGAAAAAGTTGCTGATTCTTTGAAATATAACAAAGATTATATTCAAATATTAATGCCACCATTAATCAACAAATGGGAAGCATTGTCTGATGACGATAAAGATTTATGGCCATTATTGGAATGTATGTCATCAGTTGCTGCTGCATTGGGTGAATCATTTGCTCCATATGCTGTTCCAGTTTATCAAAGGGCTTTCAATATTTTAAATACATGTATTCAACAATGTAACATGTCTAATGATGATCCAAATTTTGAAGCTCCAGAAAAAGATTTCATTATTACATCTATTGATTTGATTGATGGTTTGGTTCAAGGTTTGAATACCCATTCTGGTGATTTGATTCAACAATTTGATACCACTGAAGTTTCGTTAATGACATTGTTACTTACATGTTTTGATGATCCTGTTGATGATGTTAGACAAAGTGCATATGCATTATTAGGTGATTTGGCAATCTTTTTGATGACTCCTATCGTTTTACCAATATTACACCCAGTTATGGTCAGTATTGGTAATGAGATTGCTAATCGTACATACAACTCAAGTCCAGCTTGTAACAATGCTGTTTGGTCATTAGGTGAAATCGCACTACGTATTCCAAGAGAGTCATTCAGTCAATATCTTGAAAACTTCATGTCAGTTTTAATCCCATTATTAATGAGTACAGATGTGGAACAAACGGTGCTTGAAAATACATCAATCACTATAGGACGCTTTGGTATACATAATGCAAATGATATGGGAAGATATTTACCACAAGTATTAATCACATGGTGTGCTTATATGAAATATTTAGAAGAAAACGAAGAAAAACAAACTAGTTTTGAAGGAATGTGTCAAATTATTACAATGAATCCAACATCAATTAATGTTAATGATGTGAATGGTAAAGTGGGCTTGAAGCATTTTATTGATTGTATTGCCTGCTACGATAGTCCAACCGAGAGATTAGCTTCAATGTTTCATGTTTTGTTGTCGGGTTTTAAAAGCGGATTAGGAGATCTTGCTTGGGATTCATTACTAAGTGAGATGGATAGAGAAGTTGCTGAAGTTTTGCAATTGAAGTACGGCGTGTAGTACTTTCAAAAAAATGTTAATTTTTATAAAAATAACCTAATTTTATTCTTTTGTGTTTGTTATTCAATTTATATAGACTTTTAGACATTTTATTCATGTAACTTTTTACATGGTAACTATTTATTGTACTGTATTTGTCAAACTCTTTTTCTATAAGCTGTAATTTGGATTTATGTATATAACTATGTATGTAGCTATGTTTGTATGTGTATCTATACTTATGCAAAATGGACTATAAAAATGAAATGAACGGTGATTGACTTCATTAGTGAGGTAAAACTAAATTGAAGCAAAAAAATGAAAAAAAACTACATAAACAAGCCTAATCTTGGTTCTAACAACAATTGTCCTCTTGGAACATCAACAACACCTTTACCCAAGGCGTAAATGGATTCACCTCTCAAAATTGTTTCCACCACTCTACCTTTCATTTTCTTACCATCAAAAGCTGTAAGCTTATTTTTGAAGAACGTTCTAGCATTTTCAATAGTGTAAACTTCATTTTCATCAAAAATTGCAAAATCGGCATCTAAACCTGCTTTGATTGAACCTTTCTTATGAGACAAACCAACTTGTTTAGCTGTGTTTAAACAACACCATCTCACAATGTCAGGTAAAGTGACACCGTGGTTAATAGAACCTTCAGTCCACAACAAAGGCAAACCAAAACCAACAGAAGTGATACCACCCCAAGCTGCAAAGAAATCACCACGATCCAAACCTTTCAAATCAGGAGTACATGGGGAATGATCAGACACGACAGATGTGATAATATCTTGTTGCAATCCTTTCCATAATTGTAAACGATTTTCATCTTTTCTGATTGGTGGACAGCATTTGAATTGAGTTGCACCATTTGCAATATTTTCAGCACTTAAAGTTAAGTAATGGAAACATGTTTCCACTGATAACGGTAAGTTTTTCTCAAATTTGGCAGCTTTGATCATTGGCAAAGCTTTTTGGGTAGCAAGATGAACAATATGACAAGGTGTTGTTGGATTTTCTTCTAAGCAACTGATGATGTTTTGAATGGCATTTAATTCAAGTTCGTCTGGTCTGGATTTCAAGAATGAGTTATATTCAGTTGGATCGTCTTCAATTTCCATTGTATGACTGTCCTCAACTCTATGAATAGAAACATGTGGGTCATGATGAGGTGCCACCGATGAACCACTACAACAACCTGTTTCCATCTCAGCATGGAACATTAACATTGTATCATATTTTTCCACTTTTTGTAAAGCTTTTCTAATATAAGCAGGATCAATTTGAGGGAATTCTTCCACTCCACTGTCCATTAAGAAACCTTTGAAACCTCTAACACCCGAATGAATCAATGGAATTAAGTCTTCCAAATTGGTAGGAACCAATCCACCCCAAAACCCTGTATCGACCCAAGTTTGGCCTTTAGCAGCTTCTAACTTCAAGTTAAAGTTAGTCACAGTAGTAGTTGGTGGAATAGCATTTAATGGCATATCAATGACAGTTGTAACACCACCAGAGGCTGCAGATTGTGTACCTGTAGCAAAACCTTCCCATTCAGTACGACCTGGTTCATTCAGATGAACATGAGCGTCGACTAAACCGGGTAAGATACATAGCGGGTCTAGCTGTCTGTACGAGGTAACATTATAAGCATCTAGTAGAGGATCAGATGGATCTAGAATTCTATTAACGACTGTAATGATCTTACCAGATGTGGTTGAGTATATGATGGTTGCTGGAATGAGTTGATCACCGATGACGACCTTGGAGGAGGATATAGCTTTGGACATTATGACTCTTGATTATCGTAAGCGAGAACGTAGATGAATTTTTTATCAGATTTTCAAATAAATCGTGAAATTAGGCAAAGATAGACAAGAAATGAACAAAATGATAGTCAAAAAAACACAAAATATAATAAAAAACTATAGATAAGAAGAAGATAAAAGAATAGTCAAACTCAAATTCAAAAAAAAAAAAAAAGCTTAAGCAGGTTCTCATGTAAACAAATACTGAATTTAAAAGAGATCGCTTTAACCAGTTATTGACCACACCTCATCGTGCTAATAATTTAATAGTAAGCAAGACTGAGGAAACGTTTAATGTTGTTGTATTGTATTCTATTGCATTGTATTTCATCGATGCTCAGTTACACTCTCATCGCACACACCAAGTGGTGAATCTCATCTGGTTAGAGCCAGCTTTTCTTTTTTTTCTTCACCTTTTCCCGAGCATCTCACGACCTTATTGTCTTCTGATAAGACCTCAGCACCGATAAGCCGCAGTTCCGATCTGAATGTATAAAATAAGAAAGGTTTTTTCCCTTTTAGGAAGGTAGTGTGCAGATGTCCAAGAAACGGTTCCAGTGCAGGACGGAGATTGCCGGCTAAGGCGGTGCAAACAAAACAAAGGGGAAGGAAAGAAAGCGCAGTTATGGCTAGTGATGTGGCTAGTGATGCATTTATGCCACATCCAAGAGACTCGGAACGACTTTTCAAACGACTCCTAGGTAATCGATTCAAAATCACAATAATAGCTTTAATGGTGGGGAAAAGAAGACACAAAGGGTACTTAAAGACTTAGCATATCCTGGAGTGCTTCGCTATTGTTGAACTCGTTTTTGAACATTGCATCATCACCTTTGACGAGATTTTGTAACACTTTGACGACTTGATCCGAATCAAGTTTTTCCAATCCTCCCATCTTTTCAATCTCAGACTTCCATGTTTTCAATATTTTTTTGAAAACTTCATTTGCGTTCAAAATTTCGTCATTGGAAAACTTACCCCTCTTCAGGCCAGCTTGAGAGTGGTCGTCTAACTCGTTTGCTTTTCTTTTAGCCATTGAGATGATTTTTTGGGGGAATTTAACAACTTCAGCCACATGAACACCAAATGATTGATCTGAAATACCAGGCTCAACTTTATACAATAAAGTGATGCTGTCGTTAGTGCGTACTTTTCCATCATCCATAGAATTGACCACATCTTCAACATGAGCCACAACATGTAAGTTTTTCACAGTGCTGATCTGTTCTGATAACCCTGTTAATTCGTGAAAATGGGTAGCAAAAAGTGTAAAAGCTTTGATTTTAGTAGCGATGTACTCTGATATTGACCAAGCTAATCCAAATCCATCATATGTCGATGTACCTCTACCTAGTTCATCAACAATGATTAAGGAATTTGAAGTGGCGGCTTGTAAAATTGAAGAAATTTCAAGCATTTCAGACATGAATGTAGAAACACCTTTGAGTTGAGAATCTGAGGCACCAACTCTAGCTAATATAGAGTCAAATATACAAATTTCAGAACCTTCAGAACATGGAATAAAACAACCAATTTGATTCATTAATGCAATAACACCAACTGTTCTGATATAAGTTGATTTACCACCCATGTTTGGACCTGTGATGATCAAGAATTCGGTTAAATCTTTATGAAATTCGATATCATTGCTTATAAAGATCAAGTTTTCTTGTTGTTCTAAGCATGGGTGTCTTGCATCAATCAAATTCACGTCTCTTGTAGTTGAATTCAATTCATGAATTGATTTTGGTTTAACGTAAGGAACAGGAGCAAATGATGAAGTGTGTGCAAATGAAACTAAAACATCTAAAGTACTAATCAATATTAGCAATCTGTAAAAAACAGGAGAGTAAGATGTGGTAATTGTGATGATTTCTTTAGCGACTTCATTTTGGGCCCTTTGATAATCATCTTCTAATGATTTGATCTTTTGACTAATATCATTCAATCTAGCAGTTGTGAAATAAACACCTGCTTTAACCGTACTCAATTCTTTGTATTTTTTGTTACCCCTGATACAAGAAGAATCAATTCTGGTTAATCTGAAACACCAACCATGAACATGGTGATTTTCAAATTTCAATTTCTTATCAATCTCCATACCTAAATCGTCGGCTGCATCATAATGAATTTGTTTCAATTCTTTTTTCAATTTGGTCAATCTTGTATTAATTTCCATCAACTTTTCATCAAATTCAGGATTGATTGCAATCAATCCCATACTTGATGAGCTTGCAGAGGTTGCCTCTTCTAATGATGCAATATCAATTGTGGTTTCGATCAACTCTTGAAATTTGAGTAAAGCATTCGTTTGTTCTGTGACTGGGTTTATCCATAATGAATTGATCAAATCAATTATTTGGCGGTTTTCGTTTGCATCATCATCTTCACCATCATCTTGTAATTCTTGAACCGAAGTGGCCAAGAATTCTAAAAGATCAGGTAATTTAACAACAAATTGATACAATCTGATAACATCATCTAAACGAGAATTTTTATTCGAAGTGGATAATTTTTTAATCAATTTTGAAATATCAGGAACATCATTTAAAAATTGGGTTTGTAGATTATTCTTCAAAGTCAAGTCTTGAATCAAGTGTCCAACGATCAAGTGTCTTTTCTTTATCTCATCAACGTTAACCAACGGTTGTTTCAACCATTGGGATAATAATCTTGTACCACCTGCAGTTTTACAATTGTTCAACAACCCAAACAATGAGTTGCTCTTGTTTAACGAATTACTCAAGCCGACATTTGATGGAAACAAATTCAGCGACTTAACAGCAGCGTAATCTAGTTTCATAAATTGTTCTAAATTTTGTTTGCCAATTGTGATATTACCAAAATTTGAATTATCAGAAAGCAAAGATAAATACGATATTAATGCGTTTGTACAACAAAGCGCATCATCCAACAACGATAACTCTTGTGTTGATAAGACAAGCTCGTTACCTGTTAATCTAATCAAATCTTGAGTGATATTAGCTTTATTGAATTCACTTTGCTTGCATTCTGAGACTGCAATATCACAACGACTAATCAACTGGTGTAATTTCTCTATATCTGGATTGACCGTTGTCTGAGACTGGGCTGGGAGCAAGCACTCTTTGACACCCAATTGGATCAGAGTAGACTCCAAGTTTGAAAATAGTTCGGTATCGTTGAATTCAATCAAACCTATAAATTTCGTGTTTGAATCGTAAAAACTAAAACCGAATTTTTTACCCTCATTCGATGAATTTATTAATTTTAATGCTGCTATGATAGGAACAGAATTGATATCTGAAGAATTGATAAAATCTTCAATTTCAGATAAATTACCAGGTGATGCCATTTTCATATCGTCCCAACTCTTGTTGTATATTTCAAGTTTGCAACCTGAGTCAATAACCACCAATTTCAAGAAATTGGAGAAAACAGCAGGCGACAAAGTAACGTAGCTGATTGGTCTTTCCTGAGTATTAGCCGTTTTCAACACTGATCTCGTCTGGTAAATAACATCAGCGACACGTTCTGCATCTTCGTCTAGCAGAATATAGTACTCACCCTTATCGAAAACCCTGATCGTATTGGATTTCTTTTCAGGCAATCTCAAGTACTGTTTGTAGAATGAATTTTGTTCCTTGTCGTCTTTAAATTTTAAATCAACCCTTGCAGACATAATGTATTTGTTATTTCCTGTAGACTAATTTGAGATTCAGATTGATGATTAGAGGGTCAAGAAAAGGGATTACAAAAGTGTTAAACATAGTTTGAAATATAAAACACGCTTTAATTTGCCCTGAGATGGGAAAAGCTGATGAGAAAGACGCGATTTACAAAATAATTCTCTTGTAAGCCGCTGGCAAGGAAGTGTTTTGTAGAGAAGGTAAATTATAGTGATTAGATTTGAGTAGTATAGTTTTGAATTATATCTATATAATATACACATTGAAAATCTTATAAATATTAGTTTTTGTTTCATGTTTTTCCACTTATTTAAAGTGCATAAGAAAAACCGATTTAATGGGGTACTGATCATAATACAAAATGTTTGAGATAACGTTCTTAAGCGCAAATGGGTGTACCAATTAGACAGCACCGTAACTGGTTTGATTTGAGTTGGAATTTATGAAAGAGTCCTCATCTTCAGTGGCAAACGAGGAAGATTCACCATCAGATTCTGAAGTTTTGTAGATGAAAAACTGACTAAAAATGATGAAATCCAAGACTAATGTACCAAAAGAACCGGCTAACCATGAAGAGTTCACCAAAATGTATCTTGGACCAGTACTCACAGACAAGATGGAAACGACGTATGTTATGTTACCTAAGCATGCAAATAAGAAAAACATAAAAGAGATACCTTCACACGATTTTCTTTCAAAATTTAACAAGATTTGAGGAACTCTAGAACCTAAATACAAAGCAGCACAGAACCAACCAAACACTTGAGCAAATGGATTGAAAATCAAATCAGAATCTTTTGGTGGTTCGATACTTGGGTCATCACTGTTTTTGTTCCCATTACCAAAATACCAACCTCCGAAACCTGCAATAATGACCAAGAGGACCATGAAAGCATTGTAAAATAATTCTTTTCTCTTTTCCACTGTTGGAGAGTCGATATTCACACCGTCAATGTCATTAAAACTATTAACTTCACCATCAGCACCATCAATTGAATTGTTACTATGACCATGACCATGAGTTTCGTTGAAACTTTCATGACTCACCACTGTTTCTAAGATTGTTTCGTGCTCGTTCAAAGGATTTGCAGGAGATAAATGGATTGGATCAACATGAGACGAACCTTTGCCGTGACCATAAGTCAAGCATTGCCATAAAAGGACTAAATCTGCAAGAGTGTAGTAAATTGCTAGCACGATCATGGTTGGTAGCACACCTTGCATTATCGCACCTATCACATTGAAAAAATCACCTAATAACCAAAGAACAACAAACATTAAGGAAAGTCCCTCGGCTGATTTTCTCATGAAATTCTGGTATGTCTGTGGAGCAAACACAATAATCCAACATGCTATAGAAATTGAACTGTAGAAAAAAAAAGGCAGAGATCCGAATTTGGACACACAGAAAGCAAGTGTTTTCGGGGTTGATCATATGTTAGTCTTTTATAAATTTCAAACGAATAAAAAATTTGGTTCATATGACTTACCCAGTGATACCACTGACGGCTTGAGCATCTATTATAATAGGTGTTGGTGGGGGAGCCATCTTATGTATGTATTAGATAAGAAGAGTTGTAAAGTATGGTGTATCTGATGGAAAATCAGCTACTTTGTTATGTATGACAGGATCAGTCCAGTGTTTTGTATAAAAAATCATCATATACAGCTCAGAACGATAAGAAAAGAATGTCAGATTTACATAAAGAAGACAAAAACTGTACTCTGCTAGATGTTGCTGTAGCTATGACAGATTAGGCCCCTCGAGGACCCATGAGACTATGAGACTATGACAGTCGGTCACTCACTCACGCAGTCACTAACCGCAGCGAAAACGGTGAAAATTTTCTTGCGTCGCTGCAGACTTCTAATCGACGTGCATGTTCTTACGTCGATCGACTAGTGTCATAAGAGTCGATCGACGTTCCAACTCTGTTATCTTTTATATAGGGAAAATTTTTCACTATATCTGGACAGATCTTGACTATGATCTAAGGTATACATCGAAACAACATTTAAGCATGTTGTCAATTTTTGTAGTCACGACAACGATTTAGTAAGATAACAAGACTTGAAACTTGTTGATTTGAAAACAAACACAGTTTAGTGTAATTTAGGATGACAGAAACGGAGAATTTGGTGAATGTGGCAGCTGATGGAACCAAAGAACAAGTGACGGATCTAGCTAATGTCACAGTTATTGGCAATTCTGAAGCAACAGTGGAGTCTAACAAGAGGAAAAGAGAAGCGTTGCAAATACCCGAAGGTATGAGTAAATCTGCATTCAAGAAATTACAAAGAAGAAAATTGTGGGCCGAGACAAATGAGCAACGTAAAGAAGAGAAAAGATTAAAACGTAAGCAAAATAGAAAAGAACGTAAAGAGTTAATACAGCAAGCTAAAGCATCAGGAGAGGATATAAGTGAGCTTTTACCATCACAAAAAAGACCGAAATTTGACAAACAAATCAAAACTGGGGTTAATGTTATAATAGATTGTTCATTTGATGATTTAATGCTTGAAAAAGAGATTGTTTCATTATCATCACAAATAACTAGATCGTACTCTGAAAATAAGCGAAATGAGTATAATTTGAATTTGACAATTGCAAGTTTTAATAAAAGATTAGAAGAAAGATTCAAGACTAGATTACCTGCACATGAATTATACAGTAAAGATTATATTGAATTCAAGCATGAATCGATTGAAGAGTTGTTACCATTGAATGATAAAGCTGAATTATCCAAAATTGTGTATCTCAGTGCTGATACCGATGATGTGTTGGAAGAGTTGAAATCGGATGAAACTTATATTATTGGTGGTATTGTGGACAAAGGAAGATACAAATTTTTATGTAAAGAAAAAGCTGAAAAATTAGGAATACAAACGAAAAGATTACCTATTGATGAATTTATACAAATGAGTGGTAGAAAAGTTTTGGCTACAAGTCACGTTGTTGAATTGTTATTAAGGTGGTTTGAAACTAAAAATTGGAAGACTGCATTTGAGACGGTTATACCAACTAGAAAATTCAAGCCAGAGTCTGAATCTAAAAAGAAACGTAGAAAGTTCAAGGGTAATTCCGACGAGGGTAATGCAAGTGAGGATGAGGAGGATGATGATGAGCAAGAGAGTAAAGAAGAGGGTGAACAAGAAAGCAAAGATGGTGTGTCTAAAATTGAGAGCGATGAAAAAGAGGGTACCGTGGTTGATGATCAAGATCAACATAAAGACGAAAGTTGAAGTTGAAAATAGTATTGAAATAATCAACATACATAGATCTAAATAAATACACTATAAGTTAAAGATGTACAGACATGAGGTAAACCAACATATTCTCTCAGAGATTAAGTCAGTTTGAAGCTCACTTAATTAGTCAAACCAATTTTTAAGTTGATTGCTCAACTGATTTGGTTTCATTGTCTGGCTTTTGTTCTTGTTCTTGTTCTTCAGCAGACTCTTTTTGCTCCTTGAGGATTTCTTGTTTCTCACTATCATCTTTTTGCTTTTTCTGGACTTGAGCTTTTTTGATCTGAGTATTATTGAAAGTTCCTAGGACAAAATAACAAAAACTGAAAAACACGACCCAAGAATTTGGCTCTAAGAATTTTTGAGCAAAAGCCATAAAGATTGGACTTGAAATCCACGAAGATTTGATCACTGAAAATAAAGTTTTCTTCAAGCTTAATTTGATCTTAGTTAACAAATCGGATAATTGTAATTTCAACTCTTTGAAATTTTTCTGTTTAATCAAAGTTATTAGTTTTTTGAATTCGATATTATTGATTAAAGATATATACACGACTGTCAAAGTCGAAATGATTGGAGTGATTGTTGCCATTGAAGTTAAAATTTGAGTGATTTTTGTCTTTGTAGAAGAATTTTTATTAGTTTTAAAGAAATTATTTAGTAATTTGTATGCATAATGAGCAAATGGTGCATTTATAGCAAGACCGTAAAATGCCATTAATGGTACTTTTTTAGTGAATGTATGTGGTAAGTTGAATGATTTTTTACCCAATTTAATGGTGATATGTTTTAAATCACCAGCTAAAAATGAAGCAATTTGTTCATTTAAAGAATTGAATAATGCAGTTGTTATTGCTTTTGTTAATAATGGGTATTTATTTAATAAATTTAAATAGCTTCTGTTTAAGCTTTTCAAGTTATTACAAGACATTGTCGGTGTATTTGTTTTTATGAATATGAAAAGTTGTAGAAAGTGCTAAATAGTTTTAGTACACTAAGTATAGATATCCTGCTATATAACTCAAGGTCAAAAGATTAATATGTAATTATATGTAAATAACTAGTCATTTCAACATTTTTTAACAATTACATACTTGAGTATATTTATATACTTTTACACAGTATGAACTAATCACAGTGCCTGCCTGTATGATGCTATCTTGAATAATCGTTGAAAAATACAACAATAGTATAAAACTAGACCGATCTCTTTAAACAAAAAGAAAAGAAAATTTTAATTTCACCTGTTTTTTTTCGTTTCTTTTTTTTTTATCGATAACTTATTTAGTCAATCAACTTATTGTAAGTGCAAGTAAAATTAACGCGTTTATAATTAGTTAGTTACACGGTTGTGCGCTTACAAGAGCTGTTCTGAGAAATAGTCAAGGGAAATAATAATACAATAATAATAATAATAATAATAATAATAATAGATAACAAAAGAAATGGCACAGCCATTAATAATGTACGGAAATCAGCATGAGAATGAGAATGAGCACAATTGGGGAGTGGATAAATAGCATGTGCAACAATAACGTGTGTAGATAGAGATTATCGGTCACTAGGTATAAACCATTCATATAACTTACATATATTTCATGCTATCAATGATATTACTCTATTACACTATTACACTATTATATTAATATACTCTCTCATTCTCTTATTCCTATCATCATTCCAGTAAATAATCTCAGCAAAACACAGCACAAATTATCTTTCTGCACAATAATAATTATTATTTATTATTTATTATATCTAAGGCACAAACCGCTTTCTCGCGCACTCACCCGACATTTTTTTTTTATTTCATTTGTATACACTGGTGCAAAGAAGGAAGTTGAATGCGATGGTG
The DNA here is from genome assembly GCA_037951595.1 of Ogataea sonorensis. NCBI lineage: Eukaryota > Fungi > Ascomycota > Pichiomycetes > Pichiales > Pichiaceae > Ogataea > Ogataea sonorensis. The sequence continues at coordinate 1,721,780 of JBANDG010000001.1, read as the reverse complement.
TATGGGTGTTAATTAATATCTATATTTAAATATTAATTTTTTTTATGAGGCTTAACGGCTTTTACTGCTTTTGATTTTGTTTCTTTTAACCATAAACTACACTACATCTGTACACCAGATAAGATTATCTTATAGTGCTATCTTCTATCTTACTATCTGTTATCTAATCACTTGCTTGACTATGTAATTTGATTAATTTAACGCTCAACCAAATATCTTTAATACCCAAATACTAGTAGATATAATCTTCTCTTTATTTAACTGTAGCTTGCAGAAAAGTATGTAAAGTTGTTTGACAAAGTTTGATTTCATATAGTTTATTTTTGTTTCAGATATAAAAACAAAATCAACAACTGCAAACATTTGTTCTACTATTGCTCATATACTCTTTTTTTCACAACATAGTATCACTTGAATGATTAGATATCTTGCAATATCTTAATACCACCTAACACAGTTACTAAAATGCTGTATTTTACCATTACAATGTTCCCAGTCCCCAATCTCCAAAGCATACCCCCTTTTTTTTTCCCTACACAACATATAAAACTGTCATATGCTTATATTAAGTCAAAATTCAATATTACATAACCAATAACGTAACCAATGTCATTTTTTACTATTCTCATTTTATTGAAAAAATTACCCGGACTTGAAAAGAAAATTTCAAATTTAAATTTTTTTTTTTTTTTTTTTTTTTTTTAAATTTTTTAAATTTTTCAAATTTTCTAATAAAATTTTTTTTTTGTAAAGAAAATTTCTTTTTTTTGAGTAGAAAATTTTCTATTTACAATTTTTTTTTTTGAGTTACATGTATAGAGTACAACTTAGATTAGTTTGTTAGCTTGTTAATTAGTTACTAAGTTACTTTAATAGTTTGATAGATCTTTAACACAGCTAAAGCTATTGAAAATATTGTTATTAGCATCTGATTGTTTATTCTTTTTTTGTTTTATCAGCTTTTAAAAAAAGTAATTAACTCATTCAATCACTCAGTCAGTTTTTTTTTATTATTCATATCAACATCAGTATTTCAATATTTGAGTATTTGATTAAATAAAAAACTACAAAGTTAGCACATCCTTATATACAATTAAATATACATAATATACAAGATGGCTTTTGAACAAAGAGGAGGATCAAGAGGTGGTATGTTTTAGTTCTTATCATTGTATTGAAGAAAAAGAGAGATTGACCGGTGATCTCTATTTGAAGAGAGGTACTCGAAATGAAATGTTCAGAATTGTTAACAATCTTTTGACACATATTGTAATTTTGCAATCAACTTACTACTACCATGGGAATGTTATGTTGATGTCTCATTTACCGGGGTCCAACAATCATCATGTTCAAATCTCTACTTTTCTTTGTTTCTTTAACTCACTCGTTTCTTATCGTATACTAACAATTTCTTTTTAAACTTTATCTTTACATTATTATAGGCCGTGGTGGATTCGGTAGCAGAGGTGGATCTAGAGGTGGATTCGGTGGAAGAGGTGGATCCAGAGGTGGATTTGGTGGAAGAGGTGGTGCCAGAGGAGGTGCTAGAGGTGGAGCCAGAGGTGGTGCTAGAGGAGGTGCCAGAGGTGGATCTAGAGGTGGTGCTAGAGGTGGTGCTAGAGGCGGTGCCAAAGGTGGTGCTAAAGTTGTTATTGAACCACATAGACATGCTGGTGTTTACATTGCCAGAGGTAAAGAAGATTTATTAGTTACTAAAAATATCGCTCCTGGTGAATCCGTTTACGGTGAAAAGAGAATCTCAGTTGATGAACCATCAAAGGAAGAAGGTGTTCCAGCTACTAAAACCGAATATAGAGTTTGGAATCCATTTAGATCCAAATTGGCTGCTGGTATTATGGGTGGTTTAGATGAATTATTTGTTGCTCCTGGTAAAAAAGTGTTATATTTAGGTGCTGCTTCAGGTACTTCTGTTTCTCATGTTGCAGATGTTGTTGGTCCAGAAGGTATTGTTTACGCTGTTGAATTCTCTCACAGACCAGGTAGAGAATTAATCGGTATGGCTAAAAAGAGACCAAATGTTATTCCAATCATTGAAGATGCTAGACACCCACAAAAATATAGAATGTTAATTGGTATGGTTGATGTTGTCTTTGCAGATGTTGCTCAACCTGATCAAGCTAGAATTATCGCTTTGAATTCTCATTTATTCTTAAAAGATCAAGGTGGTGTTGTTATTTCAATTAAAGCAAACTGTATTGACTCCACTGTTGATGCTGAAACTGTTTTCGCTAGAGAAGTTCAAAAATTAAGAGAAGAAAGAATTAAACCTTTAGAACAATTAACTTTAGAACCTTATGAAAGAGATCATTGTATTGTTGTTGGTAGATATATGAGAAGTGGATTATAAATTTAAGTGTGTTTATTAAAAAAAAAAGGAAAAGAATAAAAGAAATTATATTGAACTAATTATACACCATATTACGAAAAATCAAGTCATTGTAAGTTTCATTTTTTAGCTTCTTTGGTATACAATTAGTGGCTCTATTCATTTTTTTTTTTTAATTTTTTCCACTTTATTTACTAGTCATCAAATCACTAGTGTGTTTAACTTTTTTTTTTTCTCTCTGTCTATTCATGTTGTACATTTTCATTTTCTTGTTGTTGGTATTTCACTTTTTATAATAAAATCTTTTTCATCCGTTTACTGTATTAAAACTACTACTGCACCATTTGCATTTGAATTGTCACTATTTTGAAAAATAATTTTTAAATTAAGCGCCAAATCACAAATTTACCGTAATTTCAATTGACAGACAATTTTCTTCTTTTGTGATTTGTTTATCATTACATAAGCGGAGTAAACTTAAAACCTGAAAAGGACTTTTTATGTGATAATGCATACATCTATTTAAGATTTGTCACATTTTAGTTTCAAGAACTTTACATTTCTTGAGTGTTTGAAAACGGCAAATTTCTAAATAGAGCACAATTTTAGGTCTTTAGACTTGACAAAGTCCATATTAGTGAATAGAAAGGAAACAGAGAGAACAAAAGACACATTTCTTATCAAATCATTGCGATTGTTTTAATTTTTTGCTTTTTGCCATAAATCATCAACTAGTATTAAGAGTGGCAAATTACAGCACCACAGGTAAGCTCAAATAAAGAGAGAAAAGAAATAACAGATTGGCAGACCAAAGGCGATTTGAACGTATGAAGTCTAACAGATCATTGAAATGAACCAAGAGGAAGTAAACAATCCAGTCATTGAAATAGCTTCTGAGAATGAAAGTGACAATGATGTGCTCATAACAGGAGTCACTACTTCGAGAGACCACCACAATCATACGCAACCGTCTACAAGAGGTCAAAACACGTTTACCTCCACACATGCGAATCCCTCACTGTCAAGAACATTTGAAGAACAGCAACGCCGTCAAAGAATACGAGACCGGTCAAGAAGACAGAGAAACTCGGCTTCGCCGTTCACCCCATCAGTATCCTCATCTTCAGCTACACCATTGACGATACCGACTGATGAAGTTGTGTTGCTGTCTGACAACGAAGACGAAGTTGAAACGGTACCAAGCACAAATACAAACACAGACACAAACATACGATCTGAGGTGAATAACAATCCCGATAGTACCACACAGGATGAAGACGAATTGCAAATAGTAGGCGAAAATAGATTGCCCGCTGGTCAGCAGAGACGGTTTCAAGATGCCGGTTTTAGATTGTATTTGCCACATGGGTTCATTTATCAGAATGCAGGAACAGTACGTACTTCAGGTGTCAATAGACAAATAGGTGGAGACAGAAGAAGAAGAGGTTTAAGAAGGGATAACATATCGAGAAGAACAAGAAATCAAACTGGCGTGGGCCAGTATGAAAACCAAAATGGAAGCGAGTTTAGCCAACTAGGCAGTCAGTACCGTCAAGGTGGTGCATTCCCAATCCGAAACGCGCAGGGTCAAACTACAGGACGTTTAATTCAGTCTATTCTTAGAGGTGGATTACTAGCTACAATGATTGGGAATAGAAGTGATGATAGCCTTGAAGGAAGATTTGCTCAGTTTTTTGGAGATAACTCACATATCTTTTCAAATTTAATTAATAATGGAATGGGAGAGAATTCAAATTCTAATGATGATTTCAACAGTAATGATAATGAAATTCCAAGAGGTATTATGGATGAGATTAGACGTCGAGAACAAGCCGATGAAGATTTGCGAATTAGTAATAGAAGTAATATCGCAGATAAAATGAAAGTTAATTCAGAGGCAAAAGCTGAAATTCCAGATGATTTGAAGAAATTTTTCACAAATGGATTATCATCAACAAATGACTCAGTTTGCATCTTATGTGGAGTTGTATTAGTTGAAGGAATAACTAATGAGAAATTTGACAAAGAATCGAACTTGACTGATGATGAAATTAAAAATTTAGTATTGAATGAAAAATTTCAATCACCTTGGCAATGCTGTAAACAGGTGACAACTATTGATAAAGACCTTTCAAAGAAAGTGTTTTACGGTAAATGTGGTCATGTTTATTGTGGTAGATGTGTTAATAATATAACTAGAAATTCTAGGACAAAGGGGAAAAGAAAAGTTCAGTTTAAAAAGAGGAAAATTGATCCAAATAAGTTTTCAATCGCAAACTTAGATTTTGACGATCCTGATTTTTCAGCTCCAACAAAATGCGTAGCTGGAGATTGTCAAAAGGGAGTAACGGGGAAGTATTACTTCAGAGAACTTTTCATTTAAATGAGAGGATTATGGTGTTTAGAAGGAATGGGTTTTCTAACAAACAGGGTCGAGTACATTCTTTATTCATGTAAATTTTTTTTTTTTAAAAAAGGAATATAATTCCGCATATATTTATTCACATTTAAAAAAGAGCTTACGTTTTTACTAAGAAAATTGAAAACTTGAAAATTGTGTACCCTCCCGAACATCAGCATGGGACTCCCTTCTCGAACGCTTTATTTGCTTTCTTGACTTGCATGCATCTTTCAAACATTTTGGTTTGGGTGGAACAACTAACTTAAACTCATTATTAAGCTCACCATCGAGTTTTGGATCTTTATCGACAACTTCCTTCTCCTCAGTATCGAGAATAGCGCTGTTTTCATCACTATGACAAAACTCACAAGCTTCAACATACAGTTTCATATCGTGTAGTTTGAACTCATCACTTTCAACAATTTCAAGTTCGATTTTGCAATCAACTGGGTATAATGGCAATTTAGGGTTGAATTGTTGTCTCAATTGACCATGATGTTTCTTGGAAACGTTGTTCAAATTTAAAGGGAGTTTGAAATCGTTGTTTTGAAAATTAGATGTAAACATTAACGACATTGAGTCAAATAGGTAGTATCGTTTGTTTCGATAATTTACAACTTTCAATTCCACTTGGTGTAACAATTTTTTCATAGTTATAAAATTAGAATCACCTTTTTGAGGGTGCGTTCCGTCAACTTGACTATCATCATCGAGTTGATATTTAACAGAATTGTATATCTTGACTTTGATTATCTTTTTGTGATTCTTAGACAATGTTGTCAAGTCGTATGGGACCGAAATCACTGATTTCGTTATCTTTTCATCGTTGTAAACGATCAAATTGAGTTTCCCTAATTTTGGAATAGGTATTCCAGGAAATTTCAATTTCATCTTCTCGTTGTTATAAGCATCACTGTGGGGTTCTACAGATATTAAATAATCTGTTATATTCACATCACTTATATATGGGGAATTTGTAGTTGAAGTAGGCATATTAATGTTGCAGTTTTCATTATCATATGCTGCCATAAAATTGGCATGTATAGGAATTGTTGTTTTGCTTGCTTGGACACAAGATTCATCATTTGCGATAATCATAAGATTAAACGGTATTTTCTTGGATTCCGGATTATGTGTCTTTGCAAGAACGTCAGAAAACAACATAGAAGAAGATGATCTTCTTCGACTGGATTTTTTGGCTTGACTTTGATCTGCTATTTCAAACTTCTTTAGACAACGAAGGCATCTCTTCGTATCTGGATATTGCTGTTTATTTTGTGAATGAAGGTCTCCTCTCTCTTTTTTATATTTCACAAAATCTTCCATGGTGGATAACTGAGATAAGGAAGAACGTCTTCTACCTGGAGTTAGCATCGTGCTGCTATCCAGCGTTGATGAATGGATATTTGTCTCTTTAAACATGACTATAGCTCAAATGGGAACTTTACGGCTATTCTCCGATAGTGGCGTTGGGAGATGTAAAGTTGAAACAGGGCACACTTGGACTCAAATATGTTCTCAGATTGACTAATCAGCTTCAACTAAACCTAGTCTTTATAGTTTGAACTCATCAAAAGTGATCTAGTGAACAACAATCAAAGAAAATACTTAAACCCTCCCTGTTCCTGATCTCCTTTTCTACTTATCGTCTCTTAGTGTGGAGAAATTGCATAAAATAAAGAAAGCGAAACAAAGGCTGTGTTGTTGTCTGTTGAGTGAATTATGAATTTGGTGAAGTTTAAAATTTTGGTGCTGTTGTGAGCAGACAGATAAGAAGATAGACGGTAAGGTACTAGACATTTTAACCGTAGTTACTTGACAATATTTAGTGGGACGATTAAGCTTGGAAAACTGAATCGTGGAAAGTCAAAATTTTCAAGTACAAGTGCCCAAAAGGAAATGGCTGCGAAAACCAACTATGTTGTATGTACACTACACAGCGCTAACGTTTGAGTAAAACAACTAAAAACATTTTTACTAACTGTCCGATATGGGTGTAATTTAGTTGCTGATATTTGTGGTTGGTACAATTGTGACGGGTTGTTTAAACTCAATTGAAACCAAGTATCAAGATTTACAATGTATCGCTCACTGTGGTGAGCCAAACGAGGAGAAATTTGAACAACCCGTTCTTCAAACATTACAAATGTTTATTGGGGAATCTCTTTGTTGGATTCCAGTGTTTATACAAAATCTTTTGAATAGAAGGCAAAAATTGCATAAGAAAATTAGCTCTGTGGGTGATGGCATTGGTAGCTCAGAAACTGAATCATTGTTGCCATCAGATTTATCCACTGGGGTTACAACTAAAAAGAAGAAAAAGATTCACTCTTTCAAAGATTCGCTTATTCTAGCAATTCCATCAACATGTGATTTACTTGCAACAACCTTGTTGAATATAGGGTTGCTTTATACGCCAGTGTCGATTTACCAAATGACCAGAGGTTCAATTATATTGTTTGTGGGTTTATTTTCGGTGTTATTCTTACAAAGACACATTTCTAGAATTGAATGGTCAAGCTTGTTTATTGTTGTGTTTGGAATATTTATTGTTGGATTGAGCGGATCGAGAAAAGATGATAGCGATTCTGAACAACTAGATAAATTTGCAGCTGGTGAAATAGCGTTTGGTATGTTTTTGATTTTCATTGGTATCATGTTCAGTGCTACACAATTTGTTGTTGAGGAGCATATTTTGAAAAACTTAGAACTTGAGCCGTTAAATTTGGTGGGTTGGGAAGGTCTTTACGGTGCTTTGGTTATACTGGCATTCATGATTGTGACTTTTCTACTATTTGGTATGAGAGCAAGTGGTAGAGAAGGTACTTTTGATATGATTTATGCATTCAAGATTATGTTTTCAAATAGCAAGATTCTTATCAGTTCGGTGTTGATTATGATTTTCATCTCGTCATTTAATTTTTTCGGTATCTCATTGACGAGGGAATTAAGTGCCACCGCAAGATCAACAATCGATACTTCCAGAACATTGATGGTGTGGCTTGTTTCTTTGTTCATTGGATGGGAGTCTTTTAAGCTATTACAATTACTTGGTTTCACACTGCTAGCATTTGGAACTTTGGTGTTTAATGGTGTCATTGTGTTGAATGATTCCAAATACCTTCCACAATGGTTCAAGAAAGATGTTCCATCAAGACAAGATTTGGTTATTAACGTTGTTGATGAACCAATTGAGAGATTCTAATGTCTATGTATCATGCATTTATATATGTCAATGTATCAATTCAGTCAATACTTTCATCTCTGTGTAATCAGTGCAAGCGATATTCCGATCAAATAGATATGGCATTTAGCATGACGTAATCTGTTTATCAGTACTTTTTCTCTCTTTAACAAAAGTGAGTGAGAGCGTGAGCGGATGTGGAACAAGTACAGGCAGACACTGCGATTAATAAGTAACTGATACCAATACACTAGTTGTGAAACACGTTAAAGAACAAGTGGGGGTTAAATACATCCACACAAGTTACTTTCAATTAATCAATTAATTGAGGGAGATATATCACAATCCAATGAGCTCGCAAGAAAGACTATTTCGTTTCCCAATACTCAAACTACCAAACTCTCAGGTCCTTAAAGAGGTTGCAATCTATATAGCTGGTGCTTTTTACGCCATTGGATTCTGGGCAATCATTGATGCATCTATATACTCGAAAAAGATAAACGCTTCGGTGGTCCACGTCACGTTTGTTGACTGGATCCCATTCATCTGCTCGACATTAGGAATGATTATCGTGAATTCGATCGACAAGTCGCAACTCACCAACGGAGACTCAGGTTTTGGTAGTGGATCATTGCAATGGCAAGCAAGACTGGTGTTGTTCATTGGCTTTTCTCTACTAGCAGTTGGTATATCTGGCTCGTTCTTAGTGTTGATTTTAAAGTTCTTAATCAAGGGATTCAATGAAATGCCAACTTTAGGTATGGGATTGGAGAATATCGGTGCTAATTTCTCAGTCATGTTGAGCTGTATTGTCTTGTGGATTGTTCAAAATATGGAAGAAGATTACAATTACTCATTATCTTTGTGAGATTTTACTCAATTTTTGAATTCCGTCCATGGTTGCTTCACACGGAGCTCCATTTTGTTTTCTTCCCCAAACCATAAAGTTGAAGTTTTTTCGATAATCAATAGCAAACTACAAACATAGAAAACTTGTGTATTGAAATGCTGGAATATTCTAAAAATATTATAACAAAACTATGAAATAACGAACATTAAAAAATGGGAATTCCATTCTTTCAATATGTATTAGGGAGGCGATAGTAAAAGATATTAGCAATGATTATTCAGAATTTCAAAAAAAACCGAGCGGTAAAATAAACTCATTAGCGTAAAGAAAGCAAAAAAAAAAAGTAGTATATTGAAAAAAAAAAATGAAAAAAAATCATAATAGCATAAAATAAGCAATCAAAACAGCGTTATAAGAATGGAAAAAAAAAAAAACAGAAATTAGAAGTAGTAATTGAAAAATAAAGAGGATGAAAAAAAAGAAAAATAAAGAAAGAATTAGAGTATGAACTTCCCTTTAAAAAGTATAAAGGGAAGTATGAAAAAAAGAATAAAACAAAATATAGAATCAAAATCAAAACGCAAACAAACAAACAAGTACATATCATTATTAATTATTATCTCATAATTATTATAAAGGTAATATATTATAACATTCATCGCCTAATATCCTCAATTCATAATCGCTAAAATTGAATAAAATATTTTGAACACTTATTGGAGCTGTTGCGTTTCTGGGTAAGACACTAAATTGATCACTTCTTAAAGGTTGGTAAAAACTATGAGCCATAATAGCTTTTGGTCTTAATCTATTTTGAGGTTTGTAAACTAAAATTTTCATTAATAAATCTAGTGCATCATTTGAAGCGTTTGGGAAAACCTTTTGAAATCTATGAGAAACTTTGGATGTAAATAGTCTATGTGAATATAATGGGCCATCATATGATGGATTGGATTCTTGAACAAATTCCTTATCTGGTGGTCCTAGAATTTTAGAAATTTCTCTTAATTGTAACATTGGATCTTGTCCTTGAAAGACTGGTTTACCCATGTACATTTCTCCAATCACACAACCTAAGCCCCAAATATCAATCTGAGTTGTATATAAAGTACAACCAATAATTAATTCAGGAGCTCTGTAGTATCTAGAACAAATATATGAAACTGAAGGTTCATTATATTCCAACACTTTAGCAGATCCAAAATCACAAATTTTTAAAATTAGTGTTTCAGGATCGACTAAAATATTTGATGGTTTAATATCTCTATGACAAATTCCAAAACTATGTAAATAATTCATTCCTCTTGCAATTTGAAATGAATAAACCTGTATATGAGATTCTGGTAAAATTGAACGAGCTTGATAATATTTTTTAATTTCAGTTTGTAAAGTTGATGGTAAAGATTCCATAACTAAATGTTGATATAAAATGTTTTTATCTTCTTTATTTGGATAATTGAAAAAATATTTCAATGCAACAACGTTTGGATGAGATGATTTTCTTAAAATTTCCAATTCTCTTGACTTGTATTCAGTTTGTGCTGGAACTTTTTTAATGGCAAATGGTCCCAGCCAAGGTTGATCCTTGTCGTCAGCTAATGCAGATTTCAATTGAGCTTGGGTCACTGTACCAAATGCACCTTCGCCAATCTTTGCAATGTCTTTTATAATCATTGGCTTTGTTTCATTTGTTTCATCGTTAAAAACTTCTTTAACTAGATATTCGACAGGCATAATTGAACAATTGATGATGATGTGGTGTTTAAAAAGATTTATCTATGACAGGTTGGTTGTAGGACTTTTCGGTAAAAATATGCTATTCAATTGATACTATATTGTTATCAATTTGTCTAAAAATAAAAAAATATAAAAGAATAAGATTAGGAAAATAGAAAAACCTTTTGGACGATGACTGTTTGAGTTGATAGAGTTTCACCTAAATCTAAACACGTATAAATAAAATTCACCACCGATGATTTTATGGATCGTTATTAGATCAAAAAAAAAAAAAACTTGTATAACAATTGCTCTGTTCTTAAAGTAGTGGAACGATAAAATATTGAATTCAGTAAAGCTGTCAGTAAATCAATTGCATAACAAATTGATCAAACACAAAACAAACTTCTTCAATACTAGTTTTGTTTTGCGAGTATTAACGAATCAATGCTATGATTTCCAAAATGAATTGAAGGAGGTGTGTAATTGAACTAAAATGGCAACAACTATTGTAAAGTTACAAACCAGTATAACAAGTAAAGTAAAAAAAAAAAAAAGTCCACAAAAATAGAAACTGTACGTGTGGCACCTTGACACAAGTGAGGTAACTAAGGCAAGGAAACAATTTAGCTCTTGATGTTATCGTTATTTTAATGTGCCACTCTGTTTGTTAAGCGTGCGTGTCTTGAAAGGGTAATAAAGTTAAAGTAGAATAGCAATAACGTTTGTGGCTGATGTGGCTGGTGTAACTGGATGTGGCTAATGAAAAATTGACAGGTTGAGATTACTTGAAGTAAAGTGAGGGATACTGGGGGCAATGGCAGTGAGTTGAAAGACGAATGTTGTGTAAGAAGATGGATGATGGTTTGCGTTAAATGCAACAGAAAGCTTTGATCTCTTAGTTTGATTGTCCGTTGGCAAAATACTGCTTGTAAAAATTCACTAGGTTCAAAAACGCTAAAGACGTAAAAGGATGGATTGGCGTAAAAAGGGGAAAACACAAGATTTGTGGCTGGTGGCTGGTATTGTTACAGCTATTTGGCTGAATCAGAAGGTCAAACTGTCAAAATTCCAGTTATCTACACCAATTTTTGTTATACTTGGTTCAGACTACTCAATGCAAAAGAACAGACAATTTCAAAGCTTATGATCAATTAAGTAAATGGGATACAAGTTAAACATACGAAGGGTGTATTAATTTTTATTGCACTCTCCCTCTTTTTACTGTTTGCAGTAAATGCTAACAATTAAACGTGCATCCGTGCACCACATAATATTTTTAAAGCTCAGCGTTTTTTTTCTCAATTTCCATTTTTCAAATATTTCACCGTTCTAGTCACCAGAGAGAAAATGAAGAGATAAATGGTTATAAGAGTAGTATGAAATGGGTGTTGAGTTACAAGTAAGATTATATGATAGAAACTAGATCATAAACAGTAGCTACAAAGCCATAGTACTGAACATATAATATACACGGAAATACAAACATGTTTTCAGGACTTATACGCAACTGTCTTAATATACAAACAAGAGCGATTCCAACATCAAGATGTAAGTAACAGCGGAGTCTATACAACGGGATCAATTGAATGGAAGCGAACAACTTGTTTTGTTTTCCCTTTTCAATTTATCTTCCCTTTTTTATTTGTTTTTTGGTCTTTGTTTTGTGAATTACTAACAATTTTTTTAATTATCAACTATATTAATTTAGTCTTCAGTACAAGCAGAAGAGTTTTGAATGATGCCGACAAGACGTTTGGATTTGCATTAAAGGGACAAAGAAATTTGGCAACACCATTAAGACAAGTTTCAAAAAGTCAAAGAGGAACCACAGAGGGTAAATTGACTCAGAAACCAAATAATAAAGTGTTGAAATATGTGTTACATTGTAAATTTAGAAAAAATAATTCATTTTTAACATTGACTAAAGTTGAAGCCGATATGAATTTTGAAGCAAATAATCCACAATTATCATTTAATGAAAAAGTCTTATACTATTTGACATTACCGCAAAAAATTGTGTTATCTGAATCAACAGGTTGTGTAGGATTTAGAAAAGCACAAAGAGGTGAATACGAAGCTGCTTTCCAGTTGACATCACATATTTTCAAAACAATCAAAGAAAAGAATTTATTAAATAACGATGCTAATTTAGAGCTTGTTATTAGAGAGTTTGGTAAAGGTAGAAAAGCATTTTTTGATGCTTTAAAAGGTAACGAAGGTACTCCAATCAGACCATATATTACAAAAATGAGTGATTTGACGCCAATCAAGTTTGGTGGTGTTAGATCGCCTTCAAAGAGAAGAATTTAAAACACTAGATGTTTTCATAAATTTTCAAATTTACATCATTACAATTAAATTAAAAACGGATAAACTGAGCCGAGAAAAGGCTTTAAAGAGCAATACAAGAGGAGTCGTTGTAAGTATTGTCGATCAAAACAAAAAGGGTATTCAGAGTCGAGAAACAGCCGACTTTTGTTTCTCAATCATCCACTTGTATATAAGTATATTATTAAGATCTAGCATTAAATCTGTATATCTATGACACAAACTTTACAGTAAATGTGTAACAGTTTATATGATATTGTTCTGATACATTGAAGATCTACAGATGCAAACAAACGCACCTTTACACAGGTGATAAACAATCATTTATTTCGTTTTTCAATAAAAGGTATTCAGTCACGTGCTTTTAATATAGGGTTACACATACCCTCTTTCTTTTAAAAATTCTTAATAAATGTCTCACCCCTCGCACCTCATTTTGTTTTCTTTTACTGAACGGTAAAACCAATCTGTCATTTTCCAATAATGGTTCAATAGAGGTAGTGAAAGTTTTTTTTTTTTCAGTTTCGCTCACATTACGTGAGACTGGAATTTTGCTAGAGTCGAGACGAGTATGGCAGTGATCAGTCAGTAAGTAGTAGTTTAGCAGAGGAGTAGTAAGTAGTAGTAAGTAGTGAATAGTAGTAACAGTAGTATTGTGTCTGGCTAACTAACTAAGAGACAGCTACCGTTTGCAAAGTGTGAAAATTTTACTCAATATTGTACCAAAATCAATACATTTGTCACTATATTTCAAATTTACTGATAAATTAAAGCTTGTTATAATTACATTACTGTTGAAAGTTCTGATTTCTTAGTATAGTTTGATATCTTAACAAGTATAATTTTATTAAAATGGCTGCATGTAAGTAACCAACCAACGGAAACAGACAGAGTACAATCTGGACAAGTTAGGAACTGAAAAATTGAAAAACGTTGAAGGATAATAATGAATAATGATATTGAATAATGAACAAGAGTTTGTTTAATGCAGTCCAGATAATTTAATCAAGATTTGTGGTGTTTTGTAGCAAGACCCAGCATTTTTCAATTTGAGATACCATACATATGAGTAGAAAAGGATGCACAGATAGAAAAAAGAAGATGTGACTCTTTATGATCACAAGTGTAACATCATATCATAGGTGGATATAAAGTTAGTTTAAAAAACAAGAAGTGTTCACATATTATTACTGATTAAACGTAAACATAGCGATGTCTCATGAACCACTATTTTGAAACTTTACACAGGACAATATGTGGTCTAAACAGCAAGCAAGCACAGTTAAGTTACAAAGAACTTTGACACTAGATATTATCACATACTCTTGAGCAAAGATACCAAAAACATTCAAACTTTCCAAGTTAGGTTCCTAAGTAAAACTCCCCAACACAAATTGTATTTAAATACTAACATTTATAATTATTTTTACTTCACTGTACTTGATTGAATTACAATCATACGAGAAAGTGGAAATAATATCTTAATTTCTTAATTTAGCTAACGTTAAAGCTCAAGTTGCCAAGAAGGCTGCTTTAAAAGGTACCAACTCATCAAAATCATTGAAAGTTAGAACTTCAACTACTTTCAGATTACCAAAGACTTTAAAATTAGCAAGATCACCAAAATACACTAAATCTGTTCCACATGTTCCAAGATTAGATGCTTACAAGATTATCCAATCACCAATTAACTCTGAATCAGCTATGAAAAAAGTTGAAGATGGTAACACTTTAGTTTTCCAAGTTGATTTAAAATCAAACAAGAACCAAATTAAACAAGCTGTTAAAGAATTATACGAAGTTGAAGTTGCTAAAGTTAACACTTTAGTTAGACCAAATGGTACTAAGAAAGCTTACATTAAATTAACTGCTGATTACGATGCTTTAGACATTGCTAACAAGATTGGTTACATCTAATGGTTTTATAATGTTTTATTCATTTATGTATAATCAATAACACAAGTATAAAAATATCTTTTTAAAAAAAGGTTGGTTTTGTAATTTATTGGGGAAAATGAAAACAGTAATCATTAAAAGATCAAAGTAAAGTTTATTGTACAAAACTCAGGTTGTCAAAAAACGTGAAATAAAATGAAAATACCTAATCGGTCTACGCTTTTTTACTTGACCTTACTACTAAGTAAAACTGAAAATCATAACATGTAAATTAAAAACACACGGGGTAAAAAAAAACTACCAAATAGAAAAACCGAAAAACCATAAATAAATACATTAAAAAGAGAAACCAATTTACATTAGCAAAAGCGGACAAACAAACAATTATACCAATATAATCATTTAATAAATCACTTGATGAATGTCCTTGATACAAATCTATCGAAATACTTGAACTTTGTCTCGCTGAAACTAAAAGTACATTTCTTAGACTTTAATATCAATCAACCTTTGATAAATGAAACACCTTTATTAATATTACCATCTAAAGTATGACAGGCAACAGTTAGTAATTCTCTTTCTTTATCATTAATTCTATTCAAAATGTCATGTTTAATCTCTTTAACACCATCTTTACTTAAAACAATTGGCATAGCGAAAAAATCTAAATTTTCACCAACTAAATTATTAATAAAATCTTTAGTTTCTTTAGCACCAGGAATTGAATCATCTAAATAAATAAAACTTGATTCAATAATACCATTTGTATTTTCACTAGCAGCCAATAATGCATGTAAAAATTTATAACCTGCATAAGCCATTGACAAAGTTGCAGATCCTGCACCATTTTTAGCTTCCACAACTTCATCACCACCATATTGAACTCTATGAATTAAAGCATCTGTTTGATCTGGACTTAAAGTTTGATAAACATGAGGAGCACAAACACTAAATAATGGAACAATTGTTTCACCAGAATGACCACCAACAACACGAACATTAAAAGAAGTTGGATTTTGATCTTTTGAATCTGATGCAATATCAGCAATAAAAGTATTTGATCTAACTGAATCTAAAGTTGTAATACCAAATAATTTTCTTGGATTAAAACAACCATTTTTTTTGAAAATTTCAGCAAAAATTGGAACTGTAGAATTAACAGGATTTGAAATAACCAACACAAAAGCATCTGGACAAGTAATTGAAATTTCATTAGCCAATTCAGAACAAATACCTGCATTTATTTTAAATAAATCATCTCTTGTCATACCAGGCTTTCTTGGCACACCTGCTGGTATTATAACAAAATTTGCATCTTTTAAAGCTTTAGATAAACCTGTATTATTATCATCTGATTTTAAATGGAAAGATAATTTTGTATCAGTATCAATATGAGATAAATCAGTACCCACACCTGGAGTATTAACAACATCAAATAGAGCCAAATCTGTAATATATGGGTTTAATTTCAACATTAAAGATAATGGCTGGCCAATACCACCGGCAGCACCCAACACTGTAACTTTAGTCATATTGAAGTATTAAATTAAAAGGTTATATTACGAGAATAAAAGAGGGACTCTTTAATTGTAGGCAAATCAGAGAAAAAAAAATTTAAGTAACGGGACTCCGATAATTAAATTGATTAAGGATAAAAACGTGGGAAATATAAATTTAGCTTATTATTTCCAAACAGTTGATTGTAAAGTAAAGTTAATTGAATGAATAAACATTTTACTAAATTACAAGCATTATATAAAGTAGTTTAAAAGGAATCTTGAGGATATTTATATGTAAAACTGTTTGTTTGTGTTACAAGTTAATAAAAAGAGGGACATGATAAATTTAAAATGCATCGCATCCATCATGCATGATTGTAAATTATTAGTTACCCTTTTCAGTGCCGCAATCAGTTATTTAAACGCTGCCGCTGCCGCTCTTAATAATAATAATAATAAAGAATTAAAAAAAAAAAAATCATGACCCACTCCGCTGTTGCTGGTGGCTGCGAGTGAGAAAGCAGAAACGTTACCGAGCCGATGTGACGTGGTGGGGCGCGTGGGAGGTGTCGTGGGAGTTGTCGTGGGGAAGGTGTGGTGCGTGCGGGAAGTGAGTTAGCTGAGAGCTGAAAAGACCGAGTGCCACCACGGAGCTCGGTACGGAGCAACACCAAGGAGTACGAAAAAGTGTTACTAGTTATTAACTTCAAATACTCTACTGGTAAGTCAACAGGATGGATATACGATCGGTTAGCACTTTTCTGCGCACCCCCTAGTGGGTTACTGTAAATGGGATACTGGTAAAAGTATGAGTTATTGACGTTTCATTAGTACACTAAGTGGTTTCTGACCATACAAACTTGTTTTAAGACGTATACCATTAATTGCAATGTATCATATATAATACGCATTTCTTTATTTCTGGTCAGTTGACAGTGGAGTAATCGCCTACTCTACACGTACACATACACAATATACAAACACCTACTGAAAAGGCCCGCTCGTATCCATGTCACATAATGAGTAATCAATCATCATGACTCCCCAGTTGCACATACGGCGCAACATATGTCTTGGCTGTCAAATTAGTGTTTGCTCCGTCTCCGTTTAAATTTCCTGCTGTCGCACCGCCTGCTCCTCCCCTCCCTCGTCTCGCTGTTGGTGCTGTTGGTGGTGGTGCGCAGTAGCCTATTACTATCTCTACTCTCTACTCTGTCCTACCCCTACAGACACACAAGTGTAGCAGGTAGCTAACACGTTAGTGAGTACAAACACAGCTTTTTACTCCAACCGCTCTGGCCCCTCCTATCTCCTCCTTCTGATCCTTCTCCCCTCTCTCCTGCCCCCACCTTCCCTCCTCCTTTTCTTTTTATTTCAATTTATCCCATGTGGGTTTTGAGTTGAAAATTAATCAGACGACTGATATTAAAAAACAAACGATAAACGATAAACGACAAATGTAAGTCGATAGTCGATAGACCTTGAGTTGGGTGTTACATGCCCAATACACATCAGCCCCGTGGTACACACAAACCACTCTTCGCACTAAACTTGCACCGCCATGTAGTTTTCATCATTATTACATAATCTCAATGTCATTGACTTTTTCTTATATAGCTTCTGTCTAATAAAATGGTCACGATTTTATACTCAAATTGATGAAAATTTTTCTCTTCCGTGAGAGTGTGTAAAATAAAACTATCTCAATTTATTAATGAAAAACTCATAAAATTGAGTTGTAAGTTGTTTAATCAGACAATAATATCAGATCACAAATTATCATCAGTTGACACATTGTGCAAAAAAAAAGGGTTCATTATTGAAGTACTCAAATCATGTATAGATCTATAGAATACTGGAGTAAAACAAACAATAACAATCTGTGTAAAAACAGATTAAATTACGTACATATTCGGATACTTTTCTTATATTTCAACTCCGAAATTTTACGGACTTTTGCCTGGTTTTCTTAACTCGCTCGCGTCTTGTGCGACACTGTTTTATGTTGCGTGTGTTACGGCCCTTCTTATAACTATGTTCACACTTTGATTTACAACTACTTTAACTCAATTAGTCAATTAGTAACATCAGCAAAAACTGGTCAGTCATCTGCAAAAGAGTCTTACCAAAAACTAGATAAAAAATATAAGAAAATTACATACTTTAGAAGTGTGGGGTTCCGTAAAGAACTACCCAGGGACATTTTTTGTATATAAGTAACATTGGCTCTCGGTGCCAAACAGTAATCACTGCTTAACAATTATGTAAACCTATCATTCCCTCATGAGTTTTGTGAGCTCTCTATCCTAGTTCTTCCAATCTCCGAACTGGTTTTAGATACGTTCAAGGCTATATTTAGGTCGAAAGATTATGCTGCCATTAGTTCTTTTGAACAAATATGTAAACTTACTCATGTTGTTGCTACTCACCCAATTGTACCATTCACTTACAACCTAATAAAACTTGTCTTCCATAGCTTTACTGCAAACATCAAACACAGGCTCAATTGTACAGTTGCAACAAACACATTGTTACCGCTGTTGCTAAAGAGAAAAAACGTCAAATTTTTTAAAGCCGCTCGCCACTCAGTATCAGTTATCAATTAAAAGAGCTTAGATTACCCATCTCACTTAATTTGATTTTTAATGTCTCTTGCCACAAATTACCTCTCTCTATATATACACTTACAATACCAATCAGTGATTATCAAACAGGTTAACTAAATATTTATTAAACACACTCAGTCATGTCAGCACTCAAAACCAGACCAGCCACGCATGCCGGAACATGGTACAGTGGTTCTCAGCATGAGTTGAACCGTCAATTAGACCACTTTTTACTTAAGGCTAAACATTCACAAATTCCAGGTGCTAGAATCTTAGTTGGTCCACATGCCGGATACACATATGCTGGTGAGACATTATCACAAACTTACAAGATATTCGACTCGACTAATATCAAAAGAGTGTTTTTACTCGGTCCTTCGCATCATGTATACTTCAAGAATTTCGCCATGACTTCAGCTTTCCAAAATTACGAAACTCCATTTGGTGATGTTCCAATAGACCATCAAACAATTGACAAATTAGTTAAACTAGATCCAACACTGTTTAAAAAGATGTCCGAGGCTATCGATGAAGACGAGCATAGTTTTGAGATGCATATGCCTTTACTTTTCAAGACTACTCAAAACTCACCAAATGGTGTACCTAAAGTGATTCCAATTATGATCAGCTCGATGGATGAAAAGACAGAATTGAAATTGGCTGAAGTTTTGAAACCATTTTTTGAAAATAAAGAAAATGCTTTCATTATAAGCACAGATTTCTGTCATTGGGGTCTAAGATTCAATTATACTTGTTATACCCCAACTGATAGTTTGAACCATTTAACAAACTTGAAAAAATCAAGCTACTCATCCAAAATTGATCAAAATTGGCCAATTTACAAAAGTATCGAGTATTTGGATAAACAAGGCATGGTTGCTGCTTCAACAGGATCTTACAAAATTTTAAAACAGTACATTGATAAGACTCAAAACACCATTTGTGGTATTAAACCATTAAGTGTTTTGGTTGCTTTAATGGAAGAATACCAAGATGGCCAGTCGGACGGCCATTTTAAATGGGTAGATTACAAGCAAAGTTCGAAATGTTTCGATATAACAGACAGTAGTGTCAGCTATGCTAGCGGATACGCTGTTTTGTAAACCTTGTGTTTTCCTTATTATGTTTTCTTACTATGCTTAAATCGTTTCTGCCATTCTACGTAGTTTTATAATTGTCCATTTTCTATTACATACACTTTACAATAAGTACTATTTGATTGAAATCCGACAAGACTTCCCCAGATTTCTTTAAATATTAACAACCACACATCTTTACACCACATGGTTTATTACACTTTACATTTTTCTATGTGGTGGGTGTGTTAGTATATTAAGTAACATGGTGTGATGGTTAATACAATGTCTTATATTCCTTTAAGTTCTTTGTGCTACTTTACAACTTATTCAACTAACTATTAAAACACAAGAACAAAATGTCGTTTGTCAAAAGAAATTTATACGGAGGAGCAATTACAGTTGATATACCAGACGATTTGGTTGACGCCTCACAATTTAGAGAAATACCAGATACTCAAGAAGTGTACGTCTCAAAGACAAATGACGATGCTTTAATCATTGATTTGTTAGAAAGACAAAGCGATATAGCAGATACACGCGAAGCCTTGCAGTTTCACGTTGGTGAGATTGCAAGACTCAACTCGAGCGATTCTCATGACTTGATCTTAGAAGAGACCCCTGTCAAGGCTGCAAATTTCGAACAAGATCAAGCTTATACTAGTATCTACACTCAAAGTGTTAAAAAATGGGGCAGGGATCAAAATACAGTGGTCACGTTGTACGGCTTAATAAGAATTGGTAAAGTCGATACAGACTTGGTGATAAGCTTGTATTTACCATTTAATGATGCTGCTCAGCTCGAGAGTTTGAAAAAATTAATCGAACAGAACGAGTCTAACTTGGCTGATAATTCTGCTTACAAAAGAATCGAGTACGGTAAAAAAGTCTTGACTAAAGTTTTCGAAACCATCAAAGTAGAAGACTGGAATTTGTTTGGTTGATTATGAAGCGGATTCACCCCCCTGTCTATATGTATGTATATATAAATTAAAGTGAGTTTTAAAAATAGCCATATCCCAAGAAGTTGGCGGTGCAGTTATAAGTGAGCGTGAGGAAGTTGATGTTTTTTTTTTTTTATTCTCTTTCTTTTATGTATCTTTTTGTAATCATTTTACTTTAATGCACATTTCTTCTGGTAAACCTAATTAGTACATATACACATACCAATAGTATCGTTAGACGAAGACTTATTTGACCATCACCGGTTGTTTCATTGTATACCCTCTTTTTCTTTAACATCTATCTTTTGCATTTCCCGTTTACGCCCATAATTGTTGCTCATGATTACCTTAACAGTTACCAATAACGATGAACTTTAAATACTACTTATTTAGTTTCTTATTAACCACAGCAGTTCAAAAAACTGTAATTGCAGCAGCATCCAATGACGAATTTATGCAGATTCAAGATTCATATAAAGTGCTTGATTTACCGGGACTTTCAGCTATTCCAGAACAGTACCGGCCGATAATGCATGCCGGTCAAATTGAGACCGTTTCGGAAACAAATACAAACTTGTTCTTCTGGAAGTTTGCGAAAAATATAACGACACCAAGCAATATTACTGAATCAGAAAGTGCGAGTAGTAACACTCGTGATATACACAGTGACGATTTAATCATTTGGCTTAATGGTGGACCAGGTTGTTCTTCGTTAGATGGTGCTTTGATGGAGGTAGGCCCACTTAGAATCGCCAAAGATGGTAAACATGTTTACTTCAACGAAGGGTCCTGGATGGAGGTGGCTGATTTGCTTTTTGTTGACCAGCCTGGTGGAACCGGGTTTTCATTCACCGATTCTTTTGATACAGAATTGAATGAAGCAACTATCCATTTTTACAAATTTTTGCAAAATTATTTCAGAGTGTTCCCTAATGATTTGAAAAAAAAAATTTGGATTGCAGGTGAATCGTACGCAGGTCAATATATACCTTATTTTGCAAACTATATTTTAAATAATGATGAAGAAAACAAATTGAATTTGAATTTACAAGGCTTGTTGATTGGTAACGGATGGATTGAGCCTGATATTCAATCACTATCATATATTCCATTTGCATTAGAAAATGGAATAATTAATCAGTTTGATTCATATATGCCTAAATTATTGAAACAACATGAAAAATGCCAACAAGCAATTAATGATGCTAATAATCATCAGTTTGAAAAGACACAGTGCGAAAAGATTTTGGACTTGTTGTTAAGAGAAACAAGAGACAAAAAAGCGCCAACTAATGAACAATGCCATAATATGTACGATTTTAGAAAATTTGATAGTTACCCAGCTTGTGGATCAAGCTGGCCTGAAGATTTACCACTGGTGGAAAGTTTCTTAAATATTGATAAAGTGCAAGAAAGTTTAAATTTGAAAAAAAGAAAAGATTGGCAAGAGTGCAGTTATAGCGTTGGTAGATTTTTCCATCCAGAATTGTCAAAGACTTCATTTGAGTTGTTACCAAATCTTTTGAAAAATATTCCAATTATGTTGTTCAGTGGAGACAAAGACATTATTTGTAATTACAAATCAACAGAAATGGTGATAGAGAAATTACAAATTTCAGATGAACAAAAAGGGTTTTCACCGGATGTACTTACAAATAAATGGTTCTATAATGACTCTCAAGTTGGTGAAATTCAAAGTGAATTTAATTTGATGTATGTTAAAATTTTCAATTCATCTCATATGGTTCCGTATGATTTACCTGACGTTTCAAGAGGATTGATTGACTTAATGATGTCAAATACAAAAGTCATTGAGGATGAGAATAAAGTGATAACTCCGATATATGATATTGATGACAACACATATAGATATTTCAACGATCACGACCATGAACATAAAGAAGTTGATACCGGAAAAAACGAAGATGATGACAGTAGCGATAAATCAAAGTCAAAAACTATTTTTTCAAAAGATCATGGAATATCATTCTACATTTTAGAGTTGGTTGTGATTGTGGGTTTGATTTTCCTTTTCCACTATTTGTACAAGACATTCAAATCACAAACAAAGTCCTCATTTTTATCATCATCTTCGTCATTGTCAAAAAGAAAGAAAAGAGTTCATTGGTCAGATGAACCTGTTCAGCTTCAAATAGAGAACGACAATTCTCAAATTTCACATACAAAACAGCCGTCCAAGAAGCCATCGATTTTCTTTACACTCTTGTCTAAACTCGGACTGCACAAGAATTCTTACGGTCCATTAAGCGTTTCTAACAGTAGAAGAGATATAGAGATGGCTAATGTTATCGATGACGATGATAATGATGAGGATGCAATTAGTGCCGAAGAGAATCAACTCGATCAATTCATCGTCCAAAGTGACGACGAAGAATGGGGGATTACTGATAACGAAAGACGATAGATGATTTGTATTTTGTAATTACAGATTCAGATATATATATATAAATATACATGCATATTTGGTTAGGTTTAATGTAGAATTTGTGATGAGTATGAATAGGGATTAGGTGTAAATTAAATTCAGGTAAATTGAGCCGCTTACATAATAACATATACTCTTTTTTGCCAAATTGCTTGACGATACAAGGCTTGTTGCACTATGAAAGCGTATTCATGATCAAATATGGGTAAATAAGGTTGGTGAAAGCCGGAACTTGATCATCGATATAATAGACGATACAAAGGAGACTTTACGCATAACAGGCAAAATGACTCCAGAAACAAAATTACTTTGGAAAAGAGCTATTCAGATTGGTGGTGGTATTATAGGTACAGGTGTTTTATTATTTAAATATACAACTCCAACAGAAGAAGAACTAGTGGCTAGATTATCACCTGAGTTACGAGCAGATTATGAAAAAAACAAAGAGTTGAGAAGAAAGGAACAAGAAGTCTTGATGGAAATAGTGAAAAAGACAGCTGCCAGCAATGATCCAATTTGGAAAACAGGATCAATTCAATCTCCATGGGATCAAGAATTTGTCAAATCTACCGAATCTCCATTAGTTAAAAAGGAAATGTTTGAAAAAGAGCAAGCTGCTAAGAAGCAGCTAGACGAACTTGAAAGATTAAAGAAAGAAGTTGAGTTAACTAAAACGTTAGAGTCTACCAGTCAACAAAGTGGTAAAAAATGGTACAAATTTTGGTGATTAGTATCAGTAACATCAGCAGACCAAGGATAATGATGAAGTATCGCCCATCACGTTTTGTTCTTATTTTACTTTGTTTTACTTGATTCTGTTTTATTTATTTCACCGTTTCTTTCGTTTCATGTATATAATGTATATCGAATAAAGATTTTTAAAAGGATCTACAAAACTGAAATACAAATCAGTAAATTAAGGTCTTTTTCTTGATCAGAATTGTAAAGCAACTAATAAGCGCTTAAAAGTTATCTATCTGCCACTACCAGCCCATCTACCAAATATAGAACTACTATTAAAGCTATTGAAAGCATTGCCTAAAGAGCCCGATGATGGTAAATTGCTGAACCCTGTAGAAGAGGAAGTTGAAGAGAATTGCTGTTTATTAGCTTCATCAATGGATGCTACTATTTTTTTAATACTAGTATCTATCACCATTCCACCTTGCACAATTTCTTCAAGAGCAGTCTCTAAAACCTGCCAACCGAAAACCAAATCCAACTCGGAAACGTCTTTAAAACAAGTATTGAGTACTTGAACAAACACCTGTATTAGATCTAAGATGCCTAACTCGGATTCTTGCTGATCAACAATAAATACAAAATACAAAGTGGCATAGTGTCTGTAAATGACTTTTATATCAGGATAGTTCTCAAGTAATGGAGGTGGAGTAAGAAATGAGCATTGGTTATCGGATCTTTTGATCACTAATTGATAAACCTGTTGTAGTAACAATTGTTGCGTTTGTATATCAACTTGGTTGTAAAATTTGATTAGTCTGGGTATTCCTTTATTGTTGACTAGATATAATTGAGTAAAATTGTGAAAACACAAAAAAATCAAGTTTAAATTTGCTTGTGTTAGTAAAGTATATCAATTAGTTAACAAGCCACTTGGGAAACAAACTCACCTATTAAGACCGAGTGAATCATGTCGTGCTGTGTGTTGAGATAATCGATAGTTTGGGTGGGCAATAAAAAAAATTTAGTAATATAGATAAAATTAACCAAACTGAATTAAAAATCCAATCAAACATTGATTACTGATGTATACTTTTACTAACCACTGATAGCAAATGTACTGTTTAGCCATGTACGTATGTATGGTGCAAATACCAAATAAAGAAACAACCCACGTGACATCAAACACATGCTAAAATCATTTGCTTCTTTTGTCTCGCAAGACAACGAAAGAAAACAAGTTACGATACACCCGTACACATGTAAAACAATTAGTTACGTAATCTCAAATTTTATATATTGTGTAAGGATGTATATATGTTTTTCTATCCTACAACTGTTATTTGCACCGCCCAGAAAGAACATGCACACTTGGTTAAAACTGCGACCGAGACGAAATAAGTTAAACAACATTTACGCTGACGTGCAACAGCTAAAATAAACACCGTCTGTGATAAATATGTAAATGTATTAATCAACACAAAATTGAATCAAACAAACAAACAAACACAGCCACAAACAAACAACTTAATTAAAAAAACATTAAGGTGACTATGACTAGCCTTCAATTGCACCCCGTAAACCCCAACCCTTGATTAGTTCTTTTCTGGTCTCGTCTCGTCTCCCTCACACACACTCTCTTGCACACTCTATCACTTTATCGCTTTATCTGCTTTTTCATTTATGACGTCACTGTTTTTTTTTCTTCCAAGAGTTTTTCAGCTCTTTGAATCAAATGTGAAACTAATTGCACCGCCCTGTGAGCTTTCAAAGTAGGCGGACGGAACGGTACGTTGCACTGCCTCTTGCGATAGAGCACACTTTTGAAAAATCACCACCACTCCAAACCGTTGTATCAACAAACCTTTTTGTCAATCCTCTACTAACAGGTATGTTACTGAAATAAAATCAATCATCTTGGCTTCTGCAACACTTGTGACTTAAGTTTGTTGCACCAAAAACTCAGTAAAAAATAATCAGTAGACCTTTTTGACACTTGCCGTTGTCCACCGACAAACCGTTAACAAACTGCGCAAATTCTCAGAGTCCGTGCCTGTGCGTACCAGAGCCCCGTGCCGTTTTAAATACCACTCGCATTTATGCCCAGTAAAACGCTCGTTTCGGCCACCTCGCAGTGGCTTCAGCACCAGCGCGAGCGCCAGCGTGCTGTCCACCACACTCTTAGTAATCTGTGCTCTAAAGAAGAAGTACTCTTACCTCTTACGCACTCGAGAATATAGAGAAAGAGTGAAAAGAATGTAATACCTCTAGACATGATAAATAAGTCTTGGGTTATTTTTAACTACTTGCTCCTGTCAATGCATCTAACCAACAGTTAGTTCTAATTCTAATTATCTTTTTCTTTTTCTTTTTCACTTCTCTTTGCTAATTTCACTTTTCAAAGTCCGTACGATAATATTTCTATTTATAAATTTATCAATTTGCTGTTTTCAGTTTGATTTTTCAGCTACAAAAGGACCAGAAAGTAACAAGAGAAATTTGCTCACTTCATCATAACGATATCTACGTTGACAAAAATTTAAGGTTATTATAAACATATATTGAATATTTATACAAATTTATAGTGCAATGGGGTTTAAAGATCTTTTCAAAAGGAAAACCCAAAACAAATCGTCCACCGGAACATCTTCCGCTTCCTCTGCAAACAGTGCTTCAACTTTGAAACCAACCACCAACACCTCCAACACCACCACTACCAGCACTACACCAACCAACAAAAATTTATCTGCCCAAACATCAAGTAACGGAAATTCTCATCTTCAATCGAGCAGACCTTTAAAAAGTCCATCAACTACCAATTCCGATTCAGAATTTTCATCAATTTCATCAAACTCAAACAATAACCCAAATAAAGTCAGATCGTCTTCTTTAAATCCGAAAAGAAACTCAAGAAAGACTTCTTCATTGTCTGATTCTAAAAGATTGTCCTCCTTACCAACCTCATTTTTAAGACAATCAAATACTTTGACATCCCATCAACATAGCAGAACAGATTCAGCTTCATTTTCAATCAGCAAAACAATCTCTTCTCCACTCGATGATGTCTCTTCACTACCCGAAGAATTGATCCCAATAGTGACTTTGATTCATGCACAACAAGCTCGTTCCTATTGTGAAATGTTTGTACAAGTTCCAGATTTCGAATTAACCTCTCCAATCACCGATAATGACGATTTACAAGCCATCAACAACAATAATACTAACTGGCTAGTTGTTAGTGCTAAATTGAGCGGAAGTGAATTGGTTATTTGGGAAATGGACTCTAATACTGCTTCGGAATTAAGAAATGACTCAAATGGTGGATTCAAACCAATTTATATCAATATTTCAGACGCCCAGTTTGATTATATTGTGAAAGATAAGACAACAGGTCTTGTCTCTAACAATAACATTTCAAATGTGAAACCAGATTCTGTTGATTACTTACTGAAAATCAATTTAACTGATACAAAACATTATATTATTAAATTTGCTTCAAAACCCGACATTGATTATTTCTATTCCAGTTTGCTTTTGTCCCAATTTGAATCAAAACAATTGAATGAATCCTTTTCAGGTGCATTATTCTCCTCAAAAGCTATCAATTTTAGTGATATAAGAACTTTACTTTCTCCTAAAAATTCCAATGCAAAAGAAGAATGGTGTGTTTTAAGATTCCCATTCTTAAATGATAAATGGATTAGATGTTTTGTTGTAATTACTCCAAATATGTCATCAAAGAAAAAAGACGGCAAAATTAAGATTTACATCTCTGAATCGAAAAATAAAAAACATTTATTAGCCTCAATTGTCAACGCTTCATCTTGTTTCTCAATGTACCCTGAAAATACAAAATTTATAGATAACAACTCTTTAATTAGAATATCCGGTGAATGTTATATCAATCAAGTCTTATTATCAAAATTGATATCAGGTGAATTGGATACATCAAATTCAAATGTCGGTAATTCAACTAGAAGTAGGTCATCTTCTTTCACAACTTTGAAAAAAAGATCAAACTCTTCACTGCATCAATTATACAACAATCAATTACAAAATGATACAAAGTCTCCTCCTCATTCACGTACAAATTCTTTAACAAAGATTTTCAATCATAGTAGCAGTAGCAACAATAACAATAATAGCAATAATAATAGTCATAAAAGAGTCAGCTCTCAATTATCCTTTGAATCTTCAAATTCTGATTTCGATAAAAATTCAACCAAATTTAAAAATAATGTTAAATTGTTAACGACCCATCTATGTTACCTTATCCCAGAGACTCATTCTGGTGTTCAACCTTCAGAAACAATGATTAGATTGATGATCCCAATTATGAATGCTTTCCGTTTATATGGTAGACCAAATAAATTTATATCTGGAAGAGATAACAAGAATTCTTTGCTATTTGGATTACCCCAATTACCTCATACCCAGTATTTGGACTCTGAAAATGCTTATCAATTAGCATCTTTGAATATTCAAAACTCAATTG
This sequence comes from Ogataea sonorensis, assembly GCA_037951595.1. Classification (NCBI taxonomy): domain Eukaryota; kingdom Fungi; phylum Ascomycota; class Pichiomycetes; order Pichiales; family Pichiaceae; genus Ogataea; species Ogataea sonorensis. The sequence continues at coordinate 1,693,308 of JBANDG010000001.1, read as the reverse complement.
CTGAAAATTGGTCAAGTTATGATTGGCAACAAGTTTTCAAAGAATTAGTTTATTATAAAATCTCCAAAGGCTGGCAAGGTTCTGGTTCATTGGTTGAAGCATTCAAAGAAGGTTTGTTGTACAATAAAGAAAAATTTGATGAATTCAATAATTCAGAGTCAGATTATAATTACGATCCAGCTGAAGATTTCATTGTCGGTTCTTCTAATGTTACAAACAATCAAAATGATGATTATAAAACAGCATCTTTGAAAATAAATACAGATTTAAGTTCATTAAACCTGACTGCAGATCCAAGTTTGTCAATGTCACCATTGATTGCATCCGGTGATTTTAAAACTCAAATTCCTTCTCCAAAGTATAACTCCCTGGGAAACTCTCCGTCTTCTCCATCTGGATTTTCAAACTTTGATCAATCAAGTAGTTCAAACAACTTTCTCACTAATGATCCATCAGTCGATAAATTACCTAATAATAATCAATCTCAGTCTCCTTCCAACATATCTGAAGACGAGTTTTACACTCCACCTATGCATACATCGGACGGGTTTGTTGTAAATGACGTTACTGAAGACCCATTCTCCGATAAAGTTATTGCTGAAACCAACAACAACAGTTCTGTGCCTCATTCTTACAAAGCACTCATTGAACCCGTTTCAGTAGTTGCAACTGCTGCTCAACCCATTAGAAACGAGTAAGTCTAATTTTACAATGTTTCTATAATCTCTTTAATATTTGGCAATCTTTTTTTGCATCTCCTTTTTTTTTTTTTTTCTTTTTTTTTTTGTACACTTCCTTCTTTTGTTTCAGTTCACTCTATCTGCTGTTTTATTTTTATGTATTATTTCTTGACCTGCTTATTGCTCGACTCAAATTTTTAATGACTCCTTTAATCAGCAATGTCCCAAATTCAATTCTTTACTCTTCAATTGGTGTTTAGTTTTCTCAAATCTGTAGTATTTTCAAGTGACTCGTTATGACATGTACATGTATTTACTTTTCTTCAAATTCAAACGTAATTTACTATCATTTTGAACATAATCTGTTACTTTTGCTTAGTAACTCTTTTTGATCAGAAAAACTGAAGCGGCGCGGATCGGCAAGTAACATTACTGATGAAATAAATACCTTAAACTTTGAAAAGCTGTTTTCATTCATTTTTACTTATCTTATCAGAAGATCAATTGTGCCTGCTATACCAACATAAGACGATTCGAGTTGTTCCATCAACAAAAACATATCACAATGGGGGACGCAAAGTTGTACACGAGAGTGAGAGCTTCAGAAATCAAATCTGACTTCAAGATGCACGAGTCAACTCCAAAATCTGCAATTTACAAAAAGACAATCTTGAAGAAAATAATAACTAACATGACATTGGGAAATAATGAAGTTGTTCTTTTGTTCGACGAAGTGCTTTTCATTTTGAAACATTACGGGGACTCAGATCCTGATATTAAAAGAATGTCCTATTTGTATTTACAAAACTACTATTCGCATAAACCTAAAGAATCTTTACAATTTCTGCCATTCCTAAAAGATGACTATTACTCGAGCAAGTCACCTCTGATCAGAAATTTAGCAATAAAGACTTTGTCATCAATTCCAATTCCAGAGTACACCCAAGAGTTAGTTTCAGTTTTACACGATGCTTTAAAAGACCCAGACTCGTCCGTTCGTAAAACTGCTGCTTTTGCAGTTTGCAGAGCTTACAACAAAGATAATAATAACGAAAATACCCATACCAAGACACTTCTTGATTCATTGAATGGTTTACTTTATGATCAGAATGCAACGGTGGTAGCTGCCGCTTTATGTGCGTTGAATGATATCACAGAACACGCAAATACACTACAACTATCCATCGATATCAACCACGCAAACGATTTGTTCCAAAGATTGAACAGTTGCAATGAATGGGCTCAAATCTACATTTTAAACTCATTGATGTCTTTTACTCCACAAGAAGAAGATGAAGCATTAGCCATTATTGAAAAATGTATACCATATCTCAATCATAGTAACTCTTCCATCGAATTAAACGCTTTAAAAGTTATTGTTTATTTAGGCAACTATGTGCAAGACTTGGAGTTACAAATACCAATTTTACCTCAAAAAATTTCAAATTGTGTTTTCAGCTTGATGTCCAAACCCCCTGAAATTCAATTCTTGGCAATGAGAAATGTTATCTTACTATTATTAAGCAAGTCGAAATTAATTGACCTGGATGTTCGTTTATTCTTTTGTCACTATAATGATCCAATCTACATCAAAGATACAAAGCTGGAAATCATATTTTTGCTAACAAACAATTCAAACATGGATGTTGTGTTGAAAGAGTTGGAAGAATATGCTTTGGATATCGATGATAAAATGGTAAAAAAATCAATTAGAGCAATAGGAAATTTAGCTATTAAGATTGAATCCACTTCTTCTACTTGTGTTAACATGCTTAGTAACTTGTTAACCAATTCAATCTCATACATTGTCCAGGAAATCAGTATCATAGCTAAAGATATAATAAGAAAATATCCAGGCAAGTTTGATTTTCTGATTGTTCAACTCATAAAAAATATAAATCTTATTACTGAACCTGAAGCCAGAGTTGCAATTATCTGGATACTCGGTGAATATAACTCAATCATTGAAGATGCAGTAGATAATATTTCAACTTTATATAAAAATTTCAAAGACGATCCAACTGAAGTTCAATTAACTATGATTACGGCAATCATGAAAGTTTACGTTTCTCAACCAACAAACAAAACGGCAGAATTTTTAGTTTTAGATGTTTTGAAAACCGCTACTGAAGAAATTGATGACCCAGATGTGAGAGAACGTGGTTACTTTTATTGGAGATTGATCTCATCACAGCATTCAGGTATCAAAAATATCATTAAACCGCCATTGGTCCCAATAAACACAGAAAATGATAAATTACCACAAGACATATTAGAAGATTTAGAACTAAATATAGGAACTTTGGCTTCAATTTACTTAAAGCCAGTTCAACAGGTTTTCAGATTGTCCAAGCCTAAAAAACTACCATACTCTCCAGCCTTAGTTAGAGGTGCATCAACAACTAGATCAAGAAGCTCATCAAGTCCACAAGAGTTAACTCACTCTTACAGTACTTCTGAGTCAATTAAAACTCCAATGTCCATAAGTAGTGCCCAATTTAACAATCCATCTTCTGCCAGCACGAAGATAACATCGGGATCGAGCTCTGATTCGCATTCAAATGTTAAAGTTAGTAGAAGAAAGAGCAGCATTGGAAGTTTGGCTAAAATGGTCGGTATCAAAAAGTAGATAGAAGTGAAGAAACGCACTTTATGAATTATATACGATCGGATTAATAAAATCAATGAATTTTTTTCTATTTGTACATATTACTCGCCAACTTAAAAACTACAAACGTGAAACAAAATCATCATCATCATCGCTGAACTCATTATCAGAGTCCCGCTTGAGTAACCCATCTGTATCCTCCTCATTCTGGATACCGCCGTTAATTTTTTTTCTTCTTACAATCTGTATCTCTTCGTCTTTAACAATTGGATCTAAAGGACTATCGGCTTTTTTAAAATCAATGATTTGCACGTCTTTGGAAAACTTAACCATTCCCGTATCAGATACAGGCACAATAGTCTCAATTGAAATATCTGGCATATTTGGTTCAGGTCCCATAGGTATGGAATCAACATCTAATTTCTTACCCAAGATGATAGCCAATATTATAATAGCTGCATATTTGGAAAGAACCAAAGAGTTCTCTTTACAGAATGGAGCGGCGCAACATTCTGGGCAACCCCAATCACATTCACATTCGAGTAATTTATTCAATGCTTTAGCTAATATCACATCAATGTTATCAAATGCTTTTGTACTCAACCCTGAACCAAACTGACCACCTTTATTATCGTAAAGAATTAATCTTGCTGGCCTTTTACGTTTAGTTTGACGTTGTGCAAATTCCTTTTCCGGTGCTTTACATTCAGTTCGAATTTCACCAATTCCTGAAATAATGTACAACGGTAAAACATTCATAACAGCATGTTGAGCAGCATGGATTCCACCAGCAGAATTTAGTTTCCTTGATTCAATGATGTCCAAAGCAATTTTAGGTATATCAATCCATAATCCTTTAGATTTTATCACAATTGGTGGATTGTTCACTTCAATAGCATCCAAGATCTTATTCTTTTTATCCATTTTAAAAAAACCGTACACAACAATTGTAGTTTCAATCCTTCCAAAATAAATGGGAACGTCACTTGAGTTTAGTGATCTAATTCTTTCAATCATAACAGGATCAACATCTGTGAAATCACGTTGTGCCGTTGTCCAATCAACAGTAACACGCTCAACTTTAGCGTATCTTCCATCCGGATCAAATTCTCTCACCAAATATGGTAGCCCTTGATGAATAAATATACCACCATCATATAAAGTGAAACTTGTTCTACTTGCTTCCACCTCTTCAATGACAACATTTCTACCATTTGTGATATCAACTACCGCATACATATCTTCTTCTATAGCTCTAATGGAGACATAATTTGATGGCCATGGCAAGTATTTTGAGTTACAATGATACTTTTTGTTGTACACATCATGATCCAATTTTGTAGTGCAAATCTCTGCCAGACTTTTGTAATCACCAAAAAATTCATGTTCAATACCGTTTTCCAAATCGTCATCAAAAGGTACCTCAAATGCAGCACATTGTAAATGACCTTCCAAAACTAATATGTTGTCAAAGTCAAGTGGTAGATCTGGATATTCTGATTCAAGTAGAACAGACGGATTTTTCATAAAATGTCTACTAACCGGGTCATCACTACCCACTACTAATGTTAACGAATCTTTGTTTCTTCTACCAGCTCTACCACTTTGCTGATGAAAATTAGCAACCGAAAGAGGAAAACCACACATCACCACAGCGTCTAAGGAACCTATATCAATACCTAACTCTAATGCATTGGTGGATATTATCGCACGTAGATTTCCATGGAACATTTGCTGTTCAATTTTTCTTCTATCTGATGCAGAGTAACCACCTCTGTAACTCATCACTTGTCTTAATAAATTCGTCTTTCCTGCAGAAGTCAAAAGTTGACGAATCTCTTTCATCAACACTTCCACTACTTTTCTCACCACACAAAATACAATAGTTCTAATATTGTTTTCAATCAACTCAATGACTATTTTTGCTGTCTCACCAATGAAATTTTCTCTACCCGCTAAAGGATCACTTTTATCTAGATGAGGCGGATTCCAAAATATCAATTCTTTACTTCCAGAAGGAGACCCATCTTGACTCACATGTTCAATGCTTTCGATATCAACTCCAAAAATATTATGCATGTGCAAAACAGGATCTTTCAAAGTAGCTGAACACGATATGAAAATCACATTGTGATTTCCTAACAAAGTGCAAATCCTTCTTAATCTTCTTAAAATCAAAGAAACATGGGATCCAAACAAGCCCTTATACATATGTAATTCGTCGATAACGACAAATCTTAAATTGCACAAGAATTTCTTCCAGTGTAAATGGTTAGGCAGTAAACTAGTATGTAACATATCTGGATTTGTAAAAATGATTGATGCTGTTGACCTTATAAAATCTCGTTCTTTCTTCTCTGTATCACCATCATAAGTTTCCACAGTCAAATCTCTTAACACAGGTATATGATTTAATAAATCTTTCAACGATCTTCTCTGATCTTGAGCTAAAGCTTTAGTTGGAAAAATATACATAGCTGTAACACTTGGGTCCAATTCCAATTCTCGTATCACAGGTACTTGATAAATGAGGGATTTACCCGAAGACGTAGATGTAGATATAATCACATTTTTCCCATCATAAATGTGATTCATTGCTTCTGCTTGATGGGAATAAAATTTTTCAATCTTTTTAGCGGCAAATAAAGCTTCTTTCAATAAAGGTGTCATTTCAAAATTAAGTTCGCCATAAATTGCAGATTTAGAGCTTACTTTTAGTTCACCACCGAAAACAATCTGATCTTTGTAAAAACTGGTTTTCTTCAATTTTTCAATCAATTGAGGTATAGTGATTCTATCATCTTGATCAGATCTCACTTCATTTGTACTTTTCACCATCTCTTCGATTGGATCCACAAAATTTCGAGGTTTAGGTATTAATGGAATGGAATTGTTGGTTAGTTCAATCCAAGGGTCGTCAACGCCTTTTTCTTTACATTTTTTCAAAAAAAGCTCCACTGCTGCAGTAAACTTATTACTACGTTTCAAGATCAGTTTCTTAATGGATTGAGAAGTATAGAGTGGCAATTTAATTTCAGTTGTATAAGAAGAATTCGTTTTAGACTTCTTCAAATTACCATCAATAAACTCAAACACAAGCAATTGTTTCGACTGCTTATCCTGACCACTATCATCTTTTAGCTCATATATATCTGTTTCCTTTTGCATAAACCCATCTCTCCAAGTGAAATGTTTTTCTTCTAACACAAACTGATTTTCATCAAAGTAATCAAAGAGAATGTCACCCGGTACCAAGTATTGTATACGGGCAATATCAATCAACTCTAACTCTCTTCCAATAGCCTTTTCAGCAGACTCTTTAACCAACTCAAATGTGGTTATAATATGCTTTCTCGACGAAAGAAACGTGAAGTACGAGTTTAACCGGAAATGAATAGTTTCCAATTCTTTGAACTGATTTGGCCATTGCTCTGATAAATCCTTAGAAAGTTTAGCTTTTTTCTCATTTGGTTGAGTAATAGACTGAGAAGCTTCTCTCTTAAAGCTCGACATGTTACTCAAAATCAGGTACACAAACTCAACATACCATCTCTATAGGAGTCGGTTAAAAACGACTCTCTTGTATTGCTTTGCCCTCTTACAAAATTTTGCAAATTACCGTTTTAAACAAATGGCTTAAGTTGAAGAGCCGCACATGAGATAAAAACTGGAGAAGAATAGATCGAAGAAGAAAAAGACGAAAAATGACCAGATGGAGAGCATCTGGAGAGGAGTCATTCCTTTCGGTGTGGTTTTACGTTACTCAGATGGGACTTGTCTTTTACTTTATATCTTTGATTTGGTTATTTATTTTTACTAGTTAATGAGGTTTAGCAAAATACTTTGATAGGTTGTATATATATATATATATATATATATATACATATATACAATTTTTTTTAATATACCAAAGATGGAGGGAATGTTCAGATTAGACAGTTTCCTGTCTAATAGGCAGCGATCTTTCAAAGCTTGTCAGAGATGTAGGAAGCTACACAAAAAATGTACTTTTGCTAATGACTCAGATACCAGATGCGTCATGTGTGTAAAATCTGATAGTCCGTGTGAAAAGCTTGTGGGAGATCAGCAACCCAGGTTGGAGTTGTTCACCGAACCTGTTTTTCGTCCTGTTATGAGAGAAAAGCGTGCATCCACGTCATCAATAACCAAATCACAAAAGGGCAAAACACTTAAAAAAAACATGAAAAAATTCAGTCTAGATGCTGAAATGTTGATACCGGGAAAAAACATAGTTGATTCAACTAATCCTTCTTTAAATGCTACCCCAAATATTTCATCGGCCTCCGGATCATCAGCTACAAGCCCGTCAAATAATTTTCGTCAATATCCACATGAAGTGCCCTCGTCTACAAGTTTGTCAACAAGTATTAGTGACTACTCAAATAACGGCAAAGTTGATAATAACTCTGATTGGAATAGCAAATCTGTGTTTGAGAATGATAGACTTTATGCAAATGTGGTTGAAAGTGGAGACATTAAGTCTCAATTTATTACAGCCACTCAACCTTTAGCTCCTTTGCTTAGTAGAGATTCGTTTCTGACTTTGTCAGATGGAGATCTGTATGATTTGTTTTTCCCTTGGAGAGAAGTCTTTCTTTCTCACAAGAACTTAAAACGTGAGGATATTGATAAAGATTTATTGCAATACTTGACTAAAAAAGGAGCTTTTGAAAAACCCCCTATTGAAGAACAGGTAAGACTTATATCGCTATATTTTGAAAACAATTATCCAATACTACCTGTTGTTGACAGAAGCATTATGAGTAATATACAAGATATTCCATTGATTTTACTAAATGCATTACTATTAAATGGTGTTAGATATGACCCTACACTAGATAAGAAAGAAATAAGAGCAAAAGCATTGAATTTTGCTAAAAATTGTAAGCTACTGGAAATTGTTGAAGAGAATAAAATAACACTGATTCAATCGTACTTGTTATTGAGTTTCCATGAAGAGACTCCACAGGGAGCACAGATATCTAGAAATTATGTTATCAAAGCAACTTCTTTAGTGGAAGAATTAGGTCTACATAATTTTGGTGGTAAAAATCAAATTATGTCACTTTCAAACTTCAACTACAATAATGGCTCACTGACTTCTTCAGGTAATGACACAGATTCGAGATCAAACGGCAATAGTAATAAAATATCGTATAAGAAATCGCTACTGACTAGACTATTTTGGGCATCTTATTGTTGTGATAGAATGACAACGGTAACAACGTGCTGTGCCATGCATTATAATAAGCTTGATTTAATAATTGATGAACCTGCATTGGCAGATTTTGAAGGAAATGAAAGAGATTATAATATTTTCCTCAGGTGGTACTTGAATTGTGAACTATTAGAACGAACAATAATGGTTGTCTATAGACCTCCTGGAAATAGAAGTGTTGATTACAATTTGGAAAGAGATATTTTGAAATTGGTTAATATGAACACACACGAGGAGTTAGTTCATATGGTTGGCGAAAAATTTGCCAAATTCTTATCAGTTTGCAATTCATTTACTGCTATAGTTTACTTAAGGTCAAAAGTGGACTTTATAACGCTTTTGGAGGATAGTAATCAGTGGTCTGTTCCCATTGAATCAGATTATCCTTTAACTGACAACAAGATTTACTATTTAACGAAATTTTACGAAACAATTATTAAAAATGCCACTGAACCAAAGATTGAGCATGTAATGGTGATTCATGCTATTTTACATGTTTTAGTATTGCTACATTTGGAGATGAAGGCAAGACATCAAATTCAATTAACTGTTGATGATCAAAGTATATCAGGTTCCCGAGCTCGAACCTTAGAGATGTATGACCAGTGCATGAAGTACTTGGAAAACAATAGGTTTAAATGGTTCTTTAGTGCTGCTTCGTATTACTTATGTCAAGAGTTGTTGTCTAAAAAAGACGAGCAACAACCTAATCGTACAATGAGTCATGCGGATATGCTGTCGTTAATCAATGAACAGTCATATTTTAACTTAGAACATTTGTTGAACTGATTTTTTAGTGAGACCCTATCCATACTCGCCGATATCAACTTTCCTTTCACCTTTTTTATTTTCTTTTAACTTTAATTTTTAATTTTGTTTTCTTGTATTTATTGGAGGCAAAAAGTACATAAAACACTCTTCATACTAGTTTGAACAATACATCGATTTAACCGAGAGAATTGAATAAATATATATTTTTTTATATATATCTATATAGAGTTATAGGATTACAAATATAAACATAATTGTAACGGAATTTTTCAAAGCAATATTCATAGCGATGAAAAACACACGTTTACAAATAAATTGGATTTGAAGCAATTGAATTTAAAGACTGTATGCAAAATGAAAATTAAAAAATAAACAAAATTTATTCGTCATATTCTTCGTCTGATTCTTCATCTGATTCCATAGCATTTTCCAACTCTTTTCTTTCTAACAATGCTTGTAATTCAGCATCTTCAGTAGCAGTAACAGCTTTTGGAGCCATAGCAACATCACAAACACCTCCATATTGAGTAATGATTTCATTAACTTTTTCAATAGCTTCTGTTAATTTACTGATACCTGAAGCTTTATCTAATGATTGTGTTGTTATAACGTATCTTGGAGCAGCGACTAATTTCACTTTGATTAAGTTTGAATCAGTGGATAATTCTTCTGCGGCATACAAAGCCTTCTTAATGGCATCAATACCTTCATATGAGAAACAAGAGACTTCAATATCAGCTCTACATTTGATAGCTTGTGGTGTAAGTCTTCTTAAGATATGTTCTTTCAAGTCTGCTAACACTTCAGGACTTGGTGGTGTAATTTTATCAAAAGTTGATGGATCAGTAATTGATATTCTGAAAGCATCAAAAGCATGACCATATTCTCTACTCAATGGCCAAGCAATAGTTTCATATAATTGTTCTAATGGTAAGTTAAATTTTTCAGCACATCTTCTTAAAATAGAGTGAACAGCTTTGGATTTATTATAACGTTCTTCACATTTAACAATTTCTTCGGAAGAAACTCTTCTTTTTGATAAATCAATATAACCTTTTTCTTTATCAACTCTTAAGACAACTGCAACTTCATTTCTACCAACTCTGATTAATTTTTGAATGGATCTAATACGTCTTCTAGATAATTCTGATAAAAGAACCATACCTTCAATGTTGTCGTACTCTAATAATTTAACATAAGCACCCATTTCGGCAATTTGTTGGACGTTAACCATCACAACTTCATCAACCTCTGGGTACTTGTTTTCATAAAATCTACAGTTTAAAGTACTCATTTTATTCTATTAATTTTTGATTGTATACTTGAATTCTTTTTTCTTTATGGTTTAAAGTATTGATTTCAGTGAAAAGTTTTGGGAATTTGAGTGTACTGTTTGTTCAAAATTTTCTATCAAATAGAAGTGTTAAACTGTACAGGAAGTAAACTTGGTACTAAGGAGCTACTAACTTGATCCCACGAAAAATAAACACACACCTTTTATTTGATAAAGGGGTGACTGCAAAGTATGTAAATAAGGTTCAACACTAAATCTTGTGCTTTTGAACTGTATTAGAATGCAATAGTTGCTCTAACGATTATTCATCCAGCATTTTCTTCTCTTGTTCCCGGCTCATTGACTTGAGATTGTCTTCTTACTCACCTGAACAAATTGGTGAAAAATCATCAAAATTTTTTTTCAAAAGAAAAAAAAAAAGAGAGAGAGAAATAGTATGACGTAAATAATTAAGTAATATCAAGAACATTAGAGTTACTAGTTAAAAACTTGGTTTTCACACGACCGAAATTAAAATTAATTTTGTTACACCCGTACACCATTGAAAATTAAGCGCTGAAATTTAAATTTAATTTTAATCTTTTCCCAAACAGGGAAATTATCAATTTTAATAATAGATCTAACAAAACTATTCAATGTAATGAAAATGTCCCTGCAGCTGTTTTATCTTTGCAACTTGTTATTGTACTCTTCTAGTAACTTGATTGCTTCTTTCAATTCCAACAAGGCAGTGTCTGTATCTTCGTAATTGATTGCACTCATTGCGTACTTGCAACATTTTTGGGCTGAAGATAGCAGGTTTTCATTTGAAATCACTCGCTCTAGTGTTTGAAGATCCACTTTTTCATCTTGGGTTGGTGCTTTATAAGCAGATTTTTTAGCCACCTGCTCGGCAATTGATGGCTTTGAAACTGGCTTGGATGGACCATCGTTAATTTGTTTTTCCTCTTCAACATCAACATCATCGTCATCATCTTTTTCTTCTTTCACTTCTTTCTCTGAATTATCTCTTTCCACTTTTTCAGTAGTGGCATCTTTCTTTCCATCTTCAGATGCAGCCATAGCATCAGGTAATTTTGCAGGAACCACAGGAAAGCTTTCTTCCATTTTCTTCCAGGTGTTTTTGTGTATATACTCACCTTCGTCGGAGTCATAGTAATAGTCCTCTTCATTAAACTCCTCGTCACCTTCATCAGTACCATCTACTTGCGGTGTATTTAAAGCCTCGTGAATGACTTTGTCTATTTCTTCTTGTGATATTTCTGTATATTTAGTGGGTGGCTGACTTGCCAAGCCCAAGAAATCCTCATTTGGGTCCTCTCCCTTTTTGAAACAGTTGAGTATTCTACCAACATGATAATTGCACCATTGTATTTTAGTCCAGATATCCTGTTCACTGAGATTGTAATCTTCATCGTCTTGATTCTCCGTGTCAATAACACTGTTGACAATAGGACCATTCAATTTTTCTTCGGCCTTTCGCAACTCACCTTCAAAATATTCACTCTCTTTAACAACATCCAACTCTTCGTCTTGTTTCTCTTCTGAGTTCTCTTGAGAAACCTTTTTCTCCAGTTGGTCGTCTTCAGATGACTCTTTTGTTTCCTCTTCTCCTTCTGCGTTCACCTCCATCTCCAGTTTTTCAAATTGTTCATCCAATCTTACCACTCCACTGTCATCGTTCTTCTCCAATTCCCCAACACTCGCATCTTTCGTTGGAAACAATTGAAGACTTACTTGTAGACCTGCGGAGGTGTCAATCAATAAATTTAAAATTTCACCATTTACAGTACCATTTTTGAAAGCTGTACCAATTTTACTCAAATTCTTCAGACACCATGAGTTTAAAAAAATTCTAGACTGTTCCTCGCTGTTGATAATTTCAGAAAACTGGAACGATTCAGATGACTCTGAAGAAGAAGAAGAACGGGCATTGATTAGTTTTGGCAACTGGAACAATGAGCGTTTTTTCTTTTTTTGCGTTTGTGATGTTTTGATCTTTTCTAAAATTTGAATCGCCTGACTGGTTAAAGCAAAAGCTTGCACCTTGTCATCTTTTGATTCTATACCATCGTACAACTTGAGCATCAATTGCACTAATCGTAACCCAAATATATACGTTAATGCAAATAATTTGGAACTTTTCGTCTCAACTGACAGTTTTAAGTACTTTTCAAACAAGTTGTAAGTGGATTTTGCCACTTTGAGTGTAGGTGGAAGCGATGCCAACTGTCCATACTCAGTCATTCTCAAAATAGATGGTTGTATTCTTATACAAATTCAACTTGTTCTTCATGTTACTCTGGTTGTGATAGTGTCACTCCTCTCTTATTTCAAGTGATAAGACTTAAAAAGGCATATCGCCAGATATCAGCCACATCCAATCTGACAATACAGGCGCGTGGCTAGTGTAGTGGAGGAGGTGAGTGGAGTGGCTGAGGCATTCACGTGGAAATTTTGTCCTTTTGCCACTCAAACACTCACGAGTTTATCAGATTTAAGTGCCTTTATGATAAGTAACACAGGACTTTCTTTTAATGGTGATCATTGAATATTGACCATAAAACAACAGTAGTATCAGAAATATACTCAATTATACCGAACATGTCTGTCAATGGTAAGTAGAGTCGCAAATCACGTGTGGAAATTGGATTATTCTTTTTATCACTAATTAAATAGAGCCCTAACTAACATACTTCTCTCTACTGATCCTATAGTTATCATTAAAAACTCAGGTAAAACCTATCCGATACAAGTTGATCTCAGTGAACCTGGTTTAACTTTAAAGTCTCAGATCTACTCTGTGACTAATATCCCTCCAGAAAGACAAAAAGTGTTGTTAAAAGGGGGACAATTAAAGGATGATTCCGATTTGACCAAGTTCAACTTGAAAGAGAATCAAGTTATAATGGTGTTAGGTACTCCAGAGGCAATTGTGCAAGAAAAACCAAAAGAAGTGATCAAATTTGTTGAAGATTTGAATCCTAATGACTTGCATGCAAATGTGTCGAATGAACCTTCAGGTTTAGTAAATCTGGGGAACACATGTTATTTGAATTCAACTTTACAATCGTTATATACAGTGAAAGAATTGAACGATTCTTTAGTTAAATTTCAAAAAAATACAACTCAAAACAGTACTGAACAAAATTTGATTTTCAATATGAAGGAATTATTCAATAAAATGGCCGATAAAAAGCAAAAAATTACGCCATTGAATTTCTTAACCACATTGAGATTGAATTTCCCACAATTCAACGAAAGAGGACCAGAAGGTTTTTACAAACAACAAGATGCAGAAGAAGCATTCTCCCAGATTTTACAGGTCATTTTAAAAAAATTCCCCGATTTAGATAAGTACTTCAAGATTGAGTTTAAGACAACTACAAAATGTTTAGAAACTGAAGAAGAACCAGTTTATAATTATGAAGATTCTTTAAAATTAGCTTGTCATATTACAATCAACACCAATTTTTTAAAAGATGGATTGATAAATAATTTAAAAGAGACAATTGAAAAAAATAATGAATTATTAGGTAGAAATGCCAACTATGAAATTTCTAGAAAGATTACAAGATTACCAAAATATTTAACTGTTCATTTTGTGAGATTTTTCTGGAAAAGAGACACCAATCAAAAATCGAAAATTTTAAGAAAAGTTCAATTCCCATTTGAATTAGATTTAGTTGATTTATTAGATGATGGTTTAAAACAAGATAAAGCTATGGTGAGAGATGCAATTCATAAAGTTGCCAAGACAAATGAAGAAGAGTACAAATCGTTTAAAAAGACTAAATTATCTTCAGAATTAACTACAAGAGAGCAATATGCACAACAAAATCAAAAAATGGAAGAGTTAAAAGAGACTTGGTTGAAAAATTTCAAAAACGTTTTACCTGAAAATTTCCAAGAAGACTCTGGTGAGAATCCGTCTTCATTATATGAATTAACATCTGTGATTGCACATCAAGGATCATCTGCTGATTCTGGTCACTATCAATGCTTTTCAAAAGATGTTAATGATGTGAATGGCGATACTTGGTTTAAATTCAATGATGATAAAGTTAGTGTTGTTGGTAGAGATAAAATTGAGAGTTTAGCTGGTGGTGGAGAAGGTGACTCTGCTTTAATATTATTATACAAGGCTGTTGGACTACCTTAATTTTGTAATTTTTCTTCTTTTTATTTGCATCTACAAAATAGAAAAACAAAGTGTATAAAAGTGAAAATTAAACTACTACTGGTTTTACATTTTGTAGGAAATTAATTTATCGTAAATAAATGTTGAATAGATTCGAATATATGTGTATATATGTAAGTAGGTATGTATACAGGAATGTAGACTAATCTAGTTGGCTGTCATATACAGATTGTTTTTCGTCTTTTTTTTTTTGTTTTCTTTCAGATGCTCCATAACTTTTTAGTTTAAAGAATTCTATGATATAATTGTAGGCTATTAAAGCATACTAGTTGACATTTTCAGCTAGTTTCTTAAAAGCTTGAACTTCTTCCCAACAGTTTAAAATTTGGTTCTTATTAGCTTTGAAACAAGCAGTAACTTTGGCTTCTGCGCTGACGAGTTCAGGTGACTTGGCAGGTTTAGCGTCATTCAAGCTTTTCAAAGATTGAACAACTTTGTCTAGTTTTTCATTTGAGTTTTTCACAGAGACTGAATCAGTTTGATTTGTATCTGGTAATAACAATGCAGTGAATTTTGAGTCTAATTGAGATAATTTTTCAGATTCTAAAGCTTTGAGTTTCTTGTTTAGTTCTTTTTGTAAGAATTGTTCGGTATATTGTTGTCTTGTGTAATCAGTTTCTAAAGATGAATCCAAGCTAGATATCAATGAAGGACTGAACTCGACTGGAGCTTGTGGGAAGAAAGTCTTGACGTCGGATGGCATTGCGGGAAAGACGACTTGTGTATAGCTGGGGTGAGGAAATACGTAAGTGGATCTATATATTGACGGCAAAACAATGTAGATACACTTATTATATCTGCTTTTACTTCTACTTCTAATCACACTATCTTTCAAGTCCACCATCCGTTCCCTTGAGTGTGTGCTTTCCTTTGTGCTTTTTCCCTCGCAGCGTTTTTCGTTTCTCGTCTTTCCGCCAATCAACGGGCGGTTTTACACTGTGCAAGGGTGGGTGGGTGCTATAAGATTTAAAGTGAAGTATGTTTTATTATATTATGATATGTATATGTATATGTTACACAGTTTGATACACTCTCTCTACACAACAAAGGGTTAACTTAGATGGCGGTCTTGACTTCGAAGAATCTCTTCAAGTAGAACACCTGGAACAAAGAGTTGAGAACAACAACAATTAGCTGGAACACAGACCAGTATTTGACTCTTGAATTTGTAGATTCAGCGGTATTTCTATGAGTTCTTTCTCTGACAACAATGTAGTTTTGCTCATTTTTCACGTCGTAAACTAACTCCAATAGCTTTCTAACAGAGGTGTCCAAGTTATCATCGGAGTTGTCATTGACATCGACGTAGACCACACCGTGAACGTTGAAAGAAACGTCTTTGGTGTCGATGGTGGACTTTTCGTTGGAGAAACAATAAGTGTGTTTACCAGACTCGGTGGCTTTTATTTGGACCTCACCGTGAGAGACGTCATTTAGTCTTTTAAGTATCACACCGGAAGGAGATTGAATCTATAAGAGTAGAAAATAAATAATAAAGTGTTAGTAGTTTTGTCAATTTAAATCAATGCTAAATATATATATATAACCTTAGTTTTGGTGTCTGTTAAACTTACCCAGAAATCTGCATCTAATTGCTCAACGGAATCCTTTGATCTGTCACCAACTTGGAAAGTGACAGCCAACTCGTCTTGAGCTTTCAAGTTTTCGAAAAAACATTGCTTACCTCTTGCAGGTAGCAACACAACGTGTGCCTGAATCAAATGTGAGCACAAGAGAACAACAAATGCGAAAATAACGTTCTTCGATAACATGTTTCTCAATCGTAATGGTATAAGTACTGCTGTTTCCACAAGATAATCAGAGTATACAACCTCAAAACACAAATTGTAAAAACGACATTCTCTTTTATATAAATAGATATACCGTGTAGTGATGATGTGATGTGTTTTCCATTTTCCATTCCCATTTTCGATTTCTCTGCTGGAGGAGAATATTCAACGCACGCATCTCTGCACGCGCTGAGATTTGTTTTCAACGCGTGTCGGTTTCAGCGATGGAGTGTGTGTGATGGAATGAATGGATTGTTTGATGGATTGATTGATTGATTGATGGTTTTTAATGATTGTACTGAAAGATTATAATATATATGGACTATTCAATCTCATTTGGAATTCCATTACTTATTAACAATCACTTTTCAACCAAATCACTAAAACTCCCGTCATGAACAAGTTGATACTAGCTGTTTGTTTGTTGGTCAGTTATGTCAGTGCTACTGCTTTGACATTCAACTTGCAACCAAATGAGAAATCGTGTTTTTACATCTTCACCAATGAGCCAAAATCTAAGATTGGTTACTATTTTGCTGTTCAAGCTGGTGGTTCATTCGATATAGATTACTCTATCAAGGCTCCAGATGGGAAATTTATAGTTAAAGAAGAAAAGAAAAGACAAGGTGATTGGATTTTTAATGCTGATTTGCCAGGTGAATACGAGTTTTGTTTCTCTAATGAAATGTCTACTTTTGCTGACAAAGTTGTCGATTTTGAAGTTAAATTAGATGACGATTTCAAAGCTTCTCTACCTGACGCTCCAGCAGAAAATGTTGCTGTCGAAGGCATGCAAAGTTCAATCAACAGAATTGAAAACAAATTAAATGATTTGTCAAATACTTTACAATACTACAAGACTAGAAACAACAGAAATCAGTCCACTGTTAGATCAACCGAAAGCAGAATTTTCTGGTTCTCCGTTTTCGATGTCGTATTGATGGCAAGTATGGCTGCTTTCCAAGTTTTAGTTGTCAAATTCTTCTTCCAAGGTTCAAGAAAACAATTAGTTTGATTAATGTGTATGTGTTAATAAAAAAGTTTTTTAACGTTGATAAAATTGTTACAGTACGTTTTTCAGTGATGTAAAAAAAAATCCAACGTATAATGCGGCAGATGGTTAGTTTTACTTACTAGTTTTTTGCTTGTTTTAACACACTAATTTGACCTAATAATTTTATAAACTTTCAAATTAAGTAAACACTAAAAACACGAGAAAAATACAGAAAATAAAAAAACAAGTATACAAAGAAAGATTAACCTTAATAATGAACAACAGAAACAAATTCACTCTCTAGTTCAAGTCTTGGAATTCGTAAACTAAAGTAGGAGTAGCTTTGACTTGTTGTAAGTAAGCATCAATTTTTGTTGAAATCTTTTCACTGTTGAAACCGAAAAAGTTGTAACAATCTTTACCTGGTAAAGATTTACCAAAAGTAGACATGTTAATACCAGCACTAGCATATCTTTCCCAACCATTTGGAGCATAAGCTTCCACAATAACAGTTGGAATTGACTCTTGTTTATTTAAAACAGAATGTTTGTATTCGATTGATTGTTCTTCAAATCTTCTTTGACATGGTAATGAAACAACTTTAACATTATAACCTTTACCTCTTAAGATATCAGCTGATTCTTTAGCGAAAACCATTTCTGAACCAACACCAATAATGATTAAATCTTTCTTTGAATCTTTTTCTTGATAATCATCGAAAACATAACCACCTAATTTAGCTAATTCTCTATTTGAGTTTTCTGGGAATTGTTTCAAATTTTGTCTTGATTCAGAGATCAATGAAGAGATACCTTTAGCTTCAATGGCAACTTCATAACAAGCTGCAGTTTCAATAGAATCGGCTGGTCTGAAATAGTAAAAGTTTGGTAATGCTCTGTAGAAATTGGCTAATGCAATTGGTTGATGGGTTGGTCCATCTTCACCAGTACCAATTGAATCATGAGTACCAACATGAATAACTTTCAAATTCATCAATGAACCCATTCTAACAGCTGGAGCACCGTATAAGTAAAACATAAAGAAAGTTGATGTGACTGGAATAAAAGTACCTTCATTATAAGCAGCAATACCATTAGCAATTGCACACATGGCATGTTCTCTAATACCATAATGAATATAACGACCAGCATAATTACCATTAACACCACAAGAAACTTTTTTAGTTGGATCTTGGAAATCAACTTTACCTTGCCAAATCATATTAACTGATGGTGAAAGATCAGCAGTACCAACAATAAATTGATTAAATTGTTGAGCTAATGGATTCAAGACTAAACCACCAGATTTTCTTGAAGCGGTATCTGAAGTTGGGAATTCTTTTGGAATGTAATCTTTCCAGTTTTCTGGTAATTTACCAGCAACTCTATCTAAGAATTCTTTAGCTAATTCAGGGTATGCAACTTTATAATCTTCAATTAATTTTTCCCATTCAGCTTCTAAAGTTTCACCTCTTGGTTTAATATCAGAGAAATATTGGTACATTTCATCTGGAACATAGAATGATTCTTTAATACCAATGAATTCTTTAAATTTAGCAACATTTTCAGCACCAATATCAGCACCATGAACAGCAGCAGTATTTTCCCAAGCGGTACCAACACCAATAACTGTATGAATGTTAATTAAGACTGGTCTATCTGATTTTTTAGCTTCTTCTAAAGCTTGAACAATACCGAAAACATCATAACAACCATCTTTAACTTCAATAACGTTCCAATTACAAGCTTTAAACTTAGCATTAATATCTTCAGTATTGACTAAATCAACTGAACCATCACATGAAATTTGATTATTATCATACATGACAACCAAATTATCTAATTTTAATGAACCTGCCAATGAAATAGCTTCTAAAGCTGGACCTTCTTGTAAACAAGCATCACCAACCATACAGAAAATTGTGTTATTAACAACTGGGAAATTTTCTCTGTTATAAGTAGCAGCTAAATTCTTTGAAGCGATAGCTAAACCGACAGAATTAGCAATACCTTGACCTAAAGGACCAGTTGTGACTTCGATACCAGGGTGTTCGATTTCAGGGTGACCTGGACAATAAGATTCTAATTCAGCTGAATGATATGATTTTAAAGCTTCCATTGTCATGTGTTCATAACCGACTAAATGGTTAAAAGCGTATTGGAATAAACAAGTGTGACCATTTGAAAGAACAAATCTATCTCTGTTGAAATAATTTGGATTTTTTGGTGAGAATTTTAAAACGTATTTGTATAAAGCTAAACCAATAGCAGCCATACCATTTGGTCCACCACCGTGACCACCTTTGTATTGATGAACAAGATCAACAATAAGGTTTCTGTAATGTCTTAGGATAAAGTCAAATTTATCTTGATCTTGTTTAGCTTGAGTAATGGCGTAATTTTCAACAGTCATTTTTTTGATTATATGTAGAGTTGATGTTAAATAAAAATAATAAAGAAAAAAAAAAAAAGCAAAAAGAAAGATCAAGATAAATTATAGGAAGAACCACAAACACAAAAATTAATTCAAGAAAGCATCATGGTATTTATATCCAGTTATCAATGTTTTAAATCTTGGGTTGTTTGGATGAATTGGAATGGTAATTGGAAACATGTAACGTAGTGTTGTAACAACTTGACTAAAATACAATAGTAGATTTTAAAGAATAATCAACTAGCATGGGGGTTAAGTAACCGTAGATGAAAAATTAACATTTGAAAATTCAGCTTGATTATCTGAATTTCGAACAACAAGCGTGAAAAGTTTTATGCAGTAATTGAGAATCCGGGGGTGTTGACTACTAAACGGACAAAAATTGCTTACTAGTGAGTAAAATCTAGTAAATGAATGTGGTTAAATTTCTAAATTAGGATTAATAAACGAAAGATGAAAAGAGCACAACAAGAGAAAAGTGCAGGTTAATTATAATCACGGCGGTGCTAATTTAAAAAAAAAAAAGATTTTCCGCTAACACAACGCAAGCCAAGGCTGAAACTTTGTAAAGGAATGTGCTTTGAAAGTAAAGCCCAGAGAAGTAAAGTAACATACGTACACAAACACAAATGTCTTTGAAAATCATAAAAAGGCTAATCATCGGTGGTATAGCAGCAATAAATAAAATTACAAAATGTTTGATCGCAATTCAATCTATGTATCATTCATGATAGTAAAATGTGATCAGTTTGTGTCTACATTATGTAAATGACACCCCTGCTATTACTGCGCATCAGCCATGAACGGACAAATTCCACCAAGGACATTCTTAGAAAAACCGTTGAATTCTACTTGACACACACTCATACTCACACACACCGCTGACGGTAAAACACACAGGAGGGGCAAAATTCAACGGTGTTGCAATTCTGGGGATGCTTACAGATAATGAAGATATACATCACGTGAGATACTACACGTGTATATAAATATTTATTTGTTAACTACTATAGATTTCTTATTACTTTTATCCCTGCATGATGCGAGAATGGGAAAATACGGGGAACAAAAAAATCCGCAAATATAAACCGTAGAAACAATAAGGCGCACGGCGGTGGTAAAGTGGGGGTGGGGGTGATCGACCACGCGGAGGTGGAGCAGATGCTGGGCGTTAATAATATGCTATGCTATGCTAATGCGATGCTACGCTGCAGCGGCGTGTTTAAAGTGCGTTTATGAGGAATAAAATAAAAAGTGGAGTGCGTGTTTTGGGTGGTGTAAGGAAGGCTCTTTTTTATTCTGTACGTGGGTGCGTTTTTTTGCGTGCATTTTTCCAGTGTAGGTGCTGGTGATTTCTGAATATGCCTCTTCTTTTTTTTTTTTTTTCTTTCTTTTTTTCTTTTAGAGTGTTACAGGTGCTATTATTGTCTTTTTGGTGGTCATTAACTGGTTGCAAGTGATTGATTAGTCACTGTTGTTAATTTTCATATTCTTATTTGAACCTGCTTGAATTATATTCAGATAGTCATTTAATTAATATTGGCTTGACATTTACGGTTAACTGGCACAGGTGTCATTGAAAAACGACTAAAAAGATAAAAAGACCGTGTCGGATCGGCGATAATATATAGTTTCTAAAAGTTACAACACTCAAGAGACATAAAGATCTACACATAGCTGTATTAGTTTAAGTAACAACGTGAGTAACTGCACACAAAGATCAAGCAAAAGAGCAGCTTTTCAGTCTATTTTCTCACCAACAAGATGACTTCAAGTGAGACGTTGAAAAAAAAAGGGAACAGAGTGAGGACGGGTTGTCTTACATGCAGAAACAAACGAAGAAAATGTGATGAAGTTAAAACTTTGGATAAAGTCTCTGGTAAGCTTAAATGTCATTATTGTACCGTCAAGAATTTTGAGTGTAATTGGCCAGCCACGGTTTTCGGTCCAGTTTTCGTCAACTCCTCATTAGACGATGCTGAATCGATAAAATTGAAAAAACTAACTCAACCAAAACCTGAAATGGTTCCTGGTAATATTAATGATTTGATGAAAACTAAAACACAAAAAAATGAAAGCCATCTTAAAAATTTGAAACGTGAATCTGTGGATACATTAGATATTAATATAATGAAAAAAAGACCGCATAATTTAACAACAAATATAAATGAAACAAACGCAGAATTCTCAATAAATCTAAGTGCAAAGACAAACGCAACAGCTGCTAATTTTGACCAGAAACAAGCTATTAAAGAGTCTGAAAATATAATTAAAACAGAGAGCACTAATACAAATATTGTATCCCCGTCAACTCCATCTGCGTCGCCCAAATTGACTTTACCAGTTATTTCTGATCAAAACAAAATGTTAGAATTCCAGACTAATAATAAGAGCGCAGCAATTCCAAATAGTACAAGCTTTAATGAAGGACTTAAAAAGACGTCAAGTGTCTTGAGTTTGAAAAATTATAATTTTGATTTGATTCAACCATCAATGCAACAATCAAATTCTTCTTCACTGATGAATAACCCATATAGTCACAGTAATTTGAATCTTACAATGCAAAATTTAAACAGTTTAAGTATGTCTCCTGTTCAACCAACAAATACAATGCTAACATATAATCAGCTTCAGCAACAACAGCAACAGCAATTCCAACAACAAAATAGTTTTCATCCTTTACAACAACCGCAGCAACAGCAACATTTACAACCGCAACAGCAACATCCGCAGCAACAAAAACAGCAACCACAGCAGCAGCAGCAACAACAACAACAGATACCCAATTCTTTTATTTTAGGAGATTTCGATTCACAAAGATTTGACGCCATGAAAAAAGATGCCTGGGATTATAACCAGTTCGTTGAGTTGTTAGAAGATACACAGCCCACGTACTATGAAATCCCAGATACTTTGCGTGATTTCATGTATTTGAACGCAGCTGCATACGGTAACCAAACATCTCGTTCCAATAATAATAACAACAACAATCTAAATAACATGAACTCGGGTAATGGATTTCCAAACGGCAGTAGTAATAGCCATAATCACAATGGTGAGACTCTAAACAGCAATGGTATCAAAAAAGAGTACATTTCAAACGGTAATAATAATGGGGGTCCAAATTCGAACAATGAGTCTCAATTACACTATGTTGATGGTATACAAGACGAGTCACCAATATCATTACCATCAGATGTCCCACCAGCAGATTTGTTTAAAGAGTACTTCCAATCGGAAACGTTACAAAATGTTGAGCCACCTATGTTACCTGAATCTGAACGTTTAATGCTTTTAAAAAATTACGTTGAAGAAGTTTCAAGTTGGTTAGATATGTTTAACAAAGAACGTCATTTTGGTACAATAATACCTGCAATTGCTTTAGATTGTCCTGCTTTAATGTATTCCATGTTGGCAATATCGGCAAGACAATATGAAGCAACACATGATAATTATAATAGTGATAGAGCATTGTCATTGTATCAATACGCTTTACAACAATTAGTTGGTGAAAATTCATCACCATTAGCTAATGGGAATGCACATTCTCATAATATAAATGATAATTCATCAGATATTGTTAATAATAGTGAAGGTATATTACCTGCATGTGTCATGTTATGTTTATTTGCAATGATGTCATCTGCACCTGCAGCTTGGAGAAGACATTTAGAAGGTTGTTCAGTCTTATTTAAAACAAGAGGAGTTCATGGATTTTCTTCACCTTTGAAAAGAAGTTGTTTTTGGAGTTTTATTAGAATGGATGTTTGTTCAGCTGTTATTGGAGAACAAGGAACAATTATTGATTCAAGATTTTGGTTACCGCCATATTCGTCAATTTACGATTCTGAAAAATTATTTAAAAATGAATTAAAGAATGAAAATTGGGATATGTATGCAAACTACATGGTTTTCTTAATCTCTAGAGTTATGAATTTAGTTTCTTCAACTGATCCATCAATGAACTTTGATAAAGAATGGAAATTGTTATGGGAAGAGATTAGATCTTGGGAGATTAATAAGCCAATTGGAATGAAACCAATTTACGAAAATGATGATCCCTCAATAAATTGTTTTCCAAAGATTTTATACTCAAATGGTGCTGCTGTGTCAGGTAATCAACTTTACCATATGGCTTCTATATTAATGTTACAAAATAAGCCTAGACTATTGAAACTAAACACTTTGTCGAATGACGATAACTCATTTTCTACACCTTCTACAACAAGCAATAATAAAGATTACAACAAGATGTGCATTTCAATGATGACTTCGCCAAGTGTTGAATCATCAACTGTCAACGGTGGTGGTGGTACTACCAAAGAGGCTAGAAATAATAGTAGTAGTAGTAATACCCATAACAATAATAATAGCAATAACAGTAACAACAACAACAACAACAACAACATACACAGTGGTTCTTACCAGATACACTCGAAATCATTGACGTGGCACGCGAGAAGAATATGCGGTATTGGAATGAGTAACTCTGATCATGGCGCTTACACAAACTCATTACAACCATTTTGGATTGCTGGAAAATTAACGAGTTCAGTCACTGAACACAACTTGATTCTCAAACATTTGAATCATATTGAAAAAGATTGTGGATTCCCAACAAGAGCCAGATGTCGTGATTTGATCGAGTACTGGAATGGTGGTATATAGTAGGATTATTCCCTATAAAACAGACACCCTGTATATTTAATGTACTGTGTATCGATTTCTCAATAGATTTTTTTAGTGTAATTTTCGCTTTTTTACACTTTACAGCTTTTTCTTTCTATTTGTCTTGGTACGTCATCAAGAGTACGCTTGTAGCTTTTTGCAATTTGGTATCGTATAATTGTAATACACATTGAACATGTCATTATTCGGGCTGATCAGGAAGCCACCCAATGGTCTTGTGCACACAAAATTGAACCGACAACGTCATCTCGGGATAAAAAGTAAAAAGCAAGGGAAGTAAAAAATTATCACCTGATAAGATGAGTATGAGATGATGCGCTGGCGTGCTCGCGCCCCACCCCCACACAAATTTCTATTATTGCAACTCCTGCATACGGTAATTCACGGGGAACCGTTAATTTGCCGCGTCTCGAGACTCTTTTTAATAAGACTATTTTTTACTTATTGCGTGGGATGAAATGCGCATTTGTGTGCAGGTCAAGTCGATAATTCCGCTACTCGGGCATAAATAGGCTCCATTTGCCAGTACTATAGTATCTGCGTTGTCTTGTCTAAAGACATGTTTGTAAATTATTCAAACTATAGGAGTAAGTTACTTTCCCGTATAATAAGTTCAATTAATTCTTTGAAAGGAGAAGAAAAGAAGAAGAAGAAAAGGAAAGTTCATTATGATTCAGCAACAGAAAAATTCAGCCACATTATTAGACCGTTCTTCATCACAGCAAACACTGTCAAGAGACTCTAGTATCGCTTCTAATAACAGTTCAACTGGTGTTACTACTCACGAAGACATCATGGATAAACACTTATTAACCCGTCGTATGCATCAGCTTGCATCGTCTCGCAAGAGAATACACAGAGGGGAATCTTCTGAAGAGGCCAAGTATCTTCTTGCTACTTTGCAAGAGTCGTCAGAAAGCCATGCTTTCCAGGACAATCCAGCGGTCTTACTATCCACTATTGATTTATTTCACGATACAACTAGTTTCCATACATCTGTGCACCATCAGGGATACTACTCAAGAATAGCCAAGCATTATCAAGAACAGCACACTCCTGACCGGGTAGGAATGCTAGGAGTGGAGAAAGATTACGGTTACTCTTTGATCAAGCTTGCAGTTGAACTTACCAAATTGAATCCATCAGTGCAATTACACGGAGTGGTTAACTTGGGTTGTATTGAAGCAGAGGAGATTCAACTAATTCAGTACTTGATCAGATTGTCCGGTTTCGAAGGTAAAAATATCATATTGCATTTACTATGTTCGCATAACGTGGCAGATGTTGCTAGCACAGAGACAGATTTTGATTGGATTATACTCAACCATGTGAGTAACGAAGTCGATATTGCTTATATTCGTCAACTGGAATCTTTTGGTATTCTGAAACCTAGAACTACAATCTTGAAAATCAATGACTTTTCGAGTTATAACGAGCAGTCAGAGTACTTTGACTACCTTCTAGGCTCTCCTGAATACAGAAGAAAAACCATTGCTCTGCACTCTACTACTAAACATCACGCGGGTAGTTGGAGCTTGACTTACAAGCAGCTCGAGTTGAAGAAAGATACAAGTGATGGTTACAAAGGACCAGATCCTATCTTTATTCTTTGCTCTGACCAGCTCGATGCTTGAATTTTGTAACAAGTATATATTTGAAACAAAAGAACAAAAGTTTAATTTTTCGTCTTTGCAAAATTTTGAACATAAAACAAGTGTAGTTACTTTGTGTACTAGTAAAGATGAATCATCACTTTTCCTTATCTGGCGCTTAATCTGCGCAAGGTAACTGTTTAAGGCTGTGTCGCTTATCATTATGATGCGAAAATTTGAACGTGCAGTTGGAGTTGTTTGGCGTAGGTACGAGTTGATTCAAGCACTTGCGTAGATAAATTAATACACTAGTGGAAGGGCTGTTTGGTTGCTCTATAATTTGCCTAAGAGGTCACACTAGGTACAAATTGTGCTTTCGGTGTTCAAGGCAGATCGGGATGAGTGAACAGTTACAGGATTTGGAGATGGTTGGAGATGCTAGAAACAGCAGGCCGTTACTTCATTTAAGTGTTATAGACTTTACCTTCAGACTATCGCATTTGAAATATGTGATTTTCATGTTCTGTGGAGTGGCTAATCTCTGGTCGTGGAACTGTTTTTTATCGGCTTCGGAGTATTTCCAAGACTCTCTCAAGACAGTTCCTAGCTTATCTGACAACTACTCGTCTACAATGATGACCGTGTCCACTTTGACTTCGACTTTTTTCAACTATTATCTATCACAGAAACAAAAAGGTGCAAATTACAAGTACAGACTACAACTAGGTAATTTACTCCAGGTGTCTGTGTTCAGTTTAATGACCTTGACTACCATTTCGGGAGATAAATCACATTTTGTAATTGTATACTTTTTGTTCATCATGTTGTTGATTTTCATAAGCTCTTTAGGCCAGTGTTTGCAACAGGTGGGCATACTAGCATTGGTCAACGTGGAAGGTTCAATTTACGCGAATGCGTCTGTTGTGGGAAACGCCATAGCTGGAGTCTTACCCTCTATATCATTGATTATGGCTATACTTGCTAACAACGGGAAAGAAAGTAATGGCGGGAGAGAAAAAGAAGCTAGAAATTATTTCTTGACAAGTGTCTTGATATGTTTGGCATCGTTTATTGGTGTCAAAGTTCTTTATTATTTTGATAGTCAAACAGGTGAGCAAAAAGACGGCTACTCTGCGCTCAATGTTGGAAACGACTCGACAGCTTCAAGCAACTTGGAGCTGGAAGTTGAATCCGATCCAACTCCTCCTTCTTTTACAAACAATGAATCTGTTGACGATTTCGAGAATCTAATACACTCAGACAAACACGTTTCTTTTGGTCACTTGTGGTCTATTTTAAGAATTGTTCAAATTACCATCTTTCTAACATTTTCACTCACTTTGATCTTCCCTGTTTTTGCATCAAATGTCGAATCGACCAAATTCGACAAAAAGTACTTTGTCCCATTTGCATTTTTACTCTGGAACTTGGGCGATTTGGCAGGCAGATTGCTGACGATATCGCCCCTCTTTGTGGTTACAAGTCAGCACGCTATGGTGCTTTACGCCTTGTCGAGATTAGTATTTATTTACTTGTTCCTCAACTGTAATGTTAAGAACAGGAACTCGGGCTTTATTCACAGCGATGTCATTTACATGATTCTACAACTTTTATTCGGTCTCACAAATGGTCAAATCTTCTCCTCTTGTTTTATGATGATTGCCACTTTGTTACAGACAGATGAAGAGAAACGAGCTGCTGGTGGGTTTACTGCTTTCTTGATTAATGTCAGTTTGTTGTTTGGAAGTCTCCTGAGCTATCTGTTTGTGTATATTATCAGCTGAATCGTCGACGCGTCGATCGACCTTTTTTTTTATACATTTTTATTTAATGTTTTTTTCCGAGGCGCATCTCGCCTCCGTTCCCGTACTGAGACTGTTTTTTTAAGTACTGTGTAAAAGGTAATTAATGATGCCATGAAATCAACCTTTGTTCTGACTAATCATGTATCATATTTTACAGGTGCTTATCTGAATATAGTATCGATTTATTTTGAGTTGATATACTTTATAATACTCTTTATTTGAGATAGGATACAAACACAAATTTTAAAACTATCCTACAGTTACTTTCTAATTATCATATACATTCGGAAATGCTTAGGAACATACAACTACTGAGATCGGTGGGTTTACGCTGTGCCCCAACGCCTAGAATATCATTATATGCTTTACCACTTATTTGTTCACAGAGACAGGTTTTGCAAAGATACGGTTCTTCATTATCGAGTGCGAATTCCGGCAACTCTAGTAGCACGACGACGCATTCTTTGAAGCTCGAACCAAAGTCCACGAATCCATTGCTCGATTTCAGCAAGACTAAAGTGAAGAATCAGCAAGTAAGCGATCAGAACAATCTACCATTGTTCATTGCAGTGACTGAGTCTGCAGCTGCCAAATTGAACGAGATTGCAAAAGAAGACAACAACCCTGATTTGGCCTTGAGAGTGAAAGTGGAGAGCGGAGGCTGTCATGGATTCCAATACAACTTGGATTTAACTAGTCTGAGTGAGTATAACCCTGATGAAGAGGACTCGTTGTTTGTCAGAAACGGTGCAAATGTGATTGTCGACAAGACGTCGTTGGAAATACTTAGAGATTCCAAAGTGGACTATGTGCACGAACTAATAGGCTCTCAGTTTAAAGTTGTTGACAGTCCTTATACAACCAGCAGTTGTGGTTGTGGTTCAAGTTTTGATTTCGATTTTGATAAGCTTTCTCAGGATGGAGAAAAGTCAAACTGATTTTGATCTGTTGGTTTTTGCTAAACACTTCCCCATTTTTACAATTATGTATATATGTATACTTCAAGTATCTCTTAACGTCCGCTTTTTAATGTTGATTCATTCGGTTACTCAACCATTCTGTTTAGTAGGATTTAGTAAGATCGCTGTCAATTTTAATTTCCACATTGCTTTGTAATACCTGTTTGTCTTTACAAACACAATTCGCAAATTTTGAACATTGTTGGCCAGATGGAGGGTCTCGGGTCGTCAAACGCTTCAGGATCGGGGAGAAACGACATCTCGCTGGTAAATCGTATCTTTCCATCTCCTTGAATTGAAAACAAGGAGCAGCGAAGCTTTGTCAATGCAAGTTTACTCAAATCTATAGCCGTTTCGTTCTTGACGTGACTGAAAAACAGACTGATAAAGCTCGTATCTTTAGTTGTTAGTTTCTTGTACTTGACAATATCCTCGCTCGTTGGTATATCAATAATTATCGTGTTAAGTGCGTTGTTCAGTGTACTGATCCCTGAAAAGGTAAACTCAATCCCAGGTATATGTGTCACAACGCCGGGATTGGCTTGTATAAAGTCATTCAAAAGCTCTTTTAAAAACATATCAGAAAGCGTCAGCGGTTTAATTAGACATCCCAAGTCCGTCACTAAATAATCAAATACAACATTCAGTAATTTTGTATTGGCCTTTGTTAGCAAGAGCACTGATCCAGGTTGGATCTCAATAAATATGAAAAATTGCACAGGTATAATATTGAGCAACTTGAACCTAAAATGCCCAATCTTCAATTGTCGGTCATCTGTCTCAAACTGGTTTATCTTCACCTTGACTTGTAAATTTTTATAGACGTCAATATACTCTGGTTTGTCATTTAAAGATCGACCATTACTGTATAGTCTTGAAACGGTCGGTATGAGCTGGTTTTTCGAGGCTCCTCTAGCCAAACTGGACCCCGGAACTGCCCTGTACAGCTCGTTTTGCAACACGCAGTTGGTAAGCGCTCTTTTCAGTTTGCTGATATGAATGTTCGAGTCAAACTCATCATAACACACTTGATCTATCACAGATTCTTGGTTTGGTAAAGACTGCAGCTTGAAGATCTTGAAGCTATGATCGAGAAAAACTTTTGACATGCTGCAAGGTGTGGGACGTGCTACACTTCGGCTTCAATCAACTAATCCACCAAGATAACTGTTTGATCAATTTCCAACACAATGCTTCAAATGGTTTCTTGTACAACTCTCCCTTTATAGACCCAAATCTGCCTTATATTTCACAATTTCAACTTGTAAACAAAAACAAATTACAAAAAATGTCAACTATCTTTTTCACCGCCTTGTAAATTGGTTTTGTTCTTTTTCGCTCAGCATTTGAGAAAGAGAGAGAGAGAGATTACAATCGATTGAACTTGTTGAAGTGGGCATTTAAGAGTTAGGTGTTAAAAGAGTGATTGACTACTGATATATGTATATATATATAGATATATAGTCTTGATAAGCATTCAACGGTCAGTCGTTTACAACAAAAAGTATACTCAATTTGCCTTCATAGTATGTCTTTTTGGGACAACAACAAAGATGCAATCAAAGGCGGGAGTATTGCGGCACTGAAAGGTGTCGGTAAAGGAGCCAAAACTGTTGGAAAGTACGGTTACCATGCAGGTAAAACAGCTTACAAGAATAATAAAAATGGTAAATCGGGCTCGGATGATGATCAAGAGTCACAAGTCAGTGCGGGACCTGCTCCATTGAACACGTTGAAAGATCCTCATACGTTTGCTCCACCTCCAAGACATGTCGCTATTACCGGACAGGCAATTTCATACTCGCAACCTCAACCACCTCAACAACAACAACAGCAACCTCCGCCATCAATGGCTTACGGACAATATCAACAACCTCAACAACCTGTAGCTCCATCACCAGACAATGGACAGTGTTTTCAACCACAACCTCAACAACCTCCACAGCAGCCTCCTGCTGTTGCATCACCAGGATATCCACAATATCAGCAACAACAATATCCAACAAACACATATCAAGCACCGGTCTCTCCATACCAGCAGCAACCACAAGCTCAAACAGGTCCACCAGCACCATTACCCCCTCAACAGTGGAACAATTCTGTACCATCCACTCCAGGAGGGGCATCAGCAACAATAACTCCATATCAGCAGCAACAATATGAAGTTCCTGATAGACCTACTTTAGCACCTAGGGAACCTCCAAAACCATTACCGCCTCAACAGTGGGCGAACTCAGATTCAACTCCTGCTCCTGCCCCAGTGCAACCACCGCCTCGTATGGGCAGCTATTCAACGAATCCAACTTATCAAGATCCAAACGTGAACTATGCAGAAAATGCAAACTCAAAGCAGTTTCCTTCCCAGCCACCTCAAGGCGGAGGCATTACAATCACTCCAGAGCAGCTAAAGCAAACAGGATCTTTGTTATCGTCATTAGCATCACACCAAAATCAACCTACGCAAGGGAACGGTTTCAATATAACCAACGATCAGTTGAAGATGGCTGGTATTATTGGATCTAGTTTATTATCGTCTCAACAAAATCAACAACCAGGCCAACCTCCTGGACAACCATATCAACCTCCTCAACAACCTCCTCAGCAACCATACCAACCTCCTCAGCAGCCTCCTCAGCAACCATACCAACCTCCTCAGCAGCCTCCTCAGCAACCATACCAACCTCCTCAGCAGCCTCCTCAGCAACCATACCAACCTCCTCAACAGCCTTCTCAGCAACCATACCAACCTCCTCAACAGCCTTCTCAGCAACCATACCAACCTTTTCAGCAACAAGGTATATCGAATCCAGAAAATCTCGTTTCTTACTCAGACCCTTATCATCATCCTGTTCCGCACCAAGAAGTGGCTAGCTCACCTTTGGAACAAGAACAACAACCAGTGCCTCAACTATATAACAGACAGCCTGCTCCTTTACCTCCACGAAACGTTCCTCAAATTCCAACACAACCATCCCCATCACCATCACCTCAATCACCATCCCCACAGCCATATCTACCTAAACCTCAAAATCAATATTCTCAGCCTCCAAGAGACATGGCTTCACCTAGTTCACAACATTCTGGAAGTAGTAACTCTGGTTCCTCTCTGGCAATTCCCCAGACAAGTTCTCATTTTGTTGCTAAAGAAGCTCCAAGTAAAAAACAAATAAAAGAGGTGATTGTGGAACCTAAATTTGAGAATAATCTGTTGGAGTTTGACATAAACAAATATGGTGCTCCACCACCAAAACCTCGTAGAACCGCATATGAAGAGGAAAAACTGCAAAAGGAGAAAGAATTTAAAGCTAGATTGAAAGCAATGAAAGAAGAATCGCAACACAAAGCAAGGGAAGCAGCTCTGATGTCAGTGCGTAATATCAGTGTCTCTCCTACAGGATCTTCTACGGCTTCTTCTGTTTCATCACTTAACAAGGTTACTCATGAAAAGGAAAACGCAGTTGGCACACCAGAAGAGAATGCCGAGGGACCCAAGAAATTTGAGCTGGTAGATACATCTAAAATCCAGCCACCTCCACCTCCACCTAACATCAACCACGAAGCCGGACAAAGTCACAAACCAGACACTCATCATAGAAATTCATCAAGTAGGTCTGTTCCGCTTCCCCCATCAAGAAATACGTCGTACTCAAGCAATGCTCCTAAGACCTCAAACTCTTCTCAAGCAACTGAACCTCCTCCACCTCCGAAAAAGTTAAATCTTGTTGATGTTTCTTCGTTAGGTCCACCTCCACCCAAAGTTCCACCTTTACAAAGAGATGTCTCGTCTCCAAATAGTCCGCATGGTTTGAATTCTGGTCGTCCTACTACTGGTGTATCACGCCCACCAATGGCACTCCCACCTAGAAACAACATTCCTCAAACTCCACCTCCTTATTCTGACTTGGAACCCTCCAATCCTGTTACTCCTGATCGTGTTGCAAGTAAAATTCCACCTTTGAAGCCATCAAAAACATCGGAATCTGTTGCAAGCTTTGGAACAGAAAGCCAATATGGCACACAATTAAAAAAGAAGCCAGCTCCACCCAAACCTGCAAAGATTCAATCAACTACATCTATAGATTTTGTTACTGAAAACAAGCCGGCTGAAACATTGGAAGATGCTGCGTTAAAAAAGAAGAAGCCGGCTCCTCCTAAGCCCGTCAAGAAACCTTCTTTAACCTCAGAATCTACTGAGCCTAAGGAAACGTCATATGCCGCAGGTTCTCATATCAAAGAGCTACAAGCCAAGTTATCTGGTCTGAAATTGCCACAATAACTCACCGGTAGTTAAGCTTATCTTATAATGCATTCTGTATAATTATTTAAACTAACCGATATAAGTTCCCGCAAATTTTACGTAATATTTTTTTTTTTAAGCGCGCGACAAAAAGTACGTTGTGTAGCCCTTCTTTTGGAAAAAGGGGATGGGCCTCAAGTCTGAAAAATTGTTACTGGTCACTTTACGTAGCTTTAAATGACTGATCAACAACATTACATGAGTTAAACCTGTAAAATTGCTACTTTTATAATGTTGTATAATAAAGTGGCTGGCGGCTAAATATGTTTTACAGCACTGTATTGTTTCTAGACTCGTTTTGATTAAACTTACAGGTCAATTATGGGATCAGGTTTAAAGTGCTATAACTGTCTTTTGCAAAAATTAAAGAAAGCTGGCTGGTGTTAAAAACAGTTAATATGTTTAAATTTATTATATTTGAACTAAAGAAAAAGTACATTTTAAGATCACTTTTTATTTAAAATTTTCACTTTAGTAAATTGAAGTTAACCAGCCATTTTTTTAAAAATTATCTCATCTCAATTGGAGATATATTTTTTATAGGTATAAATAAGATGTTTTTTTCGGTGTTTCGTAAAATCAAAAGTGCAATACTAATTAACATCTTGTCTTGTTTGGAAAGCATCACCGAAATCAAAAAAACATTCATTAATAAAATTATACAAAATGCCTGCTGCCACTGAAACACCTGAGACTATTGCTGAAAGCTTGAACACTCTTAAAATTGACGCTAGTAATGAAAGAGAAGTTGACCGCTATATCATCTCAGTTTTCAAAGACTTAACTAAAAAGAAAACTCAACCAATTTTCAACAAATGGGTTGAATGGTACTACAAATCAGGTATCGTTGATATGCCTCTCATCCATTTAGATTCAAAAATGGCAAGAAAAAGAAATAATCAAACAGTTAATGTTTACAATGACAAGTATATAAAAGTTTTGATCCAGTTTATAAGAAAATACGGTTTAAAGTATTCCAAAGAACTGATTGAGCAAGCTGAAGACTTAAAAGATTTGAACCGCTCTTCGAGCAATGGCATCATCTTTTGTGGTCCTTTGCTTGACAACAGAGAGTTGAACATGATCAAATGCATCTTTAAAGTCTTATTAGCTAAAACTGGAACCGTTAGGGTTTTATGTCCAATTCACCGTACACGCCCTAAAAAAGAATCTGATCCAGTTTCTGATAAATTTGGTAGCTATCAAGATCATTATGTCACACTGTCAAATGATGAAACTGTATTTGACTCAAATGACTTTGATTCAATCTCTAAGAATCAAAAATCCGTTACAAAGAAACAGAATTCTGGTTTTGTGCCAAAGCTAGAAGTTGTTGATTTTAAAGAAAACTTGACTGCATCATACAAGTCACTACTTGAGAGACTTGAAAATATGCTACTTTCTAGCGCTTAATTTTTTTTTATTCAAATCTTCAAAATATAATTATTTGATTTGTTAGCGCCCAGATATTTTTTTTCGTCAAATTATTTGACCCAATTGATGAGTATTTGCTGGATTTTCAGTAAGTTACTCCTTTTTCCACTTTTGATTGTTTCACGTTTAATTTATACTTTTTTGGTTTTTCTCTTATAAAAATTTTATTATTATCTTTTCTTTTACTTTAATTTATGTAGTTGTGGATTTTAAACCTGCAGGTTATATTATAAACTCGAGTAGTATATATGCTGTGTAAATGCAAATGGAAGGGTGAAAAGAATGTAATTTAATGCATGCGAATCAATTAGGGTATAAAAGTTTTAAGTCGTTTCGTTTTCGGTCAGTCTATTCAAGACCCCTTCGGCCCATCTGACTAGTAACAGTTCCTCCACGTCATCTTTGGTTTCAGGATTTGTTGCAGTTTCCGATTGTTGAGTTTTTCTTAGTTTGTGCACCTCCTCCTCCATATCAAGAAAATACCTCGGCAAGAGCTTTTCTTTGAGAGAATGATTTTCTGACTTCATTATCTTTTTTAGAACAAGTTTAAAAAACTTGACAAACAAAACTTTGAAATGTTCATCCGAGCTCGAAATAGCGGACTCCATAAATGTTGTTTGAAATTTAACTAAACTGTCATATTGAGATGTTGATAAACTATATCTCTGAGAGACTTTGTTGAACGACTGATTTAATATTCTATTCAAATCACGCTTCAACTTCCATTCTAAACCGTTTGTATCAGTCTTATTAGTCTGCATCCCTGTTTTAAGCGTTTCTAATTTAATCGGAGAAATTGGGACTTTAACGGTATTAAAGTCTACATTTTCTTTTTCCTCAAGATTGAGTGTTTCAAAGTCAAAGCTTTGTTGGGCCCCATGTAATATCTCGTTTGAGTTTTCATTCGTTAGCTGTGAAGTTGGTGTATAGTATGCTTTGGATGAGTTTCCCGACTCAATATCCCAAAGTATCTTTTTGTCTATCAATTTACATAATAGTTTAGGTGAATGCTTTGCTCCTCTTTTAATGAATTTATGTTGAAGTAATTGTTGGGCACTTGGCCTCGTTTCTGGGTCTTTTTGTAAACATGAATCAACAAAGTCTCTAAACTCCGCACTATATGTTGAGCCTAAGGATGGTGATGGTTCATCGACAATTTTAAACAATACGTCAAACGGATGATACTCCGAAAGTGGGGGCCTTCCGTATGCCATCTCAATTGCTGTTATACCTAAAGACCATATGTCAGCTGAAAACTGATACTCTTTGTGTTTTATGATTTCTGGTGGCATCCAATAGGGAGTTCCAACAAACGTATTTCTTTTTGAAAGATTGTTAGAGAGTTGTGTTGCTACTCCAAAATCCCCAATCTTGGCCTCACCAGATAAGCTTATCAATACATTAGCAGCTTTAAAATCCCTGTGAATCTTCCCATTGCTATGCAAGTAAACTAATGCTTTT
The DNA here is from genome assembly GCA_037951595.1 of Ogataea sonorensis. Lineage (NCBI taxonomy): Eukaryota > Fungi > Ascomycota > Pichiomycetes > Pichiales > Pichiaceae > Ogataea > Ogataea sonorensis. Next base: position 1,657,061 of record JBANDG010000001.1, on the reverse strand, counting down.
AACAGTTGATACATTATCAATCCTATCTCAATCTCTCCAAACGGTCCAGCTGTGAGCAAATCGGCACATGAACCACCTCCCAAGTATTCCATAATAATCCATAGCTTAGACCCACGTAAAAAACAACCATAATATTTGGTTATATGCTCATTATTACAAGTAGAGAGAATTTTCACTTCTTGCTGAATCTCATTTATTTCGTCGCTGTTTTCCAAATCAACTTGTTTGATCGCAACCACAAGTCCGGTAACTTTGTCCAGCCCTTTATAAACCACTCCAAACGCTCCCCTCCCCAACTCCTCGTATAGCTCAAATTGATCTGCTTCCAATTGTCTGGGACCTCCCATTCTCAAAAAAATAGCTAATGTACGTTCTATATCCACTCTACTGTTTCATACGAATTTTGAAAATCCTGTTATAGTTAGCGATCTTGAGATAAAAATTGTAGAAATGAAGTAACTGAAACTGCTAGCAATGCTTTTGCTCTTCTAGTTATGCTTTTAATTTGAACAAAAAAACTCAAATGGCTCTATACAAATGAATTTAATGAATCAAATACCGTTCTTTACTAAGTAATCCCCTATAACATATTTATTATTTCCAAATCACACATATAAACTGATTAGAAATGTCATTATGTCTTCTCTTGTTATTGTTATCTGCGAAAAGTAAACAAAACTTTTATAAATCTGGTGCAGAGATGTACTTGCTTGATTGTTAGCTAAATTGTTCTTCATCTTCAAATGGATCTATTTCTTATCATTAAATGCTTTAAAGCTTTAAATGATTAATATTAAATGGGTGCAGTTTACGGTTGGAGATAGTCAATGTTTAGTTGATTTTTAAAGTAGGAAAGAAATCCATTTTATTTGACGGAAAAGAATGAGAAAACTTGTTGATTCCACGATCAGAACAACGAGCCGGGGCGGTGTTTTCAGTCCAATTTTGAAAGCTTCACATCTTCATAGTTTTGCCCGTTTTGCTAGACAACCTAAAGCATACTTCTGCACGACTCCAAAATGTTGCTCTGATATTGATAGTTTTGTGTTGCAGCGAAGTATATTACCAAAAGCTTCTGGCTCTTCAGCTATGCATCAGCCAACAACAAGAACTTTTATGAATTCCATAGTTTTCGATAAGAATGGAAATTACTCCAAAATATCATCAGACGTGAAAAAGTCCCAATTGATCCTTGAGCATGATTTACTTCCCCGAGATTTGAGAAAGATTGATAAAGGATATGACGATATTGTTCCTTCTATACTCATACGAGAAAGCTCGATTCTTTTAAGCATATTACATATTAAGACTTTAATTAAAGCAGATTCAGTAGTGTTATTCAATTTTGATAACTCTTATTCAAACTCGAAATTTATCTCAAACATGTCTAATAAGTTGAAAAATGATTCTGGCGAGACATTACCATACGAAATCAGAGCGCTCGAAGTAATATTCATGGATGTAATTGAACATTTAAATTCAGAGATGAAAGTTCATGTGACAGTTGTCAATGGCATTCTTCGAGAGCTTGAGGATGATGTGGATATGACCAAGTTGAAGTACTTGCTACTGGTTTCTAAGAAATTGACCCAGTTCCAACAAAAAGCAACTTTGATTAGAGATTTATTCGATGAACTACTTGACCAAGATGATGAGTTAGTGGAATTGTATTTGACCGAAAAGAAATCCGGTGTTTTAAGATCAAACCATGATCATGAAGAAGTTGAGCTACTACTTGAATCATATTCTTTGCACTGTGATTCCATTGTTCAAACTGCAGAAAGTGCCATCAATAATGTGAAAACTACAGAAGAAATTATTAATATTATACTAGACTCAAATAGAAACCATTTGATGTTGTTAGGTTTAAGATTCAGTTCTGGGTTGTTGAGTTTTGGCAGTCTGTTGTTTTTAGCTGCAGTGTACGGTATGAATTTGGAAAATTTTATAGAAGAAAAAGATTACTGGTTTGGCATAGTAGTTGCCATTTCCGGATTGACTAGCATCTTGATCTTCAGAATGGCTATCAGAAGATTAAATCAGCTACAAAAAATTCAAGTCATTAAATGATGAAAGTGTCTTTTTTCAGACAAATAAATTAAATACTGTTTTGATCGATCGGTCTGCCTATGTAGAAGAGTAATTTATTACAATTTATGAGTACACTTTCGCTCTATTTCACCGCTGTTGAATTCAATCATTTTTTCGCTTTTTTCAAATCTAAGTTATCCATCTCCCTAGTTAACTCCCTCTTTTTGCTCCCATTATGAAGAAACTGCTTGATCGCACTGTACCCATTCTTATCATCCTCACTGTATAAAGTATTAGTATCATACTTTTGAGTAATTTTTTCCTTGTCTTGTATACTTTGAGTCAGCGTCCGACTGGGTCTATTGAAACTCCGCTGCTCAGATTGTGATTCATTTGGATTATGAGGAGGGTATGCGTTTCCACGATATCTACTACTTTGGGACTGAGGTGACTGATTCTTCAGTTGCTGCTGGTGCTGTTGCTGCTGAGCTATAGGTCTTTTTGACAAAGCAAATCCAGGATACCTTGAATCATTTTGAACTTTCCCTTGTTCCATAAATGAAGCAGCACCAAGCTTCTTTCTTGATTGCACCCCGTGATTGTTCCCATGAGCATGTCCATGTCCATCTCCGCTAGCAAGTTCGTATCCGAAAGAATGTACATTCCCGTGCGATGCTGTCCATGCATTCTTTGATTGATTATATGAAGTTGGACCACCATTAGAACCTCTTGGACCTGTTGGTTTGAGCGGAATTTCGGGCAAATTAGAGGCTGCAGCTCCACTTGAGGGTATATTTTTGCCGTTATTATACTTTGGTTTAGCATATCGTTGCTGATTGTTTGGATTGGAACCCGAACTGCTGTTAGCATTGTTATTGGTGTTCTTGTTATAATAATTATTGTTAACGGGATCATTATTATTAGTGAAGCTATTGTTATAATTTTCAGAGAATTGTCCATAATAAGAATCATCACGATTCATACTATTCATACCGTGTCTTGAATGATCAGAGGCGTAATTGGCCGACATCATTGATTTTCTATTTGACTGCGTTATGAGGTCTTTTGACTTTTCCTCTTTGAACTTTTTCACATCTGATTCATGACTTTCTTCAAATTTCGGTAGTTCTTCCGGTTTACAAGGTAAAGGATCATTTTTGAAATATTGAGAATCCAATGCTTTCAAAGCATTAAATCTTTTCTTTGGATCCAAATCTAATAACCCACTCAATAAAGAGATTCCACCGGGTCCCACAAAATGGAAAGCAGATTCTAAAGTTCTATTATAATTAACATTCAAGTTAACACCATTTCTATTTATCAAATTAGCTCCTGGAAAATTCGATTCATTTGGTGCACCTAGTAATTTGAATATTATATCGGCTTGATCTAAATCGGATTTGCCTTCAAACATTGGTTTTTTCAAGAAAAATTCACCAAACACACAACCAATTCCCCACATATCCACAGCAGTGGTATATTTACGTTCTCCAAGTAAAAGTTCTGGAGGTCTGTACCATCTAGTAACAACCAAACCTGTGTATTCGACTTTACCCCCACCTGGTAACGAGTTTGGTGTGGTTGGTGGTGGCCCATGGTACATTCTAGCTAGACCAAAATCGGCAATTTTCACTACACCAAAGTAATCTAGCAAGATATTGGCAGTCTTGATATCTCTATGTAAATAATTTTGAACATGAATATAGTTGATTCCTCTTAATATCTGCTGAAGTATGCATTTAATTTGAGAGATGTTTAATGATACTCTGGGATTATTGAGTAACCCATTGAGATCAGAAGATATATATGGAGTAACGGTGAAAAAACATCCTGGTTTCTTTGGATCATCTGACTCTTGGTGAATTAAATCAAGTAACTGCAAAACATTTACATCTTGAAATTTTTTCATTATACTGATTTCTCTAAATGCAGTAATTGGGAATCCATCTTTTGTATCATGTATAATTAGCTTTTTCAATGCAACTAATTTATTTGTTGATTTTTGTCTCGCTTTAGAGACAACACCAAATGTACCTTGTCCTAGTTGTTCAATTATCGTGTACTTATCAAGTGTGCTCATTCCAGGATACCGAGTATTAGGATCTAAAGAAGAGTCCTTCAGTTTAGAGGATGAATTATCCATAGAAGTAGGATTTTTCAAGGCTGCTGACATGTTAAGTATGCTACTGACTTATCAACGAAAAAACAGCTGCTCTTGAACTTCTTTAGTTTTTTAACTGACCACCCTATTGGAAGCAAATAAAAAAATCAGAAAGCACAGCCAATGTGAACTTTTCAGGTTAAACTATAGTTTATCATACACTACTCTATCTCAGTCATGGTGTCTATAACTAAACAGCTATTAAGCTTCTTACAAACTCTGCTTTCCGTAACTTTTGTCACTCGCAAATGGGTGAGAAGAGAACAGATAAATATTTGGCTACGGAAAAAGAGAGCGGGCTGTGCTAAAACGCTTAAGATCAAATACAAAATCAAACTGGGCGGTTGACAAGTTTACGTCGTATTTATTAAAGATTTGTAAGAGATTGGTTTAAACTTTTTTGAGTTTGTCATTAAGTAGAAAAAGTGTAAATGATTATAAAGTACCACACTTTAAAGCAGATTATATTTCTTTTTAAACTCCTTGATGAGCGATTGCCAAAAGTGGATCTCATCTTCACTTGCCTGATTTTCACCTTCATTGGCTATCTTAGTATCTATCACCAAGTCGATTTCTCTAAAGACAAGGTCAACTTGCTTCTCGCTCAAGATCGACGTCAGGACTTCTTTTGAAATTGCTGGATCAAGCAGTATCCAGAACAATATTTCAAACAAGACATCGTTGACTTCGAAATACACCGTACCTGATTGTGCTAGCAAACCGTTTACATCATCTTCCAAAGAACTGTCAAATAAGGCGGCTAGTTTTAATAACACTTTGAGCGTTGAGTAATCCTTATCCACAACTCGGAGTATTATTCTACTTTTTTCATCTGATTTAATAGGAGTAAACTTCAACAACAAGCGCAGTAAATCTAGTGATTGGACCAAAATGGAACGAGAGTCTTTTGGTAACCGTTTCTTTTTTGTTGCTTTCTCTAAACTCGACTTTAAAAACTTGAAAAGAGGTTTTATAACACCTCTTTGTATCAATTCCAGCGCCATGTGCTCGTTATACGTGAGTGAAGATAATAGAAACAAACTCGTTTGAACTTGCCATGATGCATAGTTTGTGTTAATTATCAACAATAACAGTTCAGTTCCTTCAAGGTCTATGAACAGTTGTGAGATATTATAAGGCTCAACAAGTGCTCTTTTCAAAAGATTTGAAAGAAGCAATACATTGTTTTCGATGAATTCTTCTGTTATCGAATTGTAGTTATACTTAAAGCTCTTGAATTTGAAAATGTTTTGCAGCAAATTTTCTATAAAAGTAGTCTTTGCATTATTGTCTTTGTCTTTTGATATAGATTCCATAAAAGTAATTACAACACTATCTATCTTGTTAGTTAACAATCTTGCAAGATAAGTCATTGCATTTTCATGAATTGGCGTCAATTGATTTGGTTTTTTGTAATTTTGTATATTTTCAATCATCCACTTTGATAACTGGCTCTGACTGGCTAAGAATTCTGCAAACTCAAAATCAGCGTAATCCGCCACATTTGAAAGCAATTCCAACACAGTGGTGAGTTCAACTTGTTTTTCAGCGTCATCTTCAGTTTCAGATAATTCTATCTGTTTGATATAGTCAAGCAGGACATTTGGCAGTTGTGTCTTGCAAAACAACTGGAAAATTTGATTTATATGGTACTGTTGATGCTCATCAAGATGCTGGAAATCTTCAGCTTCTAATTCAGACACTTCTTTTAAAAGCACTATAACTTTGCTTTTCACTTCATTGTTAGGATGCACAGATATCAATGAAACAACTTCGATAAATGTATCTGAGGTAAGAAGATCCAAAGTCGAATGGTCTTTGTCTTCTTCTAGTATAATCGGCAGTTCTTCCAACTCAGTCAAATGGCTCAACAAGTTGTACTCGCTGTCCATAAATTTTAATGGATCAGATTGCTGAAACCGCTCTCTCAAATCGATATTGAGTTGTATAGCGTTTGAAATTTTCTTCAATGTGCGCTTCAACCACGAGGCATCTTTAACAGTTGACTCGCTATCTGGGAGAGTAACTGTGTCATTTTTGAGTGACTCCAAAATTTTCAATTCCAATGGGCTATCAGATTTTTCAAGTTCAGCATGATTATGCAACCGAGTCTTGCTGTTCAAATTTTCATCCTGATTAGACTCTAAATCAAGCGCAGTTTTGGCTTTTTTGAAAACTCGTTCAACTTCCATCACTATCTAGATCCTAATTTGAAAAGAACTCAAGAGAACAAGATAGAAAAATCACACAAAAAGAATAGGTAAACAATTACGTTCGCATTCCTTACAAGAAATAGCCGTTTCTAAAGATAAGGAGTAATTATCACGATAAAGCATTGAAAGGTAGATAAATAGATAGATAGGTAGATAGATAGGTAGATAGATAGATAGATACCCCAAACTAAGCTAATCTGCATTACACCATACTGATTGAAAAGAAGAAACCCGCAAAACAGGGACATAATAAATACACTTACCATTCCATTACACCTCTACACCAATGTAGATCTTAAAATTTTTTTTTGTGCGGTGTTTTTTTTTAATTATCTATTTTTTCCGATATGCGGCTTTGACATTTTTAATTTGAGCCGCTTATTGTACGATGCTGCAGAAACATTAAAGAAAAGACAATAAAAGAGAAATTTATTTAACTTGCCAGTTTCCGAAAACTACAAAATGGTGCCGTGCAAGTGTGTGGATCAAATCCTGTCAGCCAAATTCACTAGTCAGCCAATCAACAAACTAACCGTGGAAACAAGCCGAAACAAAGCAACTGATGGTGATTTGTTTGCTTTGTTTTAAATTTTGACAGGTTTATTATATATGAGTGTAAATCACTCCTACAGTTAGCTAAACAGCACAACATGGTCAACCGGAAATATTTCCCCTGTGGGAAAACTTAATCAAATTAGTAACTGGCTAATTACATACTTGCAACAGCTTTGCACCACTAACTATCTCCGGCTAATACACGGTAACCGTTGAGAAACTTTAAAGATAAGCTTGGCAGTGTTTTGCAGTACATAAATAAATTTCTCGCTTTTTTTACACTTGGCTTTCGGATCTGGTATCTTTAAATATTAATCTCCTTTTCTGTGTAGCGGTACAGTAAAACTCTGTTTTATTTGATTTTTGATCATATCATCCGCTATGGTAGTTGATGTTTATCTGTATCGTATCATTTGATCAAACAAAACCGCTACAAGATTCCCTGAGCTTAGTTTATTGACAAGTTTGGGATCAAACGCAACAGGAAAAAACTTACAGTATAGCGCACTCGGAAAATTTTTGTTCAAGGCACATTTCGAGGTTAAAGCCTTGACACGGCGTTCTTTCTTGTTTTTTGATTTTTTGTTTCTGGTACTTTACTACTGAGTTTGCTTTGTAAACCTGAGTTTGCAAACTTAACCTCTCTTCAGGTATGGTCTGTTTGACGTTCCACCGAGAGAAATAACCTGGTTTACCTTTTGGGGATCTTTTTATGTATTTATAATAACTGTCACCTGCTGAATAATATGCAGTGCTTCCATTTTTTTCTTTCTCCCGTGATAGGTCTATTGTTGTCTCAACTAATGGTTGTTTTTCACAAAGTGGTTTAATTATTCAACCTTTGGCTTTTGTTGTTTGTTTGTTTGTTGTTTTATTTCTTTTTGTAGTTTTCTTTTTCTTTTTCTTTTGTAAAATATCCTGTCAAACGAGCTTGTTTTAAAAATTTTTTTTTTTTATTTGTGTTAGTCTATAATTCTTTTCTTTTTGAAAACCAGACTAGTCATTAAAAAAAAATTTTTTTTGTGTGTCAATTTGCAAACACCATTTAACATTATCGATTTATTTCTTTCGTTGGCTAAGGTAAAACCAAAAGACAATTAGTTTTAATTATTGTTGCCAGCATCGCTTTTCTCCAGTCACTTTACTTTTAATTAATGGTTTACACTCTATACAACCTATCGCAATAGTTGGACATTAACTCATTCGATACTTAATCTTACATACACACTTCACAAATACAACAAAATGCTGGAAAAACTATTGTTTCCGAATTTTAACATATCGCTTCAAATACCAATATTTTCAAAAGCTGATGTTTTGAATGCATTCTTACCGGTGAACTTTTCTACACTCTTGAAAAGCACGAGTGAACTGTTCAAGTCGAAACCAATTTCCCTGGATTTCAATCTCCGTGCTGTGAACACTTTTTGTAAGCCATGTGCTGTTGATGATTTCGAGTACGATTTCACAAAACCGAACCCAATGAACTGGGATTTGGATCAATCAGTTTTCGAATTTTCAGTTGGAACTCTACCTTCAGCAAACCAGATTGATATTCACAATGACAACAAATCTAATGTATTGAATGTCGCTGATTCTAAAGATTATCAAGCTAGTGATTTGCATCTTAGTAAACCGCAACAAGCATTGAAAACAGGCTCAAGTTTCAGACCAGAACTTTTCGAAGAAGAATGTTTAACCACAGATGACGAATCGCACGAGGATTACGGCAATGAATACGCACTAGATGATGAATTACGCAGCTTTGTTACCAGAGTTGAAGAATTCAAAGAACAAACACTGGAAGTTTCTTTAGTCACACAGAATCATTTTAAAAGAAGACTTTCAAATGATGTTTCGAGTCTATCTGACACAACATCTTTGAGCTCACCAGATACAAAACGTAGAAGTCCAGATTCGATTCCAGATTCTCTGTCGAGTCAGAGTCAGAGCCCTAGGCAACACAATTCCTCTGATCATTTATACTGTTGTCCCTCTTGTCCAGCTTCGTTTAAAGTGAAGTCTTACTTAACAAGACACTTGAGAAAGCATCAAACTGAAAAAGCATTTATTTGCCCATTCCATGAATCAAACACCGATGATAATGAGAATTCATTGTTGTCTCCACAAGAAGCAAAATTGGAAAATTCGACAAGTTCAAATTCAACAACAACAACCACTCTTACAGGAACGAAATGTCATGCAACTGGTGGATTCTCCCGTCGTGATACTTTCAAGATCCATTTGAAAGCACTGCATTTTGTGTACCCAACGGGAACTAAATCAAGTGGCAGAAACGATACTCAAGGAAGATGCGCTGGATGTTTTGAAGAGTTCCCAAATAATAAAGTTTGGTTGGATACTCATATTTCGACAAACAAATGTCCAAGAATGCTGCGCAAGTACAAGTAGTAAGCATACCAATACAACTACTTGCTTTCTTCCTGCTTATTTTTTCTCATTTTCCTTCTTTCATGAATATATACAACCACTTTACATGGTTTTATTTACATTTCATCTTTTCTAGTATTTGCTTTCTTTTTCTTTTTTTCTTACATTTCTTTTCTCCTTTCTCTTTTCTGTGGTGTCTTTTTAGTTAATTTTTATTTTGGTGGTGGGCAGAGTGTATTTGTTGGTTTGGTTTTGTGGTTTACTGTTTTTGTTTTTTTGTTTTTTTTTTGATGTCAAATGCTTTACCACTGTTTATGTGTAGTTAATGAAATCGCAAGTTCTGATCAAAGTATGTGAAAGTAATAATAAAAAAAAAAGTAATCTTGAATCATGTCAACTAAGAGTCTATGATCATGCATGGCTCAGAAAAAGTCTAAGTGATCCCAATGTATGATGATTTTGAATCTGAAGTGCAAACCGTAACCACTGACAAGAGCGAGATAGACTGCTTAGCAAGATTAGCGTCACTCGAGCAAAAAGTCAAGTGCATTATGGTTGACTAAAAGAAGTTATAATTAGACATTTTGTTTTCGATAAGTCACTCTAGGTTCAACTCAAACCGAATGTTGTCTAAGTAGGTTTGAAGGTAGCTGATTCACGAGACTTGAAAAGGGGACTGACTGATGAGGTAAACACAAGGTTTTGAAATGCGTCTAAGAACTCGAAAAAAAAAAAACCTGGAACTAAAAACATATCAGTATAGTTTTAATAAGTAAATTCACAATGAGGTAAAGTAATGGAATGGTATAGCAGCATTGTTGTAAACGTAAATTAGAGTATAATAATTAGATAGTTCGGTGCTGGGCAAACCCGGAGTTAAGCTTTGACCAGTGTAAAGAAGCGAAGTTTAATTAAGACCGAGACTAGCGAAATTGGGTGAAAACTTTTGTGGTACGGTTGAATGCTTTAAAGCGTAACTAACAAGTGTGTATGTAAATACATACACCATATTTTAAGTCTACAATTCATTACTATCGAGCTAAAAGATAAATTATAAATTTATTTTTAATATTTTACCATACATAAATAGAGAAAACTTGAAAAAAGGTTGGTTAGCAACTTGACTTAGATAGCAACTGATTTGTGGAAATCAGCACCGGCGTAGACAGCTTTATCACCTAATTCTTCTTCAATACGTAAGATTTGGTTCAATTTAGCTAATCTTTCAGATCTAGCTGGAGCACCGGTCTTGATTTGACCTGATCTTAAACCAACAGCGATATCAGCAATGGTGGTATCTTCGGTTTCACCAGATCTGTGAGAAACCATAACACCCCAACCTGCAGCATAAGAATCTTGAGCAGCTTTAATTGATTCAGTTAAAGTACCAATTTGGTTAACTTTTAATAATAAAGCATCAGCACATTTCTTTTCAATAGCGGTCTTAATTCTAATTGGGTTAGTAACGGTTAAATCATCACCAACGATTTGAACATCAGTGGTGGAGAAGAAATGAGTCCAAGCATCCCAGTCATCTTCAGCAAATGGATCTTCAATTGAAACAATTGGGTAAGCTTTAATTAATTCACCGTATAAAGCAGCTAATTCTGGACCAGATAACCATTTTGATGGATCAGAATCTGGGTTCTTGAAATCCAAATCGTATTTACCATCTTTGTAGAATTCTGAAGAAGCGACATCTAAAGCAATACCAATTTGACCAGTGTAACCTGCAATTTCAATTGCATCAGTGATTAAATCTAAAGCTTCTTTTGGAGTTGAAATATCTGGAGCAACACCACCTTCATCACCAACGTTACCAGCAGATTGACCGTATCTCTTCTTAGCTAATGATTTTAAATGATGGTAAACTTCAGAACCGATTCTTAAACCTTCAGAGAAAGATGAAGCCTTGTGTGGGACAATCATAAATTCTTGGAAAGCTAAAGCACCACCGGCATGGGAACCACCATTCAAAACGTTTTGGAATGGGACTGGTAAAACATATGGTTTCTTGGTACCTGCCAAGTCTGAGATATGTTGGTATAATGGAACGTTTTTATAACCAGCAGCGGCTTTAGCAGCAGCTAAAGAGACACCCAAGATTGCATTTGCACCTAATTTACCTTTGTTTGGAGTACCATCTAAAGAGTTTAAGAAATCATCAAATTTTTCTTGATCAACAACAGATAAACCTGATTTGACAACAGCTGGTGCAATAATTTCATTAACGTTAGCAACGGCTTTTAAGACACCTTTACCTAACCATTTTGATTTATCACCATCTCTTAATTCTAAAGCTTCATGGACACCTGTTGAAGCACCAGATGGGACAATTGCTCTGTATAAACCGGTAGCGGTGGTTAAATCAACTTCAACAGTTGGGTTACCTCTGGAATCGTAAACGTATCTGGCAAATAATTTAGTAACGGTAGTCATTGTGTGTGTATATATAAATAAATGTGAGGAGTTATTAAGTAATTAATTGTTTTTTCAAATAATTATTTACTTTTAAAGTTATTAATTCTTGATAATTGAATTGAATATCTATATTAATTTTTTGAAAAATAAAAATATAAAAAGAATGCAAAGCAATTGAGATTAATTACAGATTTGAGATGCAACAGCGGAAATTGAAAAGTATTTATATCAAATTGACGCAAGAGGAGAGAGCACACTAACTCCCGTGAATCACACACATACACATACACAATCAATCAATCAATCACTCATACAGCACAACCATCCGAGATACTCACTAATTGACTGACACACAAAGAGAAGACAATCGCAACAGCTCACGCCAGTCCGAGAGAGACAGCGAAATGCAAAACGAGGCAGAGAAACGAGAAAAGTGTGGTGAGATGCAGGCGGTACAGTACGTAAAGTGGTGAAGCGAAACACAGCAAAAGGCAAGTCAATTCTATGGATGGGTGTGGTGAATATGGTGTTAACATACATAAACATATCAGGTAACAACAATTGATACAAACAGTTATGACTTACGGTACTTTACTAGTTTACTATACTTGTTATCATTCATTCGTTACTTGTAAAAACTGTTTGTCTGGACCAGAGATGGCCCCCTGTTGAATTCAGGCTGTGTGCGAGCTTGCCTGCCTGCACAATTTTATTCAATATATTGTAAAACGTCAAATAAAAGAGGTTGTTTCTGTAATAGAGGTCAATCATAACCATAAACACTCACATCGTAAGTTGCAGTAAATGTCAAACTTTTATTACACCACTTTTACATCTAGAAACCACAACGGATAGGTATTATACGTTTTGTATATAGTATACATACATACAATTTATATATAGCACGAGTTTGTGCGAGGATAAGTGATGCCCGGATGGCATGGGATTAAATATCTGTGCAGAGATGTGGGAGCGCAAGACACTCTACTTTATTTCGTACCTGACTGATCTAGTGTTGGAGTTTTTTTTCTGTACATGTACATACTTACTGTTTACTGCATTCAATACAAAACTGACACATCAAGATTTGTCTGAATATAAGCCAATACCAGTGATTATAATTAGTTCAATTAACTATATAACAAAGAGTGACTTGAATGAGTTTGACTCACTCATTTCACAAGGAAGAAAGGGAGAGAGGGGACACAAGAGGTAAAAAAGTAAAGGGCTCAATCAGTTAATCATTCAATCAATTCAATACAATACAATACAATACAATGCCCGGAGTAGAACCATCCTTGTACTGCAAAATAACCGTGACCCGGAGAATCAGTGACAGAGAAGTGGCAGACAGCGCAAGTGGGAAGTAGAGGTGGAGGTATCAGTGGAGGTGAGATCGCGGGCGGCATGAGCAAAACAAGAAATGAATTTTTTAAAAATCAGGCGGTGTTGATTATGTAACGAATGCAAACCAGCACAGACATTTTTTTTTCGGTTTAGCACAGCCATGAGAATTTATTCGGTGCAAGGGTTTTTATAAAATGATTCCGTGTAAGGATGTACGTATGATTTAATGGTGCACGGATGGATTTGGAAAAAAAGAACAGAAAAAGAATGCGCCACAACGTGGTGGCTTGTGCTTTCTACCACGCCTCATCTACGCCACAACAGACCTTCTTGCCCCTTCTCCACCGCCTGCCTATCTTGTATCTCTTTTCTATTATCTTTTATCGGCAATCTTGCTTTACATGTGGACTGCAACAACAAAACTTTATCTCAGCTTCAACTTGCTCTCTACAAAACAATTTATAATTAGTAAGTTGAAATTCACTTTCAATCTCAGATTCTTCTCGACTCATCTTAGTTTTCTTTTCCCACAAAACTTTCTTGTTCACACAAACATTATGGTTTCTTTCTCATCTCTTTCGACTTTATCTACTGCTGCTCTATTATTTGCTGCCACTCCAGCTTTATCGCTTTCACTTCAAAACCCATTTAAAGTCTCAAATTTACCTGGCGCTGATACAAAACCAATTCCAGGTGACTCTCCATTACTCCAATGTGATGTGCAAAACGCTCAATTACTCCATTTAACTCACGTTAATTTAGACCCAAACCCACCTGTTCGTGGAGAAAATTTGACAATTACCGCTGTTGGTACTTTACTAGACAATGTCGAAGAAGGTTCTTATGTCGATATAGACGTTACTTACGGTTACATTAAACTACTACACCAAACATACGATATCTGCGAAGAACTTCCTCAAGTCGACATGGAATGTCCTTTAAATAAAGGTTTCTACCAATTGACTAAAGTTGTTGAAATTCCAAATGAAGTTCCACCTGGTAAATACTCAGTCACAGCTAGAGCTTACACCAAAGACGACGTCCTTATCACTTGTTTAACAGGCGGTGTCGAATTCCCAGCTTATGGTTTCTTAGGAGGCATTTTGTAAGTGTCTTGTTGCAATGATAAATAGTACACTGTACTATTAAAACATGGTTAGCCTGAAATCAGGTTCAACTAAAGTGCTGATTTTGAAACAATAGCGTCGTTTTACTGATCAACCTTTTTCCTCTCTTTATATTTTTGTTCTCTTTCCTCTCCTCCTCCCTGCTCTTTTTATCTTTCTTTTCCACTACTCTCCGCTTGTTATGGATGAGTTTATTTCCCAGCATTATCAATCCGTTTCTTTTTTTTTCTTTAATATGTATTACGCAATTTACCTAATTAAAATTTCATTATCACTTATCATTTTGTAAGTTAAAAAGCAAAAAAAAACAACATTGAATCATAAAATTACATTACATGGACATTAAAAGAATTACCCATTTTTGACTCGCTTACGATGCATGCGAGCTTAGTAAGTTTGTCGCTTCGTTTGAATCATTAGCAGAATCTGCATTACCAACATCTAGTGATCCACGGTAAGAAGACTCAGCTCCTGACAAGTTACTGCTTATCTCATGATAATCATTCAACAAATCTTCCAGTAAGATTCTGTCAAATGCAACTCTATTTTTCAACTTCTTTATTTGAAATCTCAATGGCAAATAAGGTAAATAGCCATATTTCTCAATTGCCGTTCTGCTTTTCAACAAGATAATAACAAAAATCCAGAACCCAATATAAGAAGCCACTGAACCGTAAGTGGCAGAATTAGTCCATCCTAGCAATGCATTAAACAACATCCAACCACCATCAGTCAACCCATTACAACAATTAACATGCCAAACAGAATTTGCAATATCATAAGATCCTGGCCCAGAACCTGTCTCTGATGTATCTTGACCACATAATTGCACAAATCTCTCCAATTCCAAAAACCACACACCTCTAGAGACCAACCCTGCAGCGACTAAATATAAGAAACATGTCGAAACAGTTAAAAAGTACTGCAAAGACAACTTGTTACCACCTTTGTATAATGTAACACCAATTACTAAACCGACAAGAGCACCCACTAATATAGCCAACGGAAACGAGCTTGCCGGTTGATTGACTCCAATACCACCCACAAACACCACTGCTTCAAGTCCTTCACGTAAAGTGGTGATGAATGGAAGTATCCCCAAAGCATACTTCTTGGTGAATCTATTCATCTTGGATTTCAATTTAGCAAATCTGATAACATCGTTTCTCATTGGCTCTGCACTGTCGATATGGCTCACTATATCGTCTTCGGTCTCGTTCAAAGACGTGCTCAACTTCCACTTCCACTTGCTTTGCAACTTGTTGATACGAAGTAATGCCAACCCCATCACAGCAATAATCAACGCACTCAAAATACTGAATATACCTTCCCATATTCTCTCTGCAACAGACCATAGATCATTCCCAATAAAGTAAAAAACTCCAATAAAAACAGCACCTAGTCCAAGACAAATCGATAATCCCAAGATGGCACCAACCCAAACTTGCAAGTTCAGAGCACGGTACGTTGCCTTGTCAACTGTTAAGTATGTCTGTCCTGTTACAGCATCCACTGCTGTAAAATTCTGCCTTATAAACGATAGTAAAACGGATACAATAATAGCACTCTCCAATGTCTCACGAAGGATAATGAAAAAAATCTGTACCGAAAAGTAGTCTTCCCACATGTCAATTTTTGCCCCCTGTATGTGTCAGTGTCTGTGTATATATATATATATACCTATATTTATATGAAACTTAAACTTTAAACCCAGAATAAATACCGTAGTGATCAACTTACTTATAAAATCTGAAATACTTTACCAACTAGCAAACTTGATCACCTACTCACCCCTTGAGTACCTGATCCGCAGCGACAAAACCGTAATTTCCACCGCTGACATCACTCGTTATCTCAGCCTCAATTTGGCCTCTTTTCACCAGCTGCTCAAACTTTCAAATAACCATCTGGAGCCGGTCCTGACAAACACTCTTTGACCGGTTCTTTGCCTTCTCCTGCGAATTGCTTATCAGTGTGTTGGTATTATCAGGTAGAACTTGCCGTAATCGAAAAGAACAAGTATACAAGACTTTAACTAAACCATTATTATTATTAATTGTGTTTGCTTTGCTTCAGCTGATCCTCGATTTACTCGGCTTGATTGGACATCATATCATATCGTATCTTATCTACATTTGTCCGCTTTGAAGAGTAACATCTCTCTTATACGATGGCTATTGTTAAAAGACACAGAAACAAGGCAGACACTGGGTCAGCAGCAGCACCTGCTAAGAAGTCTGGTGCTCCAGTGAAAAAGGCCCAGTTTGAGTCTCACAAGAAGAAAGAAGTCGGTGTTAGTGACTTGACTTTGCTTTCTACAATCAGTGACCAGGCAATAAACGAAAACTTGGAAAAAAGATTCCATAACGGCACAATATACACTTATATTGGACACGTCCTGATCTCTGTTAACCCTTTCAGAGATTTAGGTATCTATACCGATGAAGTGTTGAACTCGTACAAGAATAAAAATAGATTAGAAGTCCCACCTCATGTTTTCGCTATTGCCGAATCCATGTATTACAATTTAAGAGCTTACAATGAAAATCAATGTGTTATTATCTCCGGTGAGTCTGGTGCTGGTAAGACAGAAGCTGCAAAGAGAATCATGCAGTATATCGCTGCTGTTTCTGGTGGTTACAGTTCCTCTTCCCACATTCAAAGAATCAAAGATATGGTTTTGGCTACCAATCCATTGTTGGAATCTTTTGGTTGTGCAAAGACTTTAAGAAATAATAATTCTTCAAGACACGGTAAATATTTGGAAATTCAGTTTAACAAATCTTTTGAACCTGTTTCAGCAAATATTACAAATTATCTTTTGGAAAAACAAAGAGTTGTCGGTCAAATTAGAAACGAAAGAAACTTCCATATTTTTTACCAATTCACTAAAGGTGCAAGTGAGAATTACAGACAAATATTTGGTGTTCAAAAACCTGAACAGTATGTTTATACAAGTGCTTCAGGATGTACCTCTGTTGATTCAATCGATGATTTAAGCGATTACAAAGAAACTTTAAATGCAATGAAAACCATTGGTTTGACCCAAGAAGAAGAAGACAACGTTTTCAGAGTACTAGCTTGTATATTATGGATTGGTAATATCAGTTTTGTCGAGGACCAAGAAGGTAATGCCCAGATCGCTGACACAGGAGTCACTGATTTTGTTGCTTATCTTTTACAAACAAACGCTCAAATCTTGTGCAAATCTTTGATCGAAAGAACAATGGAGACTTCCCATGGTATGAAAAGAGGTTCCATCTATCATGTTCCTTTGAACAGAACTCAAGCTACAGCTGTTAGAGACGGGTTAGCAAAAGGTTTATACAACAACTTATTCGATTGGATTGTCGATAGAGTCAATTTATCGTTCAAACAAAATACCAACCACCCGGAACAATTGAAATCCATTGGTATCTTAGATATTTACGGATTTGAAATCTTTGATCATAATTCTTTCGAACAATTATGTATCAATTACGTTAATGAAAAATTACAACAAATCTTTATTCAATTAACTTTGAAATCAGAACAAGATGAGTATGTGAGAGAAAAGATTCAGTGGACTCCAATTAAATATTTTAATAACAAGATTGTGTGTGATTTAATCGAGTCAAACAGACCACCTGGAATCTTTGCAGCTTTGAATGACGCTTGTGCCACTGCTCACGCCGACTCTTCCGCTGCTGATCAATCTTTTGGTCAAAGATTGAACATGGTTTCCAATCAACATTTCGAATTAAGATCAAGTAAATTTATAGTTAAACATTATGCTGGTGATGTCACATATGAAGTGAATTCAATGACCGATAAGAATAAAGACCAAATGTTGAAAGATTTATTGGAAATGATTTCAACCTCTCAAAATCAATTTATTGGCGTCTTGTTCCCAAATAAAGTTGATGAGTCTTCAAAGAGAAGACCACCAACAGCTGGTGATAAGATCAAAACAAGTGCAAATTTACTAGTTGAAACTTTATCTCAAGCACAACCTTCTTACATTAGAACCATCAAACCTAATCAAAATAGATCTCCATCAGAATACGATACTAAAGCTGTCTTACATCAAGTTAAGTATTTAGGTTTACAAGAAAACGTTAGAATTAGAAGAGCAGGTTTTGCATATAGACAAACATTTGAAAAGTTTGTTGAAAGATTTTATTTACTTTCAACAAAGACTTCTTATGCAGGTGAATTTATTTGGGAAGGTGATCATAAGACAGCAACCTCAATTATTTTGAAAGATACTGGAATCCCAGAATCAGAATGGCAATTGGGTGTCACTAAGATTTTTATCAAAAAACCTGAAACTCTATTCTCACTTGAAGAAATGAGAGAAAACTATTGGGGTAATAAAGCCAAAGTTATTCAAAGAGCTTGTAGAAGATATTTGAAAAGACGTGAAAATGCAGCCAAAATTGTTCAAAGATTATGGAGAGAACGTGTTGGTGGTAATAAGTTTGAGCAATTGAGAGATTACGGTACTTCGTTAGTTATCAATAAAAAACAAAGAAGAAGATTAAGTGTCCTAGGTTCAAGAGCTTACATGGGAGATTATTTGTTATGTAATGACAAGACTGGCGGGTTTGGTAAGTTCCTGGTCAACTCGATTGGTGTTGCAGATTTCATTGTTTTTTCAAGTAGAGGCGAATTGCTTCATGCAAAATTTGGTAGATCATCAACTAGAGTTCCTAGAATCTTTTTATTGACCAAATCGAAATTCATCTCAGTTGCTGAACAAGTGGTCAACAAGAGAGCTTCTTATGTGATTGAAACTTCAATACCTGTTTCTAATATTTCTAAAGTCTCATTATCAATGTATCAAGATGATTGGGTAGCAATTAACATCAATTCAACAACTCAACCTGATTTATTTATCAATACAATTTTTAAAACTGAATTGATTACTCATTTAAAAAAACTCAACAGCTCGCTTTCAATTATCATTGGTCCAACTATCACTTATAATAAGAAACCAGGTAAAGCCCACACTATCAAGTATCAAATTAATGAAACATTACCAGAAAATTCAGATGTTTACAAATCTGGTGTTGTGTCTGTTGCCACTGGTTATCCAGCATCTTCAAAATCTAAACAAAAACCAAAAGGTAAAAGCATTTTGATTAATTCAAATGCTATTGCAGGTTACCAAAGAACCATTGCAATGACAAATGATCCAGCTGCTAATTCTGCAAGAAGAGTTCCCCCATCTTCCACACATTCCCAACCACAGCAGACTGCACATAAAGCCCCAGTTTCAAGAAAACCAATTCCTACAGCGCCTCAACCTCAATCACAACAACAGAATTCAACATCGGTGGCAGTTGCAGCAGCTGGCGCAGCATATCATCCTGCTGGAGCAAAACCAACTATTAACAGAAAACCAATCAACAGAAAACCTGTTCCATCTCAACCTACTGATACTAAACCAACACCTAAACCTAAACCAACACCTCCAAGTTCGCGTCAAGCTGCCACCACCTCCACAGCGGCAGCAACAACATCACCTCCTCCACCACCACCTCCACCACCTGCTCAGCAACAGCGTAAGCCTAAATGGCCAACTTTTAAAGCTGCCTATGATTTTGCAGGTACTGGATCACCATCCGAGTTCCCAGTTACCAAAGACACCGTCATGTACATCTTGCAAGATCAAGGCGCTGGTTGGTCGTTAGCCAAGTCATTAGACGAGACTAAAGAAGGTTGGGTTCCAACAGCATATATTGTTGCTTGTGATCCACCAGCTTCTTTGTTCACATCTGCAACTCCTGCTCCTCCAGCTCCTCCAGCTGCTAATAATGCTCCAACTGCCGCTTCAACCACACAATACACCAACTCCACAGCTACAACCCTCGGCAACAATGGTTCAACTGTTCAAACAACTCAGACTACTACTGTCACTGCAGTTAGTGGGAATGGATTGGCCAATGGACTTGCCGAGGCCTTGTTGCAAAAGAAACAGGAAGAGTCTACATTAGCTGGTGGTTTGGCTGAAGCAATTAGACAAAAAGCTAGAAGAGTCAGTGACGACGAAGAAGAGAGTGACGATGACGATTGGTGATTTACGCTGTTACGCTGCTCAGTCACTTTTCTGTTTCTTTTGGTTCTTTTCATTTCGTTTGTTTAACTCGCTGTTTCTTGTCTTTTTTTGTTGCAAATATCTCACTTCTGTCATTCATCTAAATAATGTATCGACTTACTTACAGTGCCATATTTTGCACCCTGTGTATTCTTTCTTGTGTTTTACTTATATTAACATTTATAAATTATGTTTTGTGTTTTTATATTTTTCCATCTCTTGAGAAGGTCGTAAATACTGAACATGATTGACTGATGTAGCCAATGAATAAAAAAAAAAAAGAAAAAAAAGATACATATATACGGATAGAATGAAAATCGTGCGTGGTTACTTTTTATCAAGTTGTGTGTTGGATCTCGAAAAGGATGAAGAGCCTTCCACAGTGTAATCAAACGGCTGAGCTGAACTATGCTCCAACTTGGATATCTCGAGCACCAACTTCAACTCTTCGTCATCTTCATCCTCATATTCATCTGGATCGCCTTTTGACTCTCTTTCAGACTTTGCAAATTGCGCTTCTAGTTGGGATAACTGTAAAATCTGATTCAACTCCTCATCGTCAACTTCCCACTCGCTATTATGGAAAGCCTTATCATTTGACTGCTCATCAACAACAGTACGCGATTGTGTATCAAACGGGAAGGGTAAAGACGACAGCGATGATGAGTTTTGATAAGTTAAGCCATTGTTAATATGTGAGTTTAAACCACCAC
The DNA here is from genome assembly GCA_037951595.1 of Ogataea sonorensis. Taxonomy (NCBI): domain Eukaryota; kingdom Fungi; phylum Ascomycota; class Pichiomycetes; order Pichiales; family Pichiaceae; genus Ogataea; species Ogataea sonorensis. Next base: position 1,636,023 of record JBANDG010000001.1, on the reverse strand, counting down.
CGTCGATCAAGGAAGATAAAGAAGTTGGAATTTGGCTTTTCTGTGTTTCATTTTCAAGTTTAGACAACTCCAAGACTCGGGCGAGTTCTTCATCAATATCACTGTCACTTGCACTTTGAGTACTCAATTTCTGTGCTTGGTCTTGAACGGCACTTATGTTTGTATTACTCAGTGACACACTCAATGCGATAGCCATTTGATACTCCTCGTCCGAGTCAGCTAATTCATTCCCGTTGAATTTATCTATGATTTCTAGTTGTTTCTGTTTTTGCGCTTCATCGTGTCTGTAATCATCCAACGATGTTTTCAAATCCAAGAAACTAGTCTTGGTTTCTTTATTATTCGTACCCGCAGAAGTTGAGAGACCCAACGATTTGAGTTTTTTCAGTTTTTTCAATTTTTTCTTGTTTTCTAATTCTTGGTAAAAATCACCAAATTGGAAAAACTGCACAATACCGGCAAATGTTACCACACCACTCGATAAATTTTGATCTAGTTCAATGTGGGATATAGGAAATAATTCACGACCTAAATTTTGTATTAGTTTTTTATTGATTTTATCTGTAACTTTTCTGTAAAATTCACCTGTCAGTATGTCGTAAAACTCCAATTTACCGTTATAAGAGGCGATACATATGACTAACGCATTGATAGCTATTGCTGACAAAGGTGGTAAATCGGAATTAGGATTGGCCGATATGGCAGATTGGTAGTCAACGTCTTTAGTCGCTAAACGTGGTTTGAAATTCAAAATTGGCTTGATTTTAAAATCATTGGATCTGGTATTGATGACAATGACTTTCCCAGATTTCAGTAGTAGTGCTAAGTATAATGGATCAAATCCGACAATTTTTTCATCTCTGGGTATGTATCTTGTTTTATTTTGCTCCAACGATGACTTGAATATTGTATATGGTTCTATATCTTGGGCGACTTGTTCTGGGTCGGACAAATCGAGTATACTCGAGGATCCTATCTGATCCTCGGCATATGAAACAACTTCAACTTTGGTGTTTCCAATAATGATGATATTTTGGGCACCATAATCAACATGTAATTTCAACGATACTATATCGAATGACTGATCAGAAAGTTTAGTAAGTAATTTGACCTTGGGTTCGTTATTAAATATACCAAATAAATTACTTATGAGGTACAATTCGCCAACCTCGTTCAATGTGATAACTGTATCTTTGAAATTTGACTCTAACCTTATCAATGAATGACTCGAAACTGATAATTTGAATAAACTTGTGCCTGTCTTGACATCCCAGCCTATTAAGTTCCCGTTAACGTCTGCAGAGAATGCGCCAATCTTACCCTCTTTGGCAAGGATAGATTCATTTATATGTATACAAGTAACTAGGCCTTGATGCTGTTCACCGTTTTTATACTCTTTGATACCCGAAATAAGTATATTTTTGTAATTAACCAACGAGCCGTAAACTTTCCCATCCCATCTACCAAACATAATACAATGCTTGGATATTGAGTAATAAGTGGCTCCTCCTGGGAAGGATGCAGGGTATATATCTTGATGAGCACCTGAATTTAAGTTACAAGATGCTAAATTACCAGTGTTTTTATTGAAGGCAATTAATTTGTTTTGTTTGAAATCGCAAACTAAATCAGATATATGATAAAATCCATTGAGTGAATATGCAAAATGTGAACCTTTACCCTTTTTCCAACTTTTAAGTAATGTTTCTCTTTGAACCATTTCTTTTCTCCATTGTGAAGATCTAGAAACTGATGAAAATTGCAAGTTTTCCAATTCAGGGTATCGTTTCTTGAATATTTGCATCCAAGTTGAGTTATCCTTCGATAGCGTATTCCATGATTTGCAAACCAGAGATATTCTCTTGAGAGAAGGTGGATCTAAATAGCTGAATATTATGGTTAACAACTCAATAGGTAAGTTAACAACTGTTGAAGAAGCCCCATCTTGACAATTCTTGTTGCTGTCACCGGTCATTTTACTGGACGCTTGTAGTGTGTTTCCAAGGTGGTCGGCATTGATAGCATCAGGATGAAGAACAGTGTCCTCCATTTCAATGGTCTATAGAAATGAAGTCACTTATAAAGATGTCAATTTAGTAATGCTTCCCTTTGAAAAAGGAACAGTATTTGATTAAGTTGAATCAATACACACGTTTATGTATTTCAACTTTTTCTTTACGCTGTTTTTTTAGTCTCGGCTTTACTCCGTGATGAGGTGAAAAGTTGAGCTTTACACCAACTTGCTTGGTATCTATATCTGTTTATTACAATAATATTAGCAAAATCAGTCTTACATATTGTTTTTGTAGAGAATTACTGGTTGCATTGTACAGTTAGCGAAATCTGTACACACAGTCTCAACCCCAGTTTACAATTCTTCCAATACATATTTTCAAATTGTTATTTTATCTCTTTATACAAGAACAAAAACCTGGTTATTTCTTTTTCTGAATATCCCAAGTAATCTCGGTGATTGAAACTTCTTGACCAGCATTATCATCGTAATCGTACCACTCGTTCTCACTCAAATCCACGTCTGTGAACTTGGTACCTGTTGACTCACCATCTTCTTTGGCGCCCTCGCATTGGAACTTACCCACAGGTATGAACTCAACCAAATCGAGACCTCTAGCTTCTATATCCAACACTGCAACTTTGGTTGTTGAATCTTGTAAATTGTAACTTTCGAATTTTTTAGGTTTAGAAATTTCGATATTGGACTGTTTTGAGCAAAACCCGCATTTGAAGACAAAATTAGCTTCACCTCTACTTCCAGAAATCTCATGCTTCTCATACAAATTGACTGATATTTCTTTAGGATGTATTTCTCTACACGAGGTACACTGGATCTTGAAAGTGTACTCAAACGGTTCATCTATCGAATCCTGAGCAACAAGATGTGTAACATTGCTCAACTCTGCTGTTAAATACAAGTGGGCCACCATTTTCTTATAAAGTAAATCACACTCTGAATGTAATGTGTACTAATGCTCAATCAATCAATCGATGTGTCAATGAAGTCTAATCTTCTTAAATCAATTGAATAAAATTTCCAACTAACTCATTATCTATCTATCTATCTACTTTACCATAAAACATGATCAAGTCAAGTCTGTTAACAGACAAAATTCAAGAAAAAGAAAAGAAAAAATTATTTTAAAATTAAGCGCCAGAAAACAGAAAAAACGTATAAATCTAACTCTGGTGTAGAGATGTACACTTTTTTTCCATATGGTGTGTTTTTTTAAACTTTTGTTCTCAAAATTTTTCGTTTACACCCTGTGCAAATCTTTGCTTGTCATTGGCTGATGCTGGTGCAGAGAAACAAAGATAAGTGTCTATTAGAGACATAAAATTTAGTATTGTGGGTTGTTTACTTAGATAGAAGGTTGTTAAATATATATTTCAGTAAGAGAAAGACCTTTTATATTTGTTAGTTGTTGGGTGGTGTGTCTTTGCTTTTGTGTGTATCTTGTTCAACTTTCACCCACTGATTACAAAACTCAGAACTGCACCACATCATGACTAGTAAGCAGGCAGTGAGCTCTTCATGGGGTCAGTTTAAGCATCTATTGAACTCCCGATATGCGTCACCAATGATTCAAGACACGTATATACTTCAAAGCCGGTTTGCTCAACTTGGTGTAAAAAATACAAACAAGAGGTTATTTACCACGTTTTCGCAAAAGAGTGCTTTTCCATTGTTTGGGTCATCATCTGTCGGTTCCAAGAATGCCAAATCATTCAAATTGAACTACTTTCAGTTGAGAGCCAGATTTTTACACTCATTCAATTTTTCAAAGAGACCCTCGTTGGTGAAACCTAAATTATCGTCAAATTCATATAAAGATACCAAAGGATGGGGTGTGATGGAGGACTTGAAACTAGTCTCTTTTGGATCTCACTTTGTGTTTTTCATGTTGTTGCCTCCGCTAGTGAAACATCTAACTACAAAAGTCGAAGTAGTGAGAGATGAATCATTGAGTGGGTACCTGAATGACGAAGATGATGGATATTTTAACAATCTGTTGTCAAGAAACCAACTACGACTCAATGCGACAAATTTTGCCAATTTAACCAAAACCAATATTGACTCTCATATGACGCAACTAATCAATCTCGACCACTTGGTGTCCAATAATAACGAAATCCAATGTATACCCAGCATGATAAATCAAGAAGCAAAAATTACAAATGAAGCAGTGTCAAAAATCGAAAATACAAATTTAGCTAGTCTTGTAGAAAGCAATTGTCAACCACTAAAAGAAACGGTAGCGTCGTCACTGGTATTGCCAGTAACACCACAAGATTTGGAATCTTGTTTAGGAAGTGCTCCAATATATCAGAACCGAGTCATGACACTCACAAGTAAAGACAGCAAACCAACGCAATCCGATAGAGTTCTTTCATTGCCACAACGACTACTCAAGACTTTCTTGGTAGACACAATCACAGAACAGGCCATTTATGAAAAGGCATCTGCGGGTACTAGCTGGATAAATCAAACACTACAATCTCTACCTGAAAACTTGAAGTTACTCCTAAGCAAGTCCAATGAAACATATTGTCAAAACGACTACAGCCTGGAGGATAAAACAAACCTTAAATACTCACCAGCGACTAAGTACTATTTGCAATCCTACACAACAAACCAAGAGAAACAACACACAATCAATATTCATCAACATTTTGAAAAACAGCTGATTGAAAATATGGAGAGTTTCACCAAGAACGGAAACAAAGAACAGTACGTATTAACACTATGTCAAACATTGGAAAGTATAATAGAGTCCGGGATAGATTCTAAAAACCAACTTTTCACAATAGCCTTTGACCAGTTGTATACATTGGATTTACAAAATTTGTCAACAACACTAATGGAGGCTTTAGTGTCAGTCAAAGTTTCTACGCACTCGAAAAAGCAAGACTTAGCTAAAAAACATGCGTTGAATATTAAAAAGTCAATCACGGAAAAGTTCCTTGATAATCCAAAAGTACACAGTTCCAAAGACTCACATAGACTAGAAGCAATCGTGCAACAGTCGCAAAGACTTGAGATTTCAAGCAGCTCACAATTAGAAAACAAAGATGATCTATACTTTTCACTAGAATCTCTGTCGCTTTCCAGTTGGTTGAAATACATTATGTTGGATATAAACAAATTTATCAATTTACTCAAATTGGCAATCAAGAGCAGAAGATCAGACACACTAGTTGAAAACTTGATCACTTTGAAAATAGAGTCATACAATGGTGAAGACGGTGACCACTTGTCAAAAGAGAGATTCTTGAACGAACTCTCTTTAATAGACACAGCGCTAAAGTCATTTAGAGGTTCTTTCCCTTCAGTCGATTCGAGCCGCCAAAAAATATTATTAAAGCGTGGTGTGCGGCTTAATAATTGATTAATAAATAAATTATATTGAATGTATAAATGGGAAAAATCCCATTTTAACAAATTGTGCGATTTCAATTTTTTTTTTTTTTTTTTTTTTTTATTTTTTCTAATTTTTTTCTTTTTTTGTATATAGAGTAAAGTGAAAAATTGATAGGAAACGATAATAAAGTACAAGAGTAAAGATTTAGAGCAGGATTTAAATAGAAAGGAAATATCTTTCTAAAATTGACAACATCATTGCAATCTTAATACTTTTAATACTAGCTACCGGAAGAAAAGAAAATGAAGTTTTTAACTACAAATTTTGTCAAGTGTGCCATCAAATCGTGCGCAGCATCTGACTTGTCATTCCCACTTAAATTCGAAGAATGTAAGCTCGAACTACAAGAGCAGGAATTTAATCCAGATTTTATCGTTTCAATGTTGGAAAGACTCCAATGGGATGCAGTGCTGAAAGTTGCTCACGATTTGGGGAACGATTCACTTCCTGCTGCCAAACCAGTTATACTCGATGAAATGGACCAGCAGAGCAACGAAATGCTCTTGAAAGACTTGCACAGCTTGCTACTCGAGACCAATATACTCGAAGGTAAAATGGTGTGCCAAAATTGTCAGCATATTTACTACATTAAAGATTCCATTGCTAATTTCTTGTTGCCTCCTCATTTGGCCAATTAAGCCTGTGTGTTTGCTTCATATTGGTCAAACAACAAGGTATATTAATCAGATAGACAGCTAGGTCAGCGGAAATGGTATGGTTGACTGAAGAAACCTCCAAGGGAAAGTGTGGTTGTTAGCATTGTGTTTTATTGTATTTTTTTATTTTTTTTTCTGGTTTGTTTATTATCTGCCACTATTTGTAGACTGCTTTCCTTGTCCTGTGCTAAGGTTTAAATTGACTGTTTTTTGTATCAAGTGATATACATTTATATAGATCAATTGTACTTTTTTCCCCTGTATAGCTACTCAATTTCATTCGAAGTACTCGTTCAAATCTTTGGGCGCTCAGGCATTTTCTTAATAAAAGTTTACACATTTTCCATATATATCAGACTGAGTTTCTTTGTTGATTCAGTATCAGATACTTGTCAACTCTTGTGGATCAAGGTAATCTTGTTCCTGCTCAGTTAGTGTCTTTGATAGTAGTTAAAATTGTGTAATTACAATTCATCCATAGATTAGTTACCAGCCACACTTGTTTATTTTATCTCACCAGCCTTACGCGCCTGGTTTTCTGTTTTCCCGCTCACGAGCGGAAAACGTTTGTGGCTGGTAATCGGCAGTTGCAGCGGGTCAACAGCCACTTGCATTGAGCTTTTGTTGAAGTTTGTTTGAGCTGGAAGGGTGCATCGGTAGATGGTTTGACATGTTTGATGCTTGGTTTGTTTCTTGTTTATCGTGGAAAACAACCAGTGTTTGTCATATTAAGTACCTAATAGGTCAAGATATTAGCCACGTTGTACTTAGTAGTTATTGTTCAAATTTTCAAGTAACAGTTACTTGTGTAAAGATACCAACTGGTGACAATAGACTGCATTGCTATTAATAGATTCTCTGTTCATATTGAGGAAACTGAACAATTTTTGCCAACTTCCAAACAACCAACGATTTTTGTCTTGTACTTGACTGTACTAGTAACCGAAGAAACAGAAGTGAATTTTAATTCATACCAAGGGAAACCATACAAAAAGATAGCTAGCATCTACACATTACCTTTTGTAAATTGCTTACTGACCCTTTCTCATTATAAATCCGCTGCAGAAATCTGGTTTATACAATTTTTTAATACCCATTGCCAGCATAAAATTATCATTCCGCTTTTTAACCATTAACTCTTATGTTAGGTAAAATTTGATCTACAACCGCCCCTCATCAGCTTTATTATTTCGATACAATGCCAACTCAGACCAAATCAAGTTTGGACGTATCTGTGCCAAACCAATCGGAAACCACATCTACAAATACCCCCTTCCCTATATCCCCAGAACAACATCCATCGCATGGCTCATTTATTGGTAACGGCCATTCAAGTTCGAGTAAATCGCGATCACGTTCAAACTCCAGAAAACTCTCAATAGGCAGACTGTTCACTTTTGGTTCTGATGGAACAGGTAACACTACTAATAGCAGTAATAATAACAATAACAACAACAATATCAATAACACTAATAGCTACAGCAACAATAATAACAATAGCAACACATCGTCAGTTACAAATAACAACATCAGTGACTTCAACTTGTTTCATGGTCACTCGGCAGCAAACATCAAGAGCTTTCATCATCAATCTAAATCTTTGTCCACACCCAGAATTGAAGAAAATGTTGCATTGAACATGCAAGATGTTAATTATACAGTCATATCACCACCTGTTGGAACAACTCCACTGGCATTAAGTGGAAACTCACAAACTGATTATTTCACAACCCATATAGACTCATCTTCTAACGAAAACAGCAATAGTAATTCACTTAAAGTTGATACTATAGATACCGACGTTGATGACGTTTCAAAAACTAAAAAATTTCAAAAGATTAAAAATCTCTTCAAATTTAATTCCACTGCTGATTCAATTGATGACTCAAGCTCTTTTCCTCAATCACATCCAACTACTTCATCTTCGGTATCTAACCCATCCAGTCCTCGACTTACAGCAACAGGAGCACCAGAATTACCAAATGTAAATATCGAGGTTACTGCATCCACAGAACCAGAATCTGTCATCACTACACATCATGAACAAAAACAAAAGAATCAATCACAGCAACAACCACAGGATCATAGTCATTTGCTTACAAAAGATGAAACTGCGCCATCATCTTCAAATCATTCTTTGATGAAAAAATTCAGAAGAATGAGATCTTCAACAAGTCCAGGATTTTACGCTTCAAATCCTGTTATCTCATCATCTGACAACCAAGACTTTTTGGAGCTTCCTCCGCCTATTATAACTGAGGAGTTTGACGTTTCTGAACAACAATTTCCTGATCCATATCATGATTTCCAAGTGAAATTAAAACATGACTACAGTGTGAATAACTCCACTGCAACTTTAAATCATATAAATGATACTGATTTACCTGCTACCGCTAAACAACCAAACCAGGTTCACGCAGAACTAAGTCCATCGAGAAATCAACTGGACGAGAATAAAACTTCTTCATCCACTTCATTCAGAAAAAGTATAGTGAGGGTTGCATCTGCACCATTGGGATTGTTGCATCTTGGTAATGATAATAATCAAACCGCTTCCAATTTCTTGAATCATAATGATAAATCAGCAAAGATTGATAAATCATCTGGAACTATACCCGAATTTGAAAGCGAGCAAGCAAAGCTTGATGATCTAACAAAACACATTGGCGAAATATCAATCAATAGAGGCCACTCAAATTCAAGCCCAGCAGGTTATAACAGAACCTATTCGAGTAACTCTTCTAAAGTCTCTGATGTTGAAGTTGCTCCACAGTCATTTGAAAAACTGAAGTTACTAGGTAAAGGTGATGTCGGTAAAGTTTATTTAGTCAGAGAAAAAGCGTCGAAAAAGTTGTATGCAATGAAAATCTTGAATAAAAAAGAAATGATTGAAAGAAATAAAGTCAAGCGGGTCTTAGCTGAGCAAGAAATATTGGCTGCTGCAAGTCATCCTTTCATTGTCACATTATACCATTCTTTCCAATCTGAAGATCATCTTTATTTATGTATGGAATACTGCATGGGTGGTGAATTTTTCAGAGCATTACAGACCCGTAGAATGAAGTGTATCTCAGAAAGCGATGCCAGATTTTATGCCGCTGAAGTTGTCGCAGCGTTAGAGTACTTGCATTTAATGGGTTTCATCTACAGGGACTTGAAACCTGAAAACATCTTACTACATCAATCAGGTCATATAATGTTGAGTGATTTTGATTTGTCCAAACAGACAGATCACATAAAAACCCCTGAACTGATTTCGTCTCATAAATTAACAGCAAGCATGCCTCAGTTAGATACTAATGCATGTATAAATGGATTCAGAACCAACTCCTTTGTTGGGACAGAAGAGTACATTGCACCTGAAGTTATCTGGGGTAAAGGACATACATCCGCAGTTGATTGGTGGACGTTGGGTATTTTCATGTATGAAATGATTTTTGGCATAACTCCATTTAAGGGAACTACTAGAAACCAGACTTTTTCCAATATCTTGAAAAATGACGTTCAGTTCCCTGATTATAACTCAATCTCAAACAACTGTAAAAACCTAATCAAAAAGCTATTGGTCAAAGATGAAGCTAAAAGATTGGGATCCAAAGCTGGTGGATCAGAGATTAAAAGTCACTCTTTTTTCAAGAACGTTCAGTGGGCTTTATTAAGAAATCAGAAACCTCCTATGATTCCAATATTTATACAAAAGAAAAACAAGAAAGAAAAAGTACCATCATCAGGTACGGCAGCGCAGTCTTCAACAGGAACATTGAAGTCCAAGAGAAAAACGTCAACATCCACTGTTGTACCAGCTCAAGGGAGTACCCAATTGGCTGATCCTTTTGAAAATTTCAGCTCTGTCACTATTCACCATAATGATGATAACGATGTTATGACTTTTGAAGGAAGCGAACTGGGAGATGTCTCATATACATTGTCGAACCCTGAAACTGCAACAAGTAAGAAGTTTTTAAAAATGTAAAAGCTGGATTTTACGCCATCAAACATACAGATATCTATTTACATATATACATATATACAAATAAGCACACTATTTCCCTCTATTAAAAACACATAAAACTTCTTTTAAGTTCTCCTGAATAAAAAAACACACCACGATTAATCGACTTCTTCTATTAAGTCCCACAGTCTTTGGAAATCACCCGAGTCCTTTCTCGACTGATAGTTAAAGCTGAGGCTATGTGCCTGTTTGACTTTCCAAGTTTTTTCATACTCGGTAGACACTTTGAATGCTGAATCTATAACGTCTTTGTTCAAATGAGCTAATCTTGCACAGTTTATACCATACGATTTATCACACGCTCCATTTTCAAGATGGTAGGTGAATGTTAAATTTTCTCCAAATTTTTCGTATCCAAGATGGTAATTTTTAACAGCTTCAAATTTTTCAAAAAATTTCAAGTTTTGAAAATGTGTAATGAATAATACAAAAGGTTTAATATCAAATACTAAGTACTTCAAAATTGAGTATGCAATTGAATAACCATCTGTAGTACCTGTACCCCTACCAATTTCATCAAGTAAGACCAGTGACTTTGAGTTGCAATTTCTAATAATCGAGCTGCATTCACTCAACTCTACTTGAAAAGTTGACTGTCCTTTGAAAATATCGTCCTGTGCGCCCATTCTCGTGTAAATCGATTCAAATATCCCAAGCGTTGAACCTGCAGAAGCAGGAATGTAACAACCTATCTGAGCCATCATCACAATCAATGCAACTTGTCTCATAAAAGAGGATTTACCTCCCATGTTCGGACCCGTGATAACTGCTATTCTCCCTTCCTCTGAACTCATCTTGAAATCGTTCGAGATGTAAGCACTTGACGAAGTCCTTATTTGCAGGCTTTCAGCAATAGGGTTACGGGAAGCAATTAGATTGATCTCCTGTTTGTCTATAAAATTCGGTTTATTGTAATTGTGATTGATTGATGATGCTGCACTTAAAGAAATGAGACAGTCTAAAGTAGACAACTGTTTAATAAATTGATTTAACGGAAGATAAAATTGATTTAATTTTTGACAAAAATTAACAAAACAGTCGTTACAGTCTTTAATCAATAGTTCTTTGTTATATTGTAATGATTTGTACAACTCGTCACTTCTAACCGTTCTAAATCTGGAAACAGTTTTGGTTGAATTTATCTTTTTCCAATCTTTGGGTATTTGGGAAACGTGTGTGGATCTAACCTCAACTAAATATGGCTCTTTGTTGTTAGTTATATAATTCAAGTTTGGTCGTCTTAAAATTGCTCTAATCTCCTGTAAGTGAACATCAAGCTCTTTTTCAATACTGGCAATACGATCAAGATGATGCTGAATGATATGGTAGTCATAAAAATCTTTGTTGAAGTATTCCACAATATGCCTATCGTCAACTTCAAGTGATTGATCAAGTGCAGATGGTGAGTATATCATTTTGATAAATGAGGAAAACTCACTCAAGTCATGCAAAGACAGTTTTTTCAAATTTTTAAGAATGGTGGCAAAATATTCTGGTGCAAAATCTAACAACTTATCATCAATTGCAGCAAAACTTTTGAAAGAATCGTCCAACTTTTTCAAAAATATGTAAACATCTTTACGCTTCAGTCTATTATAATATAATTTACTCAACATTAACTCTAAATCGGGGCACTGCTTGAGCACTGATAAAACGCTGTCTATTGTTAAAGAGTTGTAGTTTTTAAGAATATATTCAACGCACTCAAGTCTGTCTAATATATGTCTTCTGTTAGTTAATGGACTTCCAACCCACTTTCTCAACATTCGGCTACCAAATTGAGTGTTTGTATGATCTAGAATGTAATGCAAAGAACCGTATTTTTCTCCATTTGTTGCATTTTGAAAAATTTCTAAATTACTTAGAGTATTTGAGTTCAACAACATAGCTTTGTCTGCGTTTCCGAATAGTTTAAAGTTTTCAACAAGATTGAAAATTGTATGTAATCCAAATTCTTCAAGGTATACAGCAAGCTCAGCAAAACAGTTTTGCAAGTCAAATGAAAGCGATGTTAAAAATGCCAAAGCGTCAACGCTTTCCAAAATTGGCTCTAAAGTGCAAAGTGAAGCACTGGAATCATTTTGAGCTCTATTATTTATACGCAACTTGATATTTTTACTTTCCACTGATAGTTTAAAAAACTCGATTGCTTTTTTCGTCTTTTCAGATAAATCACCAATAAGCATAAGTTCTATGGGATCTAAATGCAAAAGCCTTGTTTGTAATGAATTTCTAGCAAAATCGTCAGTGAACTCATCGTAAACTATCTCCGAGGTGTATATGTTCACAGCCACAATGCAAATAGTGTCTGAATCTTGAGCGTTTTCTTTCAAACACAGTATATAACTTCCATTACTTTCTGCTAAGCCTTCATCAATATAAGTTGATAAAGTGAACACTTTAGTAACTTTTCTAGTGAAAAGCTTGCTTTTGTTCTCGGAGTTTGCTTTTATGGCAGCGGTTTCATTTTGATCTGCCACTCCAACTTTATACCCATTCACTAACAATCTCTTCAAGTGGATGTGTAGTCGAGGTTCAGGAATCGTACAGTATCCAAACTTATCGTACAGGGCGTCTTCTTCCGGGCAATTGGTCAAGTCTATTGACAATTTACCTGGTATGAACATAATATTCAAGATCTTTGCTGCAATTTTAGCATCATATCCGAAAAACTTGTACTTGTAACCAACTTGAATAGCAAGTAGTTTGTCTTGATGGAATTTCTTCAGATCAACAAACTGCTGATCTAATGCAGTTAGCTTACTGAAACCTGATGATGAAGTTGATTTTTTTCGTGTTGGACCACTATCTGTCTGATCACTGCTGGGTGATTGGAACCTTTCAAGACTAAGCTTTCTTTTTGAAACACGTTTTGTTTCTGAGTTTTGCCCAAGAGACCCGTTCTTTTGCACCAAAGGGGTAGTACCACCATCTACCATATTTGCCCTGTCAAACTTGAAACTAGCAATCACGGATGATGGTCTGGTGTTTCCATTTTCAGCAGCTGTATTATTAGCTTCCAAATCAACAGTAGAGTCACTCTTCATCGGTTTCTCAGCAACTAAAAGACTCGACTCCGACGTGGAGGTAACGTACTCATTATTTGTCACGCTGGAGCTTGAAATTTCAGCGGCAGAATCAACTTCTTCAACATTTTGTCTCTCCTTCGTGAGAGTAGGTTTGAACTTGAAAAATCGGCTAATCGTCTGCTGAGACATATCCAACACTTCCAGTTATCACCACCGCGATATGGATCTTGTTTTTCCCTTTATAATGTGGACCTTGTTACTCTTTTACTTGGTTACACTCCCACACTCTGCTAAATAGCTAAGTAACTGAATCAGTGAAAAACCCGATCTGAGGCTGGTGTTGGTGAGGCTCAACATCGCACTAACAAGGCAAAGAAAAAGAAAAGAGAAAGAAAAGAAAAGAGTTTGGCATGAGTTAAAGAGTGAAGTTGAGTAAAAAAGAGCTTTATTCGTTACAAACTAGACTACTTGGCTGTTCGATTAGGTAGATACTATAGTGTATTTTTTTTTGATAGACACTGTCAGGTGCAATCATTAATCATGTCGTATAACGGTATAGGGTTACAATCTGCCAAAGGGTCGAGCACGAATGGTTATGTGCAAAGAAACTTGTCTGATCTGCATGAGGGCAGAGGGAAAACTGACGGAACGCAAGGTAGACATTTTTTGAAAAGACAGCAGCGCTTGAAACAAGAGGAGAAAAGACTGAACAAGACAGAGGTCACAGTTGACGAAGAGATACGGAAGCATGATGCAAAGAGAAGGCTGCAGGTGAAGTTGATGGAATACAGAGAAGAACTTGAGGAGGACAGCAGCTTGACTGACGAACAGATTGATGCTAAAGTTGCCGATTACGAAGTGAGATTGAAGTCTAAAGCGGAACGCAATCAAAGAATCAAAAATGAGAGAGCTTACTACAGCCAGAAAAAAGAGCAGGATCGTCTTCGAATTGAAAGAGAGAGGGAGAGAGGCAACACAAGGGACAGAAGTGTTTCCCCAGTGCGAGAACAAGAGACCACTTTGACCTCTTCAGAATCAGTGGTTGAGACGGACAAGGCTACAAATCCAACAAAAGCCAGTGCTGCAACAGCATACAATCTTAAAATGGATCCGTTTCAGAAAGGTTAGCAACAAGTTGCATCTCAGCAGCAAACGAGGTGGTGTTGATTTGCAACAAAGCAATGGTGTTCACCATCAGAGTTGTTAACATAATTTATGAACCATGTTACAATGTAGGCAAAGACACAATTTCTTTTATGCTTTATCGTACCTAGTTGTACCTCAGCCTTCTAATCAAGAATCGACGTGGACGATCGACGCGGATGATCGACGCAACTGTTCGTGCAGAGATGTGCTTAATAAAAGACTACGCAAACAAAAAAACGAAAAAAACAAACGCCTGTGCTGTGCTGTGCTGTGCTGTGCTTACGTCCCCGTCCTGTCAAGAAAAAGAGACAAAAGGAAGACAAAGAGGAACCAAGAGGAAGAAGAACAAAACCTCCTTCTTTAAAAGCATTCTTTATCTGTACTAGGCTATTGTTGTCATATATTATATATGTATATATATATATATTTATACAACTATTTTACTTTGTTATAGATAAAAACGAATTTTAACCAAATTAACTATTTTTAGTCGTATATAACCACTACATTCACTAGTGGTTTTGTATTCAATATCTGACATATCATATTAGCTCTTGTCTCACTGCGCATTCCGTATTCCGTTTTATTTCACGTTGCTTTCAATTGGATTGTGGTAAATTTGTGTTATTTGGAAAATAATAAAAACAAAAAAAAAGAGAGACTCGTGTTTTAAGTTGGAACCATTGTACCTAGACAACCATTTACTACGAAAGAATAACAATCCCTTGGTGTCCGTGTGCAATTACCTTTTGTTTCACATTTTGAGTCCCCTCACAAATAGCAAGTACACGTATAAATTGTACTTTTGTATAAAAGAAAATTTAAATCAACCATATCCAATTTGAAGAATGGGTGGATGTTGCAGTTGTCTTTCGAAAAACGACCAAGATAACAACTATCCACAATTATTAGCCGATAATGAAAGAGATGCCATTTCAGCACTTTTGCAATATTTAGAAAACAGAGGGGAAGTTAATTTTTTTTCAGATGGTCCTTTGAAAGCATTAAGTACTCTTGTTTATTCGGATAATATCGATTTACAAAGAAGTGCAGCATTGGCATTTGCAGAAATTACTGAAAAGGATATACGAGCAGTTTCAAGAGATGTGTTGGAACCAATTTTAATTTTGCTACAAAGTGCCGATCAAGATGTTCAAAGAGCAGCATGTGCTGCTCTTGGGAACTTGGCAGTCAATGACGAAAATAAAGTTTTGATTGTTGAAATGGGAGGTTTAGCACCTTTAATTAGACAAATGATGAGCTCAAATATCGAAGTTCAATGTAATGCTGTTGGTTGTATTACAAATTTAGCCACTCAAGATAAAAATAAGACCAAAATTGCCACTTCAGGAGCATTGATTCCATTGACCAAGTTGGCTAAGTCGCCAGATTTAAGAGTTCAAAGAAATGCAACAGGTGCATTGTTAAATATGACTCATTCTTTGGAAAATAGAAAAGAACTTGTTGAAGCCGGTTCTGTGCCTGTTTTAGTTCAATTATTATCGAATCCAGATCCAGATGTTCAATATTACTGTACTACAGCATTATCTAATATCGCAGTTGATGAAACCAATAGAAAAAAATTAGCAACAACTGAACCAAAATTAGTTAGTCAATTGGTTCAATTAATGGATTCTTCAAGTCCAAGAGTTCAATGTCAAGCAACGTTAGCATTGAGAAATTTAGCATCAGATGCTTTATATCAATTGGAAATAGTGAGAGCAGGAGGATTACCAAGTTTAGTCTCTTTATTAAGATCACAACATGAACCATTAGTACTAGCTGCTGTTGCATGTATTAGAAATATTTCAATTCATCCAATGAATGAAGCATTAATCATCGAAGCAGGTTTCTTGAAACCATTAGTCGCATTGGTTGATTATCCTGATTCAATTGAAATCCAATGTCATGCTGTTTCAACTTTAAGAAATTTAGCAGCTAGTAGTGAAAGAAATAGAATGGAATTACTAGAAGCAGGCGCAGTTAAAAAATGTAAAGACTTAGTATTGACTGCTCAAGAAAGCGTTCAAAGTGAAATCTCTGCTTGTTTTGCGATCTTGGCTTTGGCTGATGATTTAAAATCAAAATTACTCGAATTAGGTATTATTGATGTTTTAATCCCATTAACTAAATCTAACAATCCAGAAGTTTGTGGTAATTCAGCAGCTGCATTGGCTAATTTATGTTCAAGAATAGATGATTATTCAATCATTTTAAGAAATTATGAAGGTATATCAAATTTCATCTCTTCATTCTTAAATAGTGGTAACTCAACATTTGAGCATATTGCATTATGGACAATGTTACAATTACTAGAATCAAATAACGATGAAATTAAAAACAAGATAAAATCTGAAATTAATAATGGTAAGATGAATTTGAATAATTTGACAAACGAAGATTTCAATGGCGGAGACGAGATTTCAAACTTGACTCAACAAATCTTAGAATTGATAAAATGAAGTATAATAATAGAGATTGAGCATTTTCAATAATTTTAACTTTCTGCTTTTAATATTATGCTTTTTTTTTGTTCTTTTGTCTTTTTAATCATTTATCATCATTCATCATTCATCATTGTTATCACTTGATTTTTCTTGATCTGATTCCAATTTGTCTTCTAATTTAACTTATCAATTCATCAATGTAGTCGTTCGCCTGCATTATGTTTATAACTTGTTTGTCTCCATTATACGTGGTTGTTTTTGTTGCCTTTTTGTCTCTTTCATCATTACCTTGGGTTATTACTTTTTAATTTTCACTTACTTTTTTCTTTCCTTTTTTTCTGTCTCTCCTACACTTTTACTTTTTGCCTTGAATTTTTTATTTTTTTTTTCTTCTTTACTTCTCCTATATATCTTCATATTGACATGCTACTTTATTTTACAATTTTTGCTTGGTTGCAACTCCTGAAGAAAAACAAAATCTTCTTCTCGAGCAAAACTGGTTCTTGCACAAGTTACCACCTTAAATTGGATTCTTACAGTTGTGAAATGCTACTTTTGCCAGTCAAGATCGCTTATCGAACTTGCTGTCTCTTATTCCCAGTTACTTTTGCTCCTTGCTACTCTGGATTCAAATCACCAAGTACATCCTCATTGTGAATTTATCTTGACTTATAATATATATCCATTTATTTGTGTATTTATATAAATAACCAACCAATTTGTGCTCTTCTTCACCCGGTCAACTTCCTGTCTGTAGACTAAAAACATATTCCAGGCTGTGCTAACTTCCCATTAAGGCAATCTTATCCGATTGCATGAAGAGGGTGAAATCATTTAAATATAGGGCTTATTTTCGTAACTAGACAAGGGGTGGTTTATTAAATGGTGGGTTTATATTTAAGTATCTCAGTCGTTATAAAGACATTTTGTAGAACTAAAACATAGCAAGAATAGCTGAATAACACACTACAGTATGTCAGTTGATAAATCTACCCAACTTGAGATCACTTTGCCCGTTTTGCAAAGCAGTGAGAGGCTCATTTATATCCCTGGATTGACTTATCGTACTGTGTTTGACAGAGCCTCCTCGATTGACATTCTACTCAAGTACCAATCTCTTATTGAAACGAAACAATTCCCAGAGACAAAAAAATTATATGACGAGCTTTTGAGCAGAAAGAAGTCTTTGACTGATGCAAAGCATGTGCTTTCAGATGATGCTAGAGACGGTATCAGCTTGTTCAACGCTGAAATTGATGCCCAGGATCACAGTAAATTGGTTGTTGCTTGTTTGCCTGGTTTTGACTATTCCACGGCAAACTCTGTTCGCAAAGTGGCTGCTATTTGCAAAATCACTGGAATCCATGAGATTGGTGAGAATATAGTTATGAGCTTTAAAGCGGTCACTAGGGGTGTTGTTATTGATGACTCTTCAGTCTCTGACACTAACGAGGCCGTAGTTGAAGTGTTGAATGATTCACCAGTTGAGACTGGTGATGAGTTATCCGGTCCAGCGAGTGAGATTCTTTTCAAGATTCTCAAGCTTTTTGAGAATGTTGATGACTTTCTTAAATCGTACAGCGATGACTTGTCAGCTTTAGATGAAGACGCCGACAAAGATCAGAGACTAAAACATGTCTTGTTACGACTATCCCCATTGTCTCACTTGTTGTTTTCACAACTTGCTTCTCGTGATTGTTCAAGTGCTTTTATAAGACTCAAGAGACTCTTGGGGAAACTTGAAGGCAACTTGAAACACAATCTGCACAGTTTTTTCCAATACGCTGATGTGCTTGTGGCATTATTCCCATTTTCAATTTTACAAAAAGTGCAATTTTTGTCTGCTCTAACTTTTCACGAAAGATTGGAATATTTAGAAAATTGCATCGATTTTGCCAATACCGTATTTGAAAAATATCTTAACACTGACTACTTGTTGGAATCATGGAAAAATTTGGACAACAAGAGTGGACCAGCTACTGGTGATTTACTAAGATCCCAGTTTATTTCAAATCAGTTGAAGAATTTAAGAATATTGGTCTCAGAAATAGGTACATCCAAATCAGCCAAAGATAATGAACAACGTGGCAAGTCTAATGAGAAAAAGAATGGTAAAGGAAAAGACAACGATAACGATGATTTGATTGATGTTGCCAACTTTGTTGGTTCATTGAATGAGTTGCAAATTGTGGCTGATGGTAAAAGATTAATCGAGAAGGATTTTCAAAGATTACAACAAATGCAACCTAGTTCATCGGAATACCAAGTCTTAAGAACGTACTTGGAAGTTATTATGGACTTGCCATGGGTAAATAAATCACAGCCTGTTGATGATGCTTCCCGTTTTTTCAACAAAAACCTACAAGAAGCAAAGACGTTGTTAGACCAAGATCATTACGGAATGGAAAATGCTAAAGAAAGAATCTTGGAGTATTTAGCAGTGTTGAAGCTTCACGATAGAATAAATAAACAAAACGAAGCCATTTTTAACAAAGTTGCTCAAGAAGAGGCAGATGAATTGGACAAGAGTGCTCCATTTATCGTTTCAGATGAATCGACTGAGGCCAAAGTTAAAAGCAAAGGTCCCTTGGTTAAAGAAAAGAAGTCTTTTACTAAAAATGCAGTGAAAGCTCCTATCATGTTGTTAACAGGACCTCCAGGTGTTGGTAAGACTTCCTTGGCTAAATCCGTCGCTAATAGCTTGGGACGAGAATTTCAGCGTATTTCAGTGGGTGGATTGAATGATGTTGCAGACTTGAAAGGTCATAGAAGAACATATGTTGGTGCTATTCCAGGTCTAATCATTCAGGCTCTTCGTAAGTCACAATCCATGAGTCCCGTGATATTATTGGATGAAATTGATAAAATTGGTTCAAATTCACGTAAAGGCGATCCGGAAGCTGCATTATTGGAGATTTTAGACCCTGAACAGAACACCAGCTTTCATGATCATTACATTGGATTTCCTGTTGATTTATCTCAAGTTTTATTTATATGTACATCTAACGATTTATGGGAATTGAGTGAACCTTTGAGAGATAGAATGGAAGTTATTGAATTGACAGGTTACAACTATTTCGAGAAAATTGAAATTTGTCAAAAATTCATTATTCCAAGACAAGTTCAAAGAAACGGATTACCTGAAAACTCATTAATCATCGATAATGACACAATTTTCAAAATTGCTAAAAACTATACAAGAGAAGCTGGAATTAGAAACTTGGAGAGACTAATCAGTTCCATTTGTAGATCTAAAGCAATTGAGTATTCAAATTTGATCCAAGATGAGATTTTACCAACAGAGTTGCCAAAAGGTTATAATCCGATTGTCAATTCAATTGATCTACCAGTCTATATTGGAGTTCCACCTCATTTAGCCGATGTGGAAGCTTTTCCTCAAGAGGATACAATGATTCAAAATTCTTATGGATTAGTCAATGGTCTTTCTTATAACTCAGATGGATCTGGATCATTGCTCAAATTTCAAATGGTGGGTTTACCAGGTTCTCAAAATTTGATATCTACTGGTAGATTGGGAGAAGTGTTGTTGGAAAGTTCACAGATTGCTAGTACATTGGTGAATTTTATACTTAATCAAAGACTATTGTCTGTGTCGAAACAGCTCAATGACAAATTGATTGACCGTTTCAAAAATTTAACGGTGCATTTGCATGTTCCAGAGGGTGCTATTTCAAAAGATGGTCCATCAGCAGGGATTACAATGACATTGTGTTTGTTATCGTTAATCTTACAAAAGCCTGTTCCTGATGATGTGGCCATGACTGGTGAAATAACCTTAACGGGGAATGTTTTACCAATTGGTGGTGTGAAAGAAAAGTTACTAGGAGCACATCTTACAGGAAAAGTCAATAAAGTTTTTCTACCCCGTTTGAATAGAAAAGACATTATTGAAGATTATATCCATAATATTGAAGACCGTAAATTGGCTAATGAGTTGTTGACTAGACTAATCCAAGAGGAAGAAATGTTGTTGAAGTCTGGTGAGTTCAAATTGAAGTTTGACGATTCCCCTGAGAAGTGGATCAAGGAAAAATTGGGATTGACTATTGAGTACGTTAGCGATTTTAGTGACGTTGTCAAGTCGGTTTGGAGTGATGAAATTTTGATTCAAAATTCGGAATTGAATTTAGTTAAAGAGAGAAGTCATTTATAATTAGGTCAAAAGCGAAAAATAAGAAGCTATTTAAATTTATGTATCATGCAATTTCTTTTTGTAGTTGTAGCATCATTATAAAGAGTGGATCGTACAGGAGAGAAATTATATCAAGAACAACGTAAGAAGTAGAAACAAACTAGATCACTACCAATCCAAAGCAAATATAATAATACTTTATAAATAAGATGCAAAGTACTATATTAGTTTGACAATCATAAATTGCAAAAACGTGAAAAAGAAGAAAAATACAAGAAAACAAAAACAAAAAATCCAAAAATAGTAAAAGCAAGCTTGATTCATTAACATTATGTATTCTTATCATTTAGCATATCTTTCAGTCCATTCTCTGGCATTCTTCTTTGCATTCTCTTCATTTGTCTTCCATTCTTCAGCAACTTCATTAGCCAATAGATCGTCTGGATTTGGAGAACTCAATAACGCTTGAACAGATAACAAGATAGTTCTGATTTGTAAAGCTGGCGACCAGTTGGATTTCAAAACGTCCAAGCAAATTCTGCCTAATCTATCAATGTTAGGGTGATATATTTTAGTCAAGAATCTAACTTTTGGGGCAACCATAGGGTAATCATCAGGCAAGAACAATTCTAATTTGAATTTACCATTTTCATAAGGTGAAGAAGAAGGACCGTCAATAGTGACATCAAAGTATCTCAAGTTGTCTTCGTGTGGAACGGCAGTTATACCTGGAACAGGATCAGATATTAGTCTTTCAGTCTCCTATAATAAATAATCATTATTAATCATGTTAGTGATACAGATGGAGTGGAATGTTTGGAGTAATTGCTTAAATATACATACTCTTATAATTCTCTTTGGTAACTGCGACATTGTATGATGGTGTATGCTTTAATCGAATATAGTGGTGTGTAAATTAAAGTATAGTTAGGTGCTCTGTAATCTATGGTACATATATAGTACATTACTATAGTTTCGTTTTTTATATATATCTCTCGTTTCATTTACAGGTGCGTTTACGGAAATCAAGTAAACAAAATGAGGCTCAAACTAAAGGGAAAAAAAGTCATTTTGAGTTGATACAAAATGTACAAAAATCTCCACTTTTTTGATACATTTCAGCAAATTTTGTTTTCAAAAAAGATGCAAATTTGTTTAAATTGGAAGTAAGCATCACAATAGCTTGTTAAGATATGTTAGACGAGATTAAACAACAAAGATTGAAAACATTCAACGCAAGAATAAACGTCTTGACTATAGGTTTAATGGTGGGGTTGAGTATGGGAATTTACTGGGTGAATAAGGATTATCAATTAGTCAAGTATGAACCGCCCAATCCTGACAATTTTGATGAGAACGGTAAATGGAAACACGAGAAACCATTTGTGATAAAGCACAGTAATCAAATGCAGGATTTAGAACCACGGTCTGGCCATAAATAAAAGTGGGGTGTTAGTAGTAGTTACATGGAGTGCTGTCTTTACTGTTTTTTTTGAGGTTTTGATTTGTGTAGAATAATTATCGGAAATAGTTATAAAGTTTAGTATACATAGTAATCGTGAAGTAGTTAGCTAAATTACTGGTTATTGGCTTGCTTGTGAGCAGCGGCCGCTGCTGCTGCCGCTGCTGCTGCAGCTATATTTTGTCTTTCTAAAGCTTGAGCATTTAACAGCATTGCAGCAGCTTGTTTAGCCCGAAGCTGCTGTTGCTGATGCTGTTGCTGTTGCTGAGTCAATGGTGTGCCATTACTCATTTGATTCTGCTGTTGCTGCTGTTGTTGTTGTTGTTGTCGTAGCTGCTGTTGTTGCTGTTGGTGTTGAAGTATCTGTTGTTGACGGCGTTGTAATAACAGTTGCTGTTGTTGAGGTGTTAATTGTGTTGTCGTATTTTGCATTGCTTGAGCCAGTTTAGCAGCTCTTTGTTGTTGTTGTTGTTGTAGTAATTGGGCGCTAGCGTTTTTGATATGAGCATCTGTCGATTGTGTCACATTTGACAATGGTGTGTTTAGTTGCTGTTGTTGGGCAAGACGAATCTGTTGCTGTTGTTGTGGGGATAGCTGTTGTGTTGGTGGTATTTGTTGACGTGGTAGTTGTTGTGAAGTGAGCGATGTTTGTTGATTTTGTAAGCGAGATTGTTGTTGTGGTGGTACAGCGTTATTAGGTATTCTAGCTTGTGGAGGTATTTGCTGTTGTTGCTGCTGTTGTTGTTGTGGTAGTGGTTGTTGTTGTTGTTGTTGCTGTTGTTGTGGTGGAGGTGGTGTGGATTGAGGTTGTGCTGCATTGAGAGACTGTGGGTTCACCACTCTTACTGTCTGGTTACGAACAGGATAAACGTACTCTGTTGTCTTATTAACATCAATCATGGCGGCTCTACTTTGAATTGGACCAAGTGGATTATTATGAACCCTTGGCAAGATAACGCCAGCGAACATTTCTCTCATTCTTAAAAATGAATTTCTTAATTTTGTAGGCATAATAACTTTTCTTTCCAATGGCCAAGGAGTTGATCTTGAGACACCATCTAGTACTTGATGAGTCTCTTCTTCATCATCTAATGGGATTGAAGCTCCATGCATTAAATCATCTTGAGCTTGTTGTGCAGCTGCTGCTGCAGCACCTATTTTAGCTTGATTTTTACGTTGATAAGCTGATAATAATTGATCATAAGGTGCAGAACGACCTGGGACTGCTCTTTTAGCACCCATTGAATGAGTTTTACAAGTTAAAGAACGGGCGCAAAATCCACCATTTGGCAATGGAACACCACATTGTTTTTCAACATCCACTGGACCTTTAGGAGTTCTTGAATTTGTCTTTGGTTTTGATTCTTTTTTAGGTTTTTTCTCTTTAGGAATAGTTTCATTTGTTTGATTTTTAGATGTCTTTGTTGTTTTCTGTTTCTTAGTTGTTTGTAATTTGGTATCATCAGGATTTGGAGTCGACACGGAAATTGAGTCAGATGATAATGGTGTCGATTCTTTAGTATCATCTAACTTTCTCTTTTTGTTGAGTTGTTTTTTAGTATTATTAGTTGAATTTTTCTCATTTATTAAATTAATACTAGTACTATTATTAGTACTCATTTCTTTATTTTGTTTTTTCATCTCAATACAATTTTCAATATGATTGGCTAAGTAGGACTCTAAGATAGGTTTATCACAGTGATTACAAATTCGATACACTAACGGTCTGCTTAATGGATTTCTTGATAATGTTTCTTCAATTGGGGGGACAGTTGTAGTGTTTGTTTCTAATGATTCTAGTCCGTCTAAAAAATTCCCAAATTCTTTCCAGTTATGTAACTGGGGTAATACTGTTGCTGATTTTTGAGATTTTTGCGTACTTGCTAGTTTTTGTGTATTTAAACTAGTTATTGGCTTTTCTGAATCTAATCCAAATACTTGAGACGTGACGTTTGACGATATATTAAGCAGTATTTGATTTTGTCTTTTAGACATAGTTTTTTCTTTTTTTTTTGTCTCTTTTTTTATTACGTTGTTGGGATGTTGGAAGGGGGAGAGTATGTGTGTACGTGATGTAGATGTGGAATAAGGTATACTTAAACAAAGATTAGTTGTTGCTTGTAAATGAGTGCTGGAAAAAGATGAATTTGCTATTGTTTGATAAAACTGAAATGGCGGGAACGTAACTACCGAGAAATGTACAAAGACACAGAATGACTTGTTAACTGAAATAGATATTAAACTTGTTTTATTGTTATCAAGTATTGTCAAGCAGATAACAAGCAGATAACGCTCTTTGTATCTTTCTTCAACTTGGCTCTTTATTCGGTGTTTTTCATTTCACTTGTTTTTATTTTTTTCTTGTTTCAACTGATAATCCATCAGCCACTGCGGTGGTGAAATGCTGTATGTGGCTAGTGAACTGGGGTGCGGGTATAAAGACACTTTCAAATTTAAATTCACAACTACTCAAAGACAGTTTCAATTATATTACAAAACTGAGATTCAAAAGGACAGAATGCTTTGTTGAAACCTATAAAAAGAAGAAAAAAAAAACATGTAGTGATAAAACACTCGAAAACCAAAAAAGTAAGTAAAAACATTACACCGTACCGACCAAAACTATATAAAATGTTGAAATAAAAGGAAAAATAAAATGTAACATAAAAAGGAAACAAGCCTAAGAAAAGGAAAAAAAAGGGGGAAAAAAAAGGGGGAAAAAAAGTGTAAACACATTAATTGACTATAGACAAAAAAGAAAAGAAACAAAGATGAGAAGAATAAAACTTGGAAAGATAATTCAAGAATATCCAGTCAACTCCATGGCTAAATTAATCAATTTGTGGGAAATATCGCTTTTCAATTGATGATTTAGACTTGAAATATGGTAAACAGAGTCATTAAACTGATCAATAGACAAGTTAGTGTCTTGGATATTTGAATCTTTAGTGAATTGGAGAGAATGCTGGTCTGGGAATGAACCAATGTAAACTCTTAAGAAAGCGAGTTGAGATTCTAGGATCAATTTATTATCAAATGATAAATCTGAAGTACTTGATTGAGAGTTGTTTAAATTTGCAATCAACTCTGAATCTTTTTCCAAAATGACAATAATTGATTTGAAAATTGCAATAAAGGAAAGTAAAGATAAACAATTGTAATTTTCGCAGTTTGCTAAAATTGGGAAATCAAACTCATTTTTATTAACATTTGATAAATTTGAATTATTTGTTGTTTGAATATTATCATTTGTTATATTTAAGAATTTAACCAATTGACGACCTTTATCAAGTTCATTTTTAGAATAATAATGTAAAATTAATGCACAAGTTAAAGATAATCTATTTTCATTTGAAATTAATTTTATATTATTAAATGATTTTTTCTCTTTTGTTAATGAATAAGTTAAAATTTTCAAAATTGAATCATTTTGAGATATTTTTGGTAATTTTTGTAAATCTGATTTTAAATTATTAAAATTTTCAATATAATTTTCAAAATAATTTGAAATCCAAATATTATTTAAATCAATTGTTTGAACAACATTTAATAAAATTAAATCAAAAATTTCATTCAAATAATTAGAATTAATTGGATCTAATAAACTTTTAAAAATTTTACGACATTTAATCAATTTTGTACAATTTGGTGGAATTAATATTTGATCAGAAGATACTTTTTCAATCAATTGATTAATTTCCAAATTTAAATTCTCCAAATTAATATCATTCAATTGATCACATTTTTCATCAATTTTAACAATATCTGATGGACTAAAATCGGTTAATATGGAAATATAATCAATAATATAATTTTTCAATAATTGAACAGAACGAATAAGAGATAATAAATTAATCAAACTTAAATCTGAATCAATTGTTGAATTAAAATATTCATCAATTGAAGTATAATCTGAATTATCAAGTGCTGGTAAATTGAAATTTGCAACAGTTTTAGTTTTTTTCCCAATTAAACTGGATAATTTCAAAACTTCCATCAATTTATCAAATAATTCAATTGAATCAATAAAATTTGAGTCATTTTGGAAAAAATTTAAAATTGTCTTTGTTTCAAAATCAAAATTTTCAATTTCTGAATCAGATAACTGATTAAAATTATTAATCATATAAATTTTGTAGTTATCAACTAATTTTGATAATCCAAATAAATTGCTTGTAAATGAACCAATTTTCAAAATTAACAATTTACCAAATATTAATCTATAAAATTGGAATTTGATAATTGATTCGGATTTTATAAGCTTGACTGTATATTGATCAATTTTGAAAAATTGAATAAAATTGAATAAAATCAACTTGATTGAATTAATGTTATTTAATTTCATTGTATTGACATTTTTATAATTTTCTAAATTCCAATTTTTACACGAATTTGTTAATGAATCAATAAATTGTAATTTTTCAACCAATTCAAACTGAATAATTCCGAGTCTTATCAATGATGTATTCAAAATTTGTAACAATAAAGTTGAAAATGAAACTATGCGATCATTATTAGTAGTATCTATTATTGAATTTAATTGAACCTTTTCTTTTTCGATTGTTTGACATTCTGGATCAAATTTAGATAATAATAAATCTATGTATGATTTGAAAACAAAGTAAAAACCGGAAATGAACAAAATCAATTTGAAGGAGTAAAATACGTTACTTGATTGAGTAGAGTACAAGAGTGGGAAAATTTTCTCGAGTGGGATGAAAGCTAAACTTTTATAATTGCCATCGTTTGGGTTTGAGATTAGTTGAGATCCAATTAAAGCAGTCATACCACCAACTAGGACTTTATTTGAAAATGACATTTGATCAGGATGATGATGATGTTGTTGTTGGTTTGGATCATATCCAGGCGGAGGTGGTGGTGGTTGTTGATGATGATGATGATGATGCTGCTGTTGTGGTGGTGGTTGTTGTGGTGGTTGTAATTGAGACATGGACAGTTGTTGTTGCTGTTGTTGTTGTTGTTGTTGCTGTGTATATTGTTGTTGTTGTTGTTGTTGTTGAAGCGGATGATTCAATGAACCTGGGTGTTGGAATGGTGCTGGGAAAGGTTGCTGATATTGTTGATGTTGTTGATGATTTGGATGAACAATTGGCATTGAAGGTATAACTTGATGATTTGGATGAATTTGATGTTGGACTTGATGAGAATTATTCATGTCTGGGTTAAATCTAGGTTGATTATTTAAGGATAAATTTTGTCTTAAAACCATAACTTCATTTGATAAAGCGATAACTTTTGTTTCCAATTGTTTGATATATTCTGTTGCTTTTGATAAGATATTTGCTTTATTTAATTTAATAAAAGGAGCATTTTCGTTGTTATTATTATTATTATTATTATTATTGGTATTTATTATTGCAGCTTCTCTTAAAGAAGGAACTGCATCTCTTAATTGTAAAATTTTAGTATTTATATTTGTTCTATATTTTTTTTCAATTATATTATGAGAAGATCTATCTTTTTTTGGCAATTTTGAAGATGGAGTTGATACTATAGTTTTAGAAGATGAAGAAGTGGAAGAAGAGGTTGATGGATTTCTTTCCTTTAAATCTGAGGATGAAAAGGAAGAGGAGGAAGGGGTATTAGAATGAGAATTTGAATTTAAAGAGTCTGTTGGAGTTGGTAATTCTATTTTAGTATTTGAAGATGCGAGATTTTGTGATTGTGGAAGGTTTAGGATATCATCATTATTATGAACGTTTAAAAGAGTGTAATTTAGTAGAAAATTTTCACTTGAATCATCTATATCTGGTGTTTCAACCTTAATATGTTGCTCCTGATCCTGCTCCTGCTGCTGCTGCTGCTGCTGCTGTGGTAAAGGTTGTTGATTCTCTTGATTATAATCGGATATATTGTTGTTTATGGGTATTTGCTGAGACTGTATATTATCATTAGGCAACTCTTGTATAGGTTCATTTTTAGTGGTTGTGTTATCGAAATCTTGAAGCCAATTGTTTATTTCATCAAGATAAAGGTTATTATTGTTATTATTATTATTATTACTATTGTCACTATTATTTGAATTTGAGTTGTTGTAATTATTTATAGAATAAAGAAATGTATTTGCATCGTTGAAACTGTAGTTAAAATTTGAACCTCGACTACTACTTGCCATGATGGGGAATAAAAAGAAAAAGGGGATCAAAGACGTGTGTGTTTTTGTGTGTATATATAAAGAAAGGTGATAAGCAAAGAGAAATAGATGTGTGAGTGTGTTGTTGTTGTTATTGTTATATAAACAATTTATATATATAATATAATATAATATTATCAATAATAATTACATGTATAAGAGATAAAACTATACAACCAATTAATTTAATAATTTGAAAAAATAGATAAATAGTTAGATAAATAGATAAATAGATAACTATAAGTAAATAATGAGAAATTTAATAAAATAAGCGAAAACATGTCTTAGCGAATGAGGAGAAAAGGGAGAAATTTAATTAAATTTAATTAAAAAAAGGAAAAAAAGGAAAAAAAGGAAAAAAAGCGGAAGAAAATTTAAATTGTATAACAATGGTGTAAAGGTGGGAAAGAAAAAAGATTGAATGAAAATAATAAAATTTATATTCACTGCAGAGGTGTAAACTGTCTAAGTGATTTGAAACTTTTTTTCTGCCATTTGTAATTATGTGACAATTAAATTTAAATTTAAATTTAAAGCGGCGCAGAATTTACCAGAATTTTATTTATTACACCTGCAAGTAAATTGTTGTATTACATAATAAAGAGTAATAGTAATTATTATAAAGAGACAATGTACGGATGTCTTTTTGTTTGTATGTCTTTCAAATTAATTGCTGTCTTATTCACTAGCCACTTGCCATTACTCATTAGCCACAATAATAATTAGTTAATTACTCGCCACTCGCCACTCGCCACTCTCTTTTCTTTTCTTTTCTCTTTTCTTCTTCTTCTTCTTCTTCTTCTTCTTAGTGACACTCAGACGACTTCTTCCACTCATTCACTCGCTCAACTCTTTGCTTCTCATTTGTACCCGGCTTTGTCTTGTCTTGTCTTTTACTGACTCTAATACTACTCCATTACATACACTCTCTCTTGTATTCTATTCTACTCTATCCTATCCTTTCCTACTCTACTTTGTACCACATCATCACATTATTCACTTTTACTATATATCTTAATTCTTTATTGTTGACTCATATTATAAATACATTCTCTCCCTTTATACTTCTAAATTTCTTACTTTTTACCACACTGTTTATATAACCACATTTATAATCATTGAAAAGCAAAAACCTCATTTAATCTATCAAATCATCACGGTTTTTTTTTCCCCCCTTTCATTGATAGATTTCTCATTACAACTTATTTAAAAAAAAAAAAACTTATATTTACTCCCCCTTTAAATCTTATATACCATCTAATTTCCCTACTAAATAATGTCTTTAAAAAGAATTAACAAAGAACTAAGTGACTTGGGAAGAGACCCACCATCTTCATGTTCAGCAGGTCCAGTTGGTGACGATTTATACCACTGGCAAGCATCTATTATGGGTCCTCCAGATTCTCCTTATTCAGGTGGTGTCTTTTTCTTATCAATTCATTTCCCAACTGATTACCCATTTAAACCACCTAAAGTTGCATTCCAAACTAAAATTTATCATCCAAATATTAATTCAAATGGTAATATTTGTTTAGATATTTTAAAAGATCAATGGTCTCCCGCTTTAACTATATCAAAAGTATTATTATCAATTTGTTCTTTATTAACTGACGCTAATCCTGATGATCCTTTAGTGCCTGAAATTGCTCATGTGTATAAAACTGATAGATCAAAGTATGAAGCAACTGCTAAAGAATGGACTAAAAAATACGCAGTCTAGTTTTTTTTTAAAAATTAGTATTTGTCATTACTGTATAATTTTTTTACTTAATCAGCTTGATGGTGTGTCTGATATTCTTTTTTCTTTTTTTTTTTTTGGATTCTACTTATATATATATGTTTATGCTAATAAATTGTATATTCTAGAAATGCAATGTATGTGTATCCTGTAGCTATCATTATCATTCACTAAATATACAACATTTCCTTCTATTTCACCTTCAGATCTCACTCTCTCTCAGATCAAATCAGATCCCGTACGCACGCACTAAATTTAAACTCCCTTGTAAAATTATCCGTTCTAGTAAACGGCAAGTGTCGGTTTTACGCGGCTTTACTTTAAAACAAGGCATCCGTCACTTGAAAAGACCGTTTAACTAAAATTATAAACTCTTTATCCTGTTATTGAAAACGTTTGTAATTTCATTAGATTTATTACCAACTACTGCACCAACTTACTATCCGTGTAAAGAGTATCTCCAACAGTACAGTGTTTTTAAAAAATCACTTGTATTTTGCGCTATACATCCACAATGGAATCTATCATTTCAGTATCAAATCCCGGTTTTACAGCTATCCAGAATGAATCAAGTGCAAAGAGACAAAAATTCAAGAGAAATTATTTAGCTTGCTTGAACTGCAGAACACGTAAAGTCAAATGCGATTTAGGTAATGTGGATAACCCAAATTCACCACCTTGTGCAAGATGTAAAAGAGAACGCAAAGAATGCGTTTTTGCTGAAAGTAAAAGAGGTGGTGCTAAGAATGTCAAAGACGGTAAAAAGAGGAAATTGTCCTTGATGAAAGAACAAACAACTAGTACTGCCAATACTGATACAATCAATACAGCCAATACTAGCAATACTACTATCGGTACTCATACCACTTCCAATCAACTCCCCTCGTTAGAGTACGTTACAAGCGCTCCTTCATCACTCGTACCAACTCAGCTACCACCCATCTCTCTGCCCAACCCACTCCCAAACCCAAATATAAACAACTCATCGGCATCTTCTCTACCTTCCTTGTCAACAACAACAAATAGCAAGCTTTTACCAGTGCCCCGTCGTAATGACCATCACAATCAACATAGACAAAACCCACTCATTGATGGCTCAAACCCGCTAGCTAAGGACTACTCTGTCTCAACGGTGAAAAACAGCCCACATCCAGACCAGGTCAATGGGAACTTGACAAGCAATTCTACAATGATCTTCTTAGCTCATATAGCTGGTAATATTGCAAAAGCAGATGATAGAGATAATATAAACGCTTATGAAAAGATAACTAATCTTGAGAAAAAGACAAATTTCGAAAATTTATCTAGTGCTGTTGTATCAAGGAACAATTTCGATCTCTCTACTGATAGATCCACTTTGTCTGAGCGAAAAGCAGCACAATCACTGCCAGAACACCCTCAGCAATCTCAGCACGTAATTGATGGTTCAAATGCGAGCGTATCTGAACAAAAAGAATCTCTTGATGGTGCAGGACAACTTCCTGCTGCCGTGAATGAGGCTGATAGTAAAGATGAAGTTGATGAAGAGCAAGACCTAGCAACTCAACAAGAGAATGAACAAAAGGATTCGACTGGTTCGATCGAATCGAGCACCAACACCACCACCAACACCACCAACACAGACCAACCTTCTAATTCTCCCTCTCCTGAATCAACATCCTTTCTCAAAGAGAAATTCGGACACGAGTCGTCTTTGTTCTCTTCAATACGTCAAAACAGACTAGTCATGCCCGCTGTCAAGTCAACACTCACAATAAGACAAAAACCATCCTCTAAATTATCCGATATAGAGTACATTGGTCCTAATTTAATTCTCACAGAATCAGAAGCTATAAGATACATCAAACTATTCTTCAGCCAAATGCATCCTTTCTTCCCATACATCCCTAAAGAATTACACAATATCGACATCTTACCAAACTACCCACTCTTACTATCCACAATATTAACCATTTCTTCGAGGTACCACCCTTTAAACGACCCAAAGTCCCCAAATAGACATATCGAAATCCACGAACAATTATGGATCTATTCTCAGAGACTTATCAGTATGACTGTGTGGGGTGAGTCATCAAGTAGATCAATCGGTACTTTGTTGTCCTTTTTGTTATTCACAGAATGGAACCCAAGAGCAATTCACTTTCGGTGGTCGGATTACGCAAATACTCCAGAAGACGAACTAAATGCAAAAGAGACAACAACATCAACAACAGCAGCAGCAACAGACAGTGAAAATCCATCAAAAAGACAGAAACAAAACTCAAAAGATTCGAAAAAGACTTCAAAACAACAAAGTGCCTCTTCGAAAGAACCAACAAATGAAGAATCTTATGCTGGATTAAGTGCTATGAAAAGATCAGAAATCATGTCATTTATGCTTATTGGAACAGCAACAAGACTAAGTTTCTTGCTGGATGAACATCCATTGACTATACTAGCAACGCACGTTGCAGAGACACATTCTGCAATTAATTTGAACAAAAGATCAATGTTAAGCCAATCTTTGAATGAAATCGATATTGACGATCCAGCTTTAAATTTGAACGATTACCAAAAAGGTACTGTTGAGCTATTACAATTTACATCTTTATGTTATGAATCCTTATACGGTCAAAACGCTAGATTTGGTAGATTAGACAAGTATCAAAATTTAGCCATCTTGAACATTCTCTCCCCAATCTTGGAGAATTGGTACAAAAAATACTTCAAGCTATTAAAACATTCAAATTCTCATAATGTCAATTCATCAATAATACTTTCTAATAATATAATGGAAGGTAATTACGACTCAAATTTGAATTCAAAATACTTAAAAGATGTCTATTTGGCAATAGAAAGAGAATCTTTGATCTTGGATTATTACTATGTTAAATTGTATTTATACTCTTTAGCACTAAGTCACGATACAACAACAAATAGTAGTGGAGCAGTGGCTGTTGGTAACTCAAATTCAACTAAAAAGATTAAAAACCTGAGAATCGACGAGCTGGCAAAGTATTCCAGGTACGTTGAACTAGGTTACGCAGCTGCAAAAGAAGTGTTGAATGTTATGCAAAGAGTAAATAAGTTGAAATTGCTCAAATACATGCCTGTTAGATGGGTCACTAGAGTTATCAAAGCTGTTGCATTCATTGTCAAATGTTATCTTACTTTAACAACCGATAACACTCCTCCTTCCACTCAAACTGAAATGTCAATGAAAGACTCAACAAATCAATCTATTAATGATATCTTAAGAATGAGTGTTATTCCAGTCGATGAAATCATCACATTACTACAAAAGACTGCAATTTGTCTAAGAGATTCAGCTCCTGATGAGTTGCATTTGTGTACAAGATACTCAACTATCTTAATGTACCTATGCTCTCAATTCAAATCCAAGATAAAAGTGAAGAATAAGAAAATTGTTGACTACGAAATTGAAATTCAAAAATTGGATAAACTAGAAGAAATTCAAGAAATTCAAGAAAGGAAAAAAGAACTCGAACAGTTAAATTTAAAACAACAGTTACAATTACAACAACTACAACAGTTACAACAGTTACAACAACAGCAGCAAGCTCAGTTTGGTATTCCGCCACAATCTCAATTCATGGCGAATCAACAAAGACCACAACAACAGCCTGTCCCAAATGTTAACCCTTCGTATCGTTATCCTGAATACCAGCAACAAGCCTCTCCATCTGAGAATTCATCAGTGTACTCATCTCTTAACTATCAACAGCAACCACCATCACAATCGCACTTGCACTCGCACCCTCAACAACAGCAACAACAGCAGCAGCCAATTCCTCAACTTAATATCAACGACAACACTAACAAAACAGCAGATTTCTCATCAGTCAATCAGCAGTTATTCGACGATTACTTCCTCGCGACAAACCCATCAGAAACTTTGTTCAATTGGTTTTCAACAAATAACAATAATAATCCAGGTCTAGACTTTGTGGACCAGTTCACCAAAGAAATCGAAATTGATTTCATGAACAAGAAGGGAAGCAATTTTGGGTATCCTGTAAATACCAATCCTCCAATTGTTAACCCTTCGAATGTCGGTGTTGGTGTTGGTGTTGGTGCTGTTAACACTCATCCTAACTCAAGTGTGTCTAGCTCTTCAGATACACCTATTTTACAAGGTCAATTCCCTTCTCATAGCATGAGTCCCGGTTCGGCCACTGAATAAGTTCACCTTTTAAATATATATATTTTTCTTCTTTTTTTCTTTTATAAATAGAAAAACAATAAGAACTTTTAGGTGTATTGAAATAAAAAAAACCAAAAAAAAATTTAAACAAAATAGCAACATAATAAATAAGCTGAAAGAGAAAACCACACATACACTAATATTCAATCAAAACAAAAAAAAAAGCCCAAAATGTACCTACACACGTTCAATCCCAAAACCTTAACCCGAACCAACACAATCACTAATTTAAAATTTTCTTCAGTAATTTCTTAAAAGTATGCTTCTTTTTACGTCCCTCAGCTGTTGTACCGCTTTCATGACCAGCAGCTGTTGGAGCCACTGCCGTACTACTAGACACAAAAGTGGATAACGAAGCACTTGAGTCGATTGCCTGTTTGTCCTTTGAAGATGATTTTTCTTCATTTGAGGATGAAATAGGTGCCGTTGTAGAATTACTACTTGACCTTGATGATCCTTCTTGAGACTTGCCATCTTGCTTAGTAGTCACTGATGTTTTATGACTGTTTTTCAATTTTGATATTGGTGTTTCAAATATCGTAGAATTTATAATCAATGGCTTAGAATGAGAATGACTTTTAAATAAACCATGCTCGTTACTTGTCTTTTCGTGAATTTTACCATCTTCTG
Organism: Ogataea sonorensis; assembly: GCA_037951595.1. Classification (NCBI taxonomy): domain Eukaryota; kingdom Fungi; phylum Ascomycota; class Pichiomycetes; order Pichiales; family Pichiaceae; genus Ogataea; species Ogataea sonorensis. Next base: position 1,600,954 of record JBANDG010000001.1, on the reverse strand, counting down.
GATTTGCTTCGCTCTTCTCACTTGACTCGTTACCCTCTTCAGTAACACTTTGAGTAAAAGTTTTGTCCAAGGACAATCCGGACTCACTGTTAGAAATCGATTGCGCCTGCTGGTGTGGATGATAGAAACTTCCGATTGTACTAACTGATCCTCTTTTCAATGTCATAAACTTTGAGTTGATTCGATCGATCAATCCTCCGTCTATGTTGTTATTCAGAGGTGCATCGCTTGGTTCATCAACAGGTGGTGACGTTGATGGAGGAGACTTGAAATTTTCTGGAATTTTAAACGTCCCATCCTCATTTATATCATACCAATAATACATCATTTCAATATCCACAAAATATGAGCCCGTTGGCGAAAGATCATCATCTGTTATTTCGTTTGAATTGCCAACATTATTGGTCTTGTTGTTCACTTTTTTTAGTGAAAAATGTTGTTTTGGCCCCTTTGTAGAGTTATTTGAAACTGACGCCACTGTCAAAGGTTTACTGTTATTATTATTTTGATCATTGGAGTCTACTGATCCATTATGAGATTTCTCATTTGTCTGACTAACTACAATCGTTGGTACTGGTGGATTTTGAGCAACTGTTTCATGTGAATAATCTGGTTCTTCAGCTTTTGTATGCGGATCTATAGAATTTTGTAAATTTTGGAATTTGTTTGATGTTGTGGATAAACCTGAAGTTTCAGATACTATTGAATTATTTCTAGCAGCAGTGACAGTACTATTAGGTGGAGCTGTGTAATCAACTTCGGTCGACCAATATTTATCAGCATAGCCAGGTTGTAACTTGCCAGGTATGCTCTTTTCGTCGACACTTGAGTTATAGAAAGAACTATTGATAGAGTTCATATCATTCTCAACATCGACAATTTTGTAAAATAAAATATAAGGATCCTCTGATTCCATTGCTTCATTAAAAGAAATAGATTTTGATTTGTTTTCTTTTGTCAACATGTCATTAAATATAATCCAGTTTTTCTCGTTTGGTTTTGGATCATTTTTGAAACTAAAAGGCTTTTTACGAACTAATGAAACATAATGACCAGAGTTGACAGAATCACCACGATGACAAATACAACTTTCTAAGACTAACATAAATGAGCCAAATGGTGCTATATTATCTTCACCTCTTTTAAAGTCCACAAAACCAGGTTTGATTCTATCTTCTGCAATAAAATAAGGGTATTTGATAACTTCAGGAATAACAACTTTTCGTTTCAATTTTTGAGAATGGCCATTTGAATCCCAAATGTATCTTTTCAAGCAAATTGGAATTATTGGTCTTTTATCACCATAATGGAAATCAAATGCAGATGGTTGATAACTACCCAGATGTTCTAAAGTTGGCGTACCATCACTCGATTCCAGAGTCTTTGATCTAGATATTCTTCTATACATGGCTTCATGATTTTCTGGTTTCAATTTGACAGCAGGATCAGTATAGTAAGGTAACAGTTGTAAGAACATCCATGCTGGAAGCGTGACTTCGTTATTAGAAAATGAAGACCGACGTCTACTAACCGGAAAAGAGTTTTGCAAGTGGGCATTATTCAAAGCACTCACAATTGTGGAAGACCTTGTTCTAGAAGCTTCAAGTCTAGCTGAAACATTAGATATGGTTCCAACGGTAGGTGTCTTGTCGGTAAGGGACTCTGCTCCACTTGTTGTAGAGTTTGTAACTTCATTAGATAGTTCTGAGCTCAAGCTTTCAATATGCGTAACATTCGTTTTCACACCATCTATTCCTCTATAAATTGAATCTTCTCCAATCTGGCTGAAAGTGTCACTATTACTGTTGCTGGGACTTGCAGGCATCACAATTCCTAGTTTCTCGTATGGAGCTATATCTTTATCAGGACTATCAAGTTTCAATTCATACATGTGCAATCCTGATGCACCATCTTTGAAAGATTCATTTTTTTCAATAGTTCTTCGGCGTTCCAAATGTCTCTTTACGGTAATACTGTTGTTGAAATATTGATTGAGACAATCTTCTAATGCAATTGGCTGTTCATCCAAAAATGAATCTTCAGTTTGTGATTCTTCACCTTCTTTTATTGTGGCTTGTGAGGATTGAGTTGGAACCGAAATAAGTAATACCCTCTCTTCTATAAGTCTCAAATCGTCATTTACATTTATTTTTCCCGAATGAATAATGTCAAGTTTCATTGTCATCAAAGGCAAAGATAAACATTCTGATAGGAATTCGAATAGCTGCAATGCATCCTGTTGACGGTGACTCATTGTCAGAGTACATCCGAGAGAGCTTAAAATTAAGCACAATTGTTTCATCACTTGACTCGGAATATGCTCTCCACCTCTGATCAAATTTATTATAAATCTCAAAATTATCTTCAACTCACTAATATCTTTTTGCAAATCTGGGGATAAATTTGGATCCGGGTATGAGTCTAACAAAAAATCAAATGATGATGAGGAGTAAAACATGGCAATCAGTAATGAGTCCATGTAACACATGACTGACCTCCAATTATCCATTCCAACTAAAGGAATATGAGGTGAAGGCTTCAACTGAGTGTATCTGTATCTATAAAGGCCTTTATTTGTTATAAGCTTACCATTCTTTGACACTTCCCAATAACGGTAAAAATTATAAAGTGTGTTAATATTTCTTTGGCTATATTGATTTAAATCGAGTAAGATGATCAAAGTCGAAAGCAGCTTTTGTATCTCTTTGCTCTCATTTTTCTTCAGCGATGATTGAGTGATTAGCTGGGTAGTTGATTTTAAAAGACTTTTCTCCTCTGGTTGTAATTTAAAGGTAAACTTTTTGGGATCTCTATCGTCAAATAGTAGTACACCAAGATAATCCTTTGGTGATTTCATAGCTGTTGAAAAAGTTTAAACCCAACAGATTGACTAAATTGGCATCTCAGTTTCATGTATTCATGAGACTAATCTGACAACAACAGGTATATCTGATTATTGAATGTGATTTAAAGTATCCTAGCTATCACGTCAAGACATATAATTATAAGTGCCTTGCAACATCTGTCCTCATTTTATCAAAACCGGTATCTTTGGTGTAAAGATGATTCCAGGGTCTGTTGGGGAAGACAAAGAACAAAATGCGATCAATCAATGGCTGTGCGATATTGTTGATGTGAAGTTATCCACTTGTGTTACTGATGTACATAACTACACTCTCTTATTGATATTATTAGTGTTCTTATATTGTAACTATGAAAAAAGTTTTACAACAATACAAATGATAAAGATGTAATTCTGATCAAACTGCAGAACTACGGTGACTGGCTTGAAGTAGTGGGCGTAGCTGAAGAAGCTGAGTGTAAGCTCTCACTCATTCCACTATCACTAGTATCTTCCCTACTTTCTACGCTATGTTGTGTACTATTTTGTTTCTTTTTACCTGTATTATGGCATGTAGCGTCTAGAGAAAGTATCAGTTTGAAAAACTGAGCAAAAACCGCTTTTTTATCAAAATTAGCCTTATCCGCCACTTTTGCCGTGGGTTTTGGAGTTTCAACTGTATCGTCTTTGGCGGGGATCAATGTGCTGAAAGCATTATTACTACTTGAGTCTTGCTCTAAGCTGTAAGAGTTACTATTACTGTTCCATATGATTGGCAGTAACTTTGATTGATGATTTGACGGATTCCATTTTCGGTGAACCCAGTTCTGAACTTCTTTATTCGGTTCAAGTTGAGAATTTAACATCTCAATTAAATATCCCAGGTAATTTGGATCTGCGTCGTAAAAATCGATATTTTCCAGCTTATCAGATGCATTTGTGTCTTGAAATAGTCCTGACCACTCACTTAAGTTGTCGTAGTGATAAAAAATAAATGTTTCAAATGGTGAATTGTACTCGGTCGTAAGATGTCGCATTTCATTTATCGAAAGCTTTGAATCAATGTCAATCATCCAACGATCAACTCGTTCAAGATGATATTTTATTTCTTCATTTTCATTATCAAACTCTGCGTCATCAAGATGTAGTTGTAATGATGATGGACTTTTAACAGCTTTGTTACTCATGTACTGAAGTTTGTAAATTAGTTTACTGATTATCCATTGGGGTTGTCTAGCATTAGGTTACCTTGGTTTGCTGCTGTTGTAAAAAGGGAAGAAGATCCCTTTTATATACCCAAACAAAGTCTAACAGACCCTTTAAATTTACAGTTCCAACAGAACATGGATCCACCTGTTTTTACATCTACGGAAATTTCCTGTTTACAGATAATTCCAAGAATCGACATTTCTAAGATTAGATTGAAGTTTTCAACCGTCATTAGCAGGATTTTTGCTGTCAAACAATGACATCTTAATTGTACACCAATATTAGCAATTAGAGTATCTGTTGGTCTAAATTGAGCAATATCGTTACTTAAACTGTGTCGTAGCACACATAAATTCCTAATGATTTTTTTTTTAAAAAAAGTGAGCGCTTAACCTTTTAAAAACCATACTTTTTATCTACATACTAGAATGTGTATGTTGACTGTACTTAGAATACTATGACTTTTTGTCAATGCTTTTTGTCGGGCAACTACTAGTTACTTCAATACAGATAAAGCTAACTTAAAAAAATAAAAACTAACACTTTTTGATTTAAAGAGAAGGAAACACTGAAGGAAGAGTAACAAAGACAGGAACTTTAAGTTGACTTACAAACAATAATAAAAAAAAATAAAAAAAAAAAAAGAAAAAAACCTAAAATAGTTAGAAAAGAATTACAAATGCAACCGCTTTGCAAAGTATAATATAATTAATCACTTGTTTATCCTCAACTTCAACACTCAGATTTCCAAAACTCGACAAGCTCTTTGCCTCTCCAGCTCATGCTTAGCCCGCTCCAGTTTTCAATATCATTAAGCAACTTTAAAATAATTGAATGCTCGTGTCCTGAACTAATGAGCTTACCAGCTGTCCACAAGCACTGCAATGACATGGTTTGGCATCCAGAGTTGCGTCTATTTTCATTCTTCATATTGCACAAATTAAGACCAACTATTTGCTTAGCGTGCCAAATTTGAGACTTTGATATGAAATCAGAAGCATTGTTTGGAGATTTGACACTAGATGCCGAAGAGGCAGAAGTAGGACCAGATGATAATGATAAAAACCCAAATCCAGAATCAGTGCTCGAGTCAGTTGTTGATGAAGTAGCACTTTGAAACAAAGAAGAATGGTTATTTTGCTCGTTATTTGAAGTTGATGATGCATCTTCGTAGGTTTCACTCTTGACCTGTTTCTTACAAATACTGTTATTTGTAACTTTGAAAATTCTTGGCTTGTTTTGCAACATCAAGATGCAGCACATGTGCAAAAGTTGATTTGCAGAAATTGCATTAGAATTCAAATACAAATTTTCAGGAAACGAATCTGGTCTTCTGTACTTGAAGCAACTTCTCATTTCATTCGAGCGGTTGATTTCCCATTGAGTTAAACTTTCCCATAAAAGTTTCCACTCATTATCAAAACTTAGTTCATTAGATCCAATCAACTCAAAAACTTTTGCTGTAAGAAATAGCATTGCATGATATTGAGAAGCTATTTTTTTCAACACTTTGAGCCAATTTTCTTTGCCATTATTTTGATCATCATTTTTTTCTTTGAAATCAACATCAAGTCCTTCATCGTCAGTTTGGTTTTGAGAAAACCAGTCTTGTGATGCAATGATCAAACTTGGCAGTGAGTCATCAATTGACGAACAGCAAATATCCATGGAAACAAAACACCAGAATAACGAAGATTCAATTTCATTTTCAGAATCACCTTTAATTTTGCATGCATTTAACATTGCACCACAGTTTGCTAAACGTGGTTTCCAATATTTAGGTTCAGTACTAAGCAATCCAAAATAGCACAACAAGAGACAAGTGACCGCGATTGGTAAAGTATCTTTAGTTGATGAATTCAAAGTTAAAGATAGTTGCTGAAAGGCATAATTGTAAAACTGTAGAGTCTTTTCCCCATTATACAAAGAGTTGACTTTTTCCAAATGTCTTGAAGAAAGTGCAATGATTGCATAGTGCAAAGCTGGGAATTCTTTAGCCATTGTAGGAATTTCAGTTATGAAAATATTTTCCTTGCTAGTGTCATTATTATTTAAAAACACAGCCACTGAATCAATATAATTGTTCATCAAAAACATAACCTCATCATCAGAAACTTTTGGAACTTCTATTGTTGATTTATCTGCAAAAAACTCAAACACATTTTCATTATTTGGCAGTTGTTGTTTTTTATTTTTGACATTCTTAGTAGCAATAAACAAACTTATAAAATCGTTTAAACTATTTGTCAATTCATAATACTGTGGAGCACTATTTGTGAAAACAAATGAGGAATCTTTCAAAGCAGATTCCAAATTTTGCTTTTTGTTGAATCCTTGATTTAAATCGGCAAACGAGTAACAAGCATCTTCGTAATCCTCACTCACACTCTCCTTCTTATTCAATGACGAACTTGGCATTTCAGAGAAAATTGAAGATGTAGAAGAGGTACTACTATCTCTTGAATCTGTCAAACTATCATTTTTATTAGCTGAGTTGTTGTTGTTATTATTACCAGTGTTTATGTTATTGGAAGATCCATTAAAGTTTGCAAAATTCATAAAATTCAGAGAGTTCAAATTAAAGCTGGAATTTCTAGTTAATCCAGTACCTGGATATTGCAACAAAGAAGAGCCAGCCAAGTCTGTATTTAACAAAGTTGGAGTTTGAGAAGCTCCAGTTTGCTGAGTATGATCAAGAATCAAAGGACTTGTCTCTGCATGTGTGCTATCAAGTGCCAAATTTTTAGTGTTATCTGCTGTTGCTGTGATTGTGTTTGACATCAAGTTTGAAGTTTGAACAGGCAAATCTTGGAAAGTTGTAAATAAACCGGATAAAGGTGAATCTCCATGATCATGATTGGAAGCATAAGGATCTTCAACTTCAACTTCAACTTCATCGGTTTTCTTACTGTACCCGTCAAAAGCTGACAAGAATTGACCACTCAATTCTGGTGTGAAAACTGTTTTTCTTCTTCTTAGTTCATCTTCAAATTGTAATTGATGATGATTATGATGACTGTTTGCTGTCAAATCAGAATAGTCTAATGAGTGACGGGTACCCGAAGACTTGATAAAGTCCGAGCCGAGATGGTACTCCAAAGAGCGAAGTGAGGAAGAAGCCGCACCACCTCCATGAATAGCTGATTTTTTTAAAGGCAGGCCATGAGCGATAGCTGCAGCATTCATATTACCAGTAGTTGTAGTTTTAGCAAAGCAAAAGTCCTTGAATGAATTATTGACAAAGACATTTTTTTTAACTTCCTCGGGCCATATACATTCCAAGCCTTTGGTTGTACAAAATTCGCAACGAGGTCTAGTTTCATCACACTTTTTATGTTTTCTTCTGCATGTTAAGCAACCTGTTCTAACACGTCTTTTCGATGGAGGAGTTTCCTTTTTAGGTTTAGCAACCCTTTTACGTTTGGTTGTTTTATTATTCATTGGACTGTTTGTTGAAGCTGTAGTTGTTGTTTCTGTTTCTGATTTAGTTTGTGTTTGCACTTGTGAATCCATTGTTAGCAGTAACCGGACCGATGTAATGGAGTGAAAATATGTGATATACTGGCTGGCAATATACCAAGAGCAAGTAGTTTTAGGTTTGGAAATAAATAATAAAAGTTTATAATGAAAACCAAAAACAGAACTTAAAAAGAAAAATGAAAAAATAAAAAAAATAAAAAATAAAAAATAAAAAAAAATGAATCAAGTGTGGTGAAAAGTTGGACAGACAGCTCGAGAATAAATCTGGGGAAATCAAATGATATATATATATATAGATGTATGTATGTATGTCCTTATGTCTTTATGTATTGGAATAAGTGAAGTAAAATAAAACAATACAGTTAAGTTTTGAAAACATATTTTAAACAATAGCTATAAATTGTGGGGTGGATGCACAACAATATTACTAAAAAGGAACAAGTTTTTCAAGAAACCAATTTGAAAATACAAGTAAGCATCAATACATAATTAATTCTCTTAATAAAATGACACATCTATGTAATTATGCAGAAGTTAGTATGTTGAATTAGTGTGAAATAATGTACAACAATGTATATTCAACCACTGCAAAAGCTCTTTGTTTCAATCAATTATGATGATGTACCTTTAATAATCTATTATTGGCTTAGTTTTACTATTACCAAGCACTAGGCAGAGCAGACAACCGAGACCTGAAATTGCCGGTTCATTGGTCCGGTCCAGATAAATACTTGAAACCAGCATTTTACATTCTATATTCTATTCAATCAACAGAAAATGTTAATGCAATAACGACAAGTAACAAGTAACAAGTAAGAAAGAAGTGCGCATGCATGACCGACAATCTGTTGTGCGTGTTTGTGTGGGGGAGATGAGGGGCACCAGGGGGTGGTGCCCTGTTTTTTTTTTGTCGTTTTTTTCACTCTATCAGGGGGGTTGGGACGCGGCACACGCACAAGCTGAAACGCTTATTCACTCAAGCGAGTGAATCACAAGCCAGAAGAGAGTCTTTTGTTTGGTTCATTTGTTCAAGTTCCGTTTGAAGAGCCCCTCAATTTCCCACATTTTTTTTTTTGTTTATTTTTACATTTCTCGGTTTGGGTTTTAAGGGTGTGTGTGCTTATGTGTTGTGCATGCTATGCTATTCGGTTTTCACCTTTTCACACTCAAGAATGATTGATTTACATGAGGGTGTGTTAGATAGTGAGTGGTATCGAGAAGCGGCGATGAGCTTAGCTGGAGGAATTTTTATACCGAGGCACGAATACATACACCTGTGTGGTGTGCGTGTGCGCATAGATAGTTGGCGAGACCCATCCATCAGCTACACTACAATAAACTAAGCTAAGCTTAGGCTTAGTTTCAAGTTAAAACAACGTTGCTGAATTGTTTTAACACGTATTGTTTTTGTCCTAATATCCGTATTATTTTACAACAAATACTATTTATCGGGTCAGTTTAAATTTTTAATTTGATTCGTTTTTGTACCCCAGAAAATACACCTAGTATGCAGAAATTTGAATGCAACAATCAGCCTTTTCTTTTTTTCTCTACTGTTTTTTTCAAGTAACAATGTCACCCCTTCTAAATTGTTATTTCCCCTCTCTCGTACCAAAAAGGTTAATGCAACTCAATTTAACTCCAATTGCAGTAAAGTCCATCAAAAAAGACAATACAAAACGGAACAAACAATAAATGATTAGATCCGATTTGATCTAACTGGTGAAATTTGACACACTGATTCCTAAACCAAAGCTCTCGGTACCCAATCGAATTTCGGATGGTGATAGTTCCGATTCAAATGTTCCTCATTTTTGTTTTTTTATTTGTTTGTTTGTTTTTCTGTCTTTAAACAAGAGGAAATATTGCATTTGTCTTTGTAACTTAATTACTTACTTACTTATTTGTTCTTTTGTTATTATTTCTTCTGTAAGCTTGCTGTACTCTTCAAATTGCATATTTATTTTTACTTACGGTACATAACGGTACTACTGAATTTTGTGTGCTAGCTAATTCACACAACCTTCTTACATCAACTCGATATTTTTTTTTCAACTAATTAATGTTTTATGCATTTGTGCAGTAAGGTCGTGCAAAGACTAAAATGTGGGGAAGCCTTAAATTCTTTATTTTACAGGGAACTCTGACGACATCACCAAATTAGGCTTCTAAAATTTCACCTTCTCACTTAGCTGAATGATTACGTGATACTTGGAATGTTTACTAGCTTAATCAGGAGAACTATGTATCTATAAACTGTATAATTACTGTACCTTTCCGAACTCCTTTTCAAATAAAACAAACTCCGTTCTTACCGTTGAAATGTTATTTGACAGTTTTTTGTGTTTTTAATCCAGTATGCATATGAGGGAATGGGGTCTAAATTTTTTCATGGCCAGCCTTTGTTCGTCCTTAGTAAGCTGTTAATTGAATCACAATAGTAGATGTGGGTGTAATTTTTCCTTCCTGAGTATTGAATTCAATTTTGAATATGTATCATTCATCTCTGAATCATAAGATGAACAAAACTGGAAATGTACATAACTAATTCTAAATTGAATGATTCATTGGTTGTAAAAGATAATTAATACAATATTAGAAGGATTAATTTAATTCTTCAAAAGATGAAACAAAAAAAAGTGGGGAAAATAGGGTGTACCAGTTCAACCGTACTGATTCACTTAGCTGAGATTCAGCCCCTTTGTGCAGTTTGTACTAAACCGTTAAATTACTCTCATCTGCAGCTCTTTGAACGGGATTATCAAAATTCAAAAATCCTATTGGATTGCAACAGATGATATGATTGGTTTTCAGTGAAAACATGGACAAATGGCTTGTTTTGAATTGGTATTTTTCAATTTGTTTGTTTATTTTGATACATTTTTGTCTCTTTAGCATTGACTTTGTTGGATTTTAGGTGATACTTCATTGTACCCCAGCTTTTATTTATTTATTTACTTTCTGTAAACAACAACAATTAAACATTTTGAGCAACATGTCAACAGCTGATGAGTTACGTCATACTGAATCTATTGATTAACAAGATAGAAATTTCAATTTCCTATTTTGTAGAGCAAATTTTGTAAGTGAAATAATATATGTGTAGAACATGCACGGATGAAGCAACAGAAAATTATAATATGATCAGTAAGATGTAAACGTAAGAGAATGTGCTCAAGGAAAACACTAAGGAACTAAAAAGCTGTAGAACAGCTGCAAAAGAAATAACAAAAAAAAATTAGCTTACCAAACCTGAAGAAGATAGAATGTTTTATGGTGTTTTAAAAAACAATCAATCAAAATAATAACATAAAAGACACAAAACAAATTTATAATTAAAAAGAAATAAATATTTACCCAAAATACACAGTATTCAAAGTAAATCAACTTCTACTACTCTTACCTTCAATATGAACATCAATCTCTTCAACTGAAGAACCAAAGTCCAAAGTTTCAAGAGCAGTACCATCTTCAGTGTAAACATCATCAACTTTAGAAGTTGGACTTGGTGTATGTGATGGGAAAATTACTTCTAATAGTAACAGGCAAGCTCCTGATATTAATAAACCCCAACCGTATGAGATCTTGTAAATATGTGACCAAAACATTTTTTCTTTACCATTAACATCGTATGCTAAACCTGGTAATAAAAATGCAGTTCCAACAAAGAATGCAACAAATGATCTCCAATCGTATCCAGACCAGAACCAATAAATAGATTCATCAGATCTAATATATAAATCTTTTAATAAGACTTTCTTTTTATAAGTGATAAAGTATCTAGAGATGATGATACCTGTTTGAGTTGAACAGAAACAACCCCAACCATTACCAAAAATAACAACAGCTTTAGCAGATGATAAAATTTTCCAAGGCCAGATTAAAATACCAACAATCATAATAATCACAGAACCTCTCTTAATATTAATATATTTTGGGAACAAACCAACCATATCCATAGATGATGATAATTGATTCAATAATAAATTAATTGCAAATTGTTGTAATGTTAATGCTAAACCACCAAAAAACACAGCAGCTCTAACTGCTGAAGAATTATTTTGTGATTCTTGAATAGCACTTAATAAAAATAATGGATTCCAAACAACTTCACCAACAACATCTTTACCAGCAGATGTAATTAAAACACCCAAAACACTTGAAAATGTTAATGCACATGGTGCACCAATCAATTGTGCAATAGCTGCCGAATTTTTAGTCTTTGCATATCTTGTGAAATCAGATTGACCTAAGATACCTGTACCAGTTGTACCAACAACTGAGAAAATACCTGTGACACAAGCCCATGCCAAATCACCTTTACTTTTAAAATTAGCTGATGGCTCATTAAACATACTACCTGGACCATCTGCTTTTCTAACAGTGAAACCTAATAAACCAAAGAAACAACCAATAGTTAAAACAGTAACAATTCTGAAATATAGTTGTAATCTTTCTGGTGCAATTCTCAAACATGGAATCATAAAAATACAATACAAGACTAAACCAACTAAATCTCTAGATGTAATATCGTTTGCATTGTTGAAAGTATCCCAAGTCAAGAAACTTGGACTTAAAGCACCAAGACACACTCTGATTGCTTGTCCACCATAAACTGCTTGAACACCCCACCAAATAATACCAGTAATAACTCTCACTATAATACCGAATGCAGCACCATTAATACCAAAAATAAATCTAGCAATAACTGGGAACCCAATATGATGATGAGAACCAATAACACCCATAACCACAGCCATCACACCATAAATAATACCAGCTGCAACCGAACAAGCAATAGATTGTTTAACTGATAAACCAAAACCAACTAATGTTGAACCAGTAGTGTAACCACTAATAGAAACACCTTCAATACACCAATACATAGCATATGCTAACCAATTCCATGTTCTTCTGTCTGGTGGAATTGGAATAATATCTCTATTCGTTAAAGAATCATTATCATAAAACGCATTGTCATCTTTTGGAACCTCAAGTCTTTTTTTAACAACTGACCAATCAGTAGGCATTTTGTGTATTTTATTTTTTTTTATATAAAAGAGTTATCTTGATATATTTTTGAAAATATTGTCAAGTATAGAACAATAAATTTATTGCTAACTTTGTATCTATCAAAGAAAAAAAATGAGATCAACCAAAGAAATTGAGTTTATTATATATATTTATAAATACTTTCCAATTATATAGAATTGATTCAGTTATACCCAGAAGATACGCAGTAATCCCACTGGGCATATAAGATTGAAAGATTATTTCAACGGTGCAAGATAGATATTTGACAAGCAACTATTGATAGAATATTTCAATAAATTCCTAACAATGTATCCCTTTAACTAGCTACAAAAGATAAGATACTTTTATCACATACATGAAGAAGGTAAATCTCACAATAGAACAAAGTTTAACATCAAACTTCCGTACTATGTATTTACCTAGTTGATTATCTTTCAAAACTAAATGATAAGAAACTTCTGAGTATAATTTGAACAAAGCAGAGTGATGGGGAAACTTGATTCAATTTTTTTGGCTTGTCTACTCGAGACGGCAGATGGAATCAAAAATCGGTAAAAACTGTACACTATAGTATAGTAGTAATCAAAAATTCCTCCTGCGTGAAAAACTGAAAAGTCGAGGGAGAGCAAGAAAAAAAGAAAAGAAAACAAAGAAAAAGTAGATCTCGAAAGGCGCAAATTAACCAGCGCTTTAGAGCTACCGCCACTAAATCATCCCAAAATGGATGCTGATAAGAAACTAAAAAATCAGTAATCTCAACAGATGCGGCTTGAAATCTGGGATGTACAACATCCATCATGCAAGATGCAGGAGACCTATTTTTCGGATTTCGATCCACCATCAACCACCACCATTTTACAAATCAGGAAAGGTTTGGTGGAGGAAAGTTTAGTATGATAATTGCATATTATGGGAGTAGATGGCGATGCATTCAAAATATGATGGATCAAATGTATACCAAGGCTCAGTTTCTATTGTATTTGAATCCTCCACTTTCATCTCATCAACCAGAACTTTGCATTTTTCGCTAATTATGTCCCATACATCTGTGGTGATTTGAAGTTAGTAGTTATTATGTCAGACTTTCATGAGTGAGTAACCTCCACTCAAAACTCCCCATTTGTGTGTGTTTTTTTTTTCACTTCTTGAGCTTCAACACATTAATGTGAAATGTTGTTGAACAACAGTTGAAGCACTTCTCTGATCTCTTTATGTTGTACTATATATCTTTTAACGGCCCCTTTCGTATTTGAATCTTCTTTCTGGCTATCTGTTAAGTTAATTTTCTCATCATCTTATCACAAGTACAGCAGTAAAGGTTTAGCTCCAATTCATGCTATTAAAGTTTACCAGATTTACTAAACTACCAAATTTTATATTCAGAAAACAAATAATGTCATCTTTCAGTACTTTCTCAGATGTTCCAACTTTCACCTTGAACAACGGTGTTGTTATGCCTGCTTTTGGTTTAGGTACATGGCAATCCCAACCAAATGAAGTTGCTTTGGCAGTTGAACACGCTTTGAAAAATGGTTACAAACATATCGATACTGCTACAATTTACGGTAATGAACACGAAGTTGGTGCCGGTATCAAGAACAGTGGTGTTCCAAGAAACAAAATCTTTGTTACTACCAAATTATGGAACTCCCATCATGATCCAAAAGATGTTCCTATTGCTTTAGAAGATAGTTTGAAATCATTGGGCTTGGACTACATTGATTTATACTTGATGCATTACCCATGTGCTAATGACAAGGAAAAATTCTTGACTGAAGATGCTTCAATCCCAGTTGATATCCCATTCACTGAAACCTGGGCTGCTATGGAAGCCTTATTAGACACTGGTAAAGTCAGAGCTATTGGTATCTCTAACTTTTGTTTATCTGAAACCAAAACTTTATTAGAAAGTGCTAAAGTTGTCCCTCAAGTCCATCAAATGGAAATGCATCCTTACTTGAAGCAAGATGAATTCTTAGACTTCCACAAAAAGAATAACATCCATGTTACTGCATACTCCGCTTTTGGTAACCAAAACAGTTTATACGAACTTAACGGAGAACCAAAAATCTTGCAACATCCTACAGTTGTTGCCATTTCTGAAAAGACTGGTCATACTCCTGCTCAATTATTAGTCGCTTGGGCTATTCAAAGAGGTACTTCAATTATTCCAAAATCGGTTACTCCAAAAAGAATTGATGAAAACATAGTTGGCCAAAAATTGACCTTAAGTGATGAAGACTTCAAAGCAATCTCCTCTTTAGGTTACTCCAAGAGATATTCCGACTTTGGTCCTTTCGTCGGTTACTGGTACTACAGCGATCTTGAATGCCCAGGTAAAAAGCCAACATTATAATTACATCGTCAGGTATTATAGAAACTTTGTAAGTTTTGTTGTTGTATATTGACACCCATAGTAAACATTTCAAAAATATATTCATTTACTTTATACGTCATAGTAGTAGGATTAAACAACTATTTACGTAATTAAACATACTTTTGGTATGAAAGAAACCTTCAATGTTACACAAATACTACGCTTTTCTCGACTTTTAATGATTTCAAAAAAACCAAGTTTTATTGGTGTTTGTGAAAACGGTTTTTTTGATATCAGAGAGCAGCAAAAGTTTTTACGGCATTTAACTCATCGTCAGCTTTGAACCTGCGATGATTTTACATTAATAGGAAATTGTTTTTAGCGGCTCTGTGGCTATTGTTTGTAAGATTTGATAACGTTTTTTTTGTTTTTTCTCATCCTGCATTAAGGTTCAAAAGAGTTTATCTTGGTGTTCATCGGCGCGGTTGAAAAAATGGCATACTAAAAGTATGGTGGAGGACTTCCTAATCTGTAAAAGTCGGTGGAGTTGGTGTATACTATGGATTTTATCTTGATCCAAACTGTATTATCTACTGAAATCAACCCATCAATCAAAAAGGCAAGTTTTGGTTTTAATCAGGTAATCTTTTATGGTTTCATACTCCGTTCGATATTTGGTTGAGCGATAATGAATCTGTCTCTCATCAGCTGTGTTGTGTGCTCTCGTCTATCTTTTTATGCTTGAGTGTTTTTCACATCTTAACAAATCTATAGATGGTGGAGGCTAAGGTTCAAAATTATCAGACAACTTTTTTGTAACCTCTAAAATAAAAGAATTTTGTTCCGTTATTTCCTAATTTTAAGTTAATGGAAAAATATATAAGGGGGAAAAAGTCTAGGAACTCTTAAACTAATTATTAACTTTAGCAATAGCCAGACAAAACTCAAGTTGAGAACGACATTATTTTTTTTTCTCTTGACTATCATTTTAACACTTAAGTAAACTTCAAAAACTAATTAAAATTATGACAGTTCCAGATTCCTCATCAGAGTATACAGAAAAATTCCAAGTTCCAGTTGTTGACTTTCAACCATTCAATGAAGGCACACCAGAAGGAAAATTGAAAACTGGTAAAGCCATGGTTGATGCCATGAAAAATGTTGGTTTCATGTATATCATCAATCATGGTATCAGCGAAAAAGATCAAGAAAGAATTTTTGAATGGAGCAAGGAGTTTTTCAAGTTGAGCGATGAAGCCAAATTTAAATGTGAACATCCAAAGAGTGGTGAGCATCACAGAGGCTGGTCCGGTATTGGTAAAGAAAAAGTTGTTCAAATGGTGTTTGATAAAACCGAAGTTGAGAAGCTAAGAAAAGTTCCAGATGTTAAGGAATCATTTGATTTAGGTAATGAAAACAATCAAAAATACTATAATATCTGGCCTAATGAAGATGATATTCCAGCTTTTAAAGAATTTTGTTTGTATTACTTTAAAGTTTGTGATGCAGTTTCAAAAAAATTCTTAAAAGCTATTGCATTGGGTATGGATTTGGAAGAAGACTTTTTCCTACCATATCATTCAGAGTCAGATAATCAACTTAGATTATTGCACTATCCTCCAACTCCAGAAGCTGACTTAAAGAAGGGGAAAGCTGAAAGAATTGCCGCACATACCGATTTTGGAACATTAACAATGCTTTTACAAGACACATGTGGTGGCTTACAAGTCGAAGAACCATATAAACCAGGCAGTTTTGTTTCTGCGCCTTGTATTCCAGGTTCCTTGGTTATCAATACTGGTGATTTCTTGATGAGATGGTCTAATGATGAATTGAAGTCTACTCTACACAGAGTTACCGCTCCACCAGTCGACTCAAAAACTGGAATGTCAAGAGTTCGTTACTCTATTCCTTTCTTTGTTTCTGCTAATGAAGATTCTATTGTTGAAGCTTTACCTGGTACATTTTCTGAAACTAAACCAAAGAAGTATGAACCAATTTCCTCTGGTGAATATCTCGCTGCAAGATTGAATGCCACTTACTAGTTTTGAAGCTTTAAACTTTTTATGGTGGCATATACTCAAACAGAGCCAGGAGCTTTTAATGACTGTTGCATTTTACTATTTTAATTTTCACTTTTGTTTTTTGTAATTTTTGCTATATAAAAATGTGTATCCATGTTTTTACGCAAATATAATCGGTTGCTATTTAAACCAATATGTAAATCATTGTAACTATTATTATGTTGAGTTAATCATCATATAGTCTGGTAAAACTTATGCAACGTTTCAAGCTGTTTTGTCAGTATGTATGCTTAGCTGTAGTGCTAATAATTTGAGAATGACAGAATGATATAAAATTAAAATAAAATAAATAAGCTCTATAAACTTACACTTATAATTATTAAGAAGAGAAGTACTCGTCAATGACCGAGCGAGGTCTAGTATATGTGCTGACTGGTTTGTACTCCATATCATCGAGACCAAAACCTTTTGGACCACCAATTCTAATTGCCTTTTCGGTATCTGTCCATTTATTACTAGGAGCAATACCAAGCACAAAGACAATTAAACCGTATCTATACTCTGGTGTACCAACCGCTTCTCCAGAGTCTGCATCTATAACTGAAATCAAATCTGGAACAGAACAAACAAGTTGAGGATTAGAACCGTCATTATCCTGAATCTTGGCGTAAATATTTTCATTCTTGAAAGGAATAGACATTTTACGCTTAGGCTGTTCAAGTTCTTCAATAATAACCTCACCCCAAACATGACCTTTGAACAATTTACGTTCAACCCCGACAATTTTACCTTTGAATAGCACCTTACCATTATTATTAACAGACGCTAAAATGCTTTCTGGCATTCTGTCAATTTCAGAATTTTGTCTAGCAATCTTAACTGCTCTTCCAATTCTCCAAGCTAATGATAGAGATCTGTGGACTGATCTTTCTAAAGTATGGTTTGCAGACATTGGAGGATTCATAACACCAACTGTTGAACCAAGTTCAGCTAATGCAGCTCTCATACAATTTTCTAATAATAAATCGGATTTAGATTGAGCCATAATTAATGTGTTACCATTACCATTACTGATAACAGTTGGGGCATAAAAACATTCATTATCAGGTGTGTAAACAACAGGAATAGTTTGCCAATGGGTTGGGTAAGCTCTTCCCATTAAATCACAATCAACAATTGGAAGATTTAGTTCAGCTGAAGATGATATTTCAAAAGGAGCCAACCCATTACCACCACCAATTTCAACTGGAAATAAAAGTTCTGGTTTTTTGTTAATATATTTGGACATAAACTCATAACATATCTCTAATGCTTTACCTGATAGTTGTTCGTGAGAAACTGTTGGAGAACCTGCATAACAAACAGAAGTTATAGCACCTTCGCCGTTGGTATAAGATTTGATATCATCAATATCAACAACAACCAACTTCTCGCCCTTTCTGAGAGCGTTTCTAGCAGTTAAGAAATGTGAGTAAGGATTACCTCCACCACCAGAACCTAAAATGTAACAACCAATACTGAAGAATTCTAAATCAGTTTCAGAAATGATCCATTGTCTCTTAGAATTAATGGTTGGTTTATAAGTGGTGTAATCAATCACGATTTCCTCTTCTCTTTCAGTTTCGAATAACGAATGTTTAACGACATCTTTTGTTCCTTGTGTGACAGAATCTAAAGTAGTTGTTAAGTTAGCGTTTTTGTGTTGAATTTTAGAATAGTCAACATCAGCTATAGTCTTTAAGATAAATTCAAAAGTATTTGGAACATAAGGAATTGGGTCAGATGATTCAAAAACAATTTCAATGGTATCTTCACGAGCACCTTTTTCAAGAGCTTTAGCAAAAGCCTCTTTTCTCAACTCTTCCAACACTTGTTCTTTGGTCAAAACACCAGGTGGTAGTAACTTGATCATATGGACATCAGAAGAAATTTTACCCATTGCAGCACCAATAGCGTTAGCAACACTATAAAATGGTGGTCTAATAACTTCAGATGCACCATCCAAATGTTCTGGGACAATGAAAGAACCACCACCAACAGCTAACACAGTGATATCAGAAGGATTTGTCTTCATTCTATCAATAATTGATTCTAACATGATTTTAACTTCAGCTTTGAATTTACTTAGATACTCATCTGAAAATTTACCAGCAACAGCAGATGGATTACCAATATTCAAGGTTTTATTTTCTTTCAAGTCAATTGCAACAGCTAAATCAGTGGCAGTAGTTTCAGAACCACCAAAAATTAAAGCTCTCTTGCCGATCTCACTTCCAACCGAGTCAGGTCCAACGGTTAAACTAGATTCGTCACCTCTAATAATAGAACCACCACCTAAACCAATACTTTCAACGTGAGGCATAGAGAAGTTCATTCTAACACCACCAACAATTGAATAAGATGAAGATTGACGAGGAAATCCGGAAGGTAATAGTAGACCAACATCAGCAGTAGTACCACCAACATCAACAACAATTGTACTCTTACCATGTGAGTTTCCTAGAAATGAAGCACCTCTCATGGAATTTGTTGCACCAGATGAGAATGTCTTAATTGGTAAAGTTAATGCTTCAGCTGCAGAAAGAACTGTACCGTCGTTTTGAGTTAATAAGACGGATGCATTCAATCCAAGGTTTTTGATAGCGTTAGTGAATGAAGAAATAATCTTTTCAGCAAATGCTAAAATTGATGCATTCAAAATAGTGGCATTTTCTCTTTCCAAATATCCCAATCCTGAAACTTGATGAGATAACACAATTCTTGCATCTGGAATCTCTTTCAAGATAATTTCTTTAACTTGTTCTTCCTGTTGAGGTTTCAATGGAGCAAAAATACCAACAATTGCAATTGATTTAATACCAAGCTCTTTGATTTTCTGAATGTGTTTCATTATTTCATCTTGAGATAGTTCTTGGATAGCAGTACCGTCAACGTGGAAACCACCATTAACATAACCAACATAACCTTCCAAGATATGTTTCAATCCTTTTGGGAAATCACAAAATGGAGGTGAGTCATGTGAATAGCTACTACATAATCTCAAGACTGCAACTTTATCCAATCTTGCTTGATCCTGTTCAACAACGGCGTTGATGAAATGAGTAGTACCAATAGTCACAGTAGCAATATCGTCTTTATTCAGATCTTTACAATCGTCAAATAATTTTGAGATACCATTTTGAATACCATCTGAAACTTCAGCAGTGGTTGTTGATTTGTTCCACGCTAAAACACCATGGTTTTCTTCTTGAATTTGAGTTGGATCAATTAAAACGGAATCAGTGTTGGTTCCACCAACATCGACACCAATAAGTAAAGTTCTAGCCATTTTGTTAAAGTTTGTCTTGTTTGACTATGTTTCAAAAAACTTTTCAATCTGAATTGTTGCTCCAAACACAAGTCCCATCAACCATAGTCAAAAATTTTAGATATAATTCAAAATATATAAAACATTTTAAAGCTGAATAACTCTATTCATCTTCCACTCAAACAAACCCATTTGAAATATTGAAAACTGAGCCTCTCTCTATAAAAAATCCACCAATGCATTGATGCATGAAAAGCAAAATCGAGATAACACAAGAGATCTGTATGCAGATAAACCGAACCGTTGGAGAAGTTGCAGGTCGGTTTTGCAATCCAAAGAGCATCTTTGTAACCAAAGCGTTAATTTTGGTGGAGGTTAAGCTCCTCCACCAAAATTTCACCTTTTCGCATCTCTTTTTTCTACCTCCACCGGCAGTTTCCTAATCGAGTTTCCTGCATTATATTTGAGCCGCGTTTTGTTCAAATTAGGTATATCTATTGTTTGATTAGAAAAAGGCCCAAAAGCCGTCGGAACTACAGACAAATTTTGCTGAAGCTCATCTCGGCTATCTTGAGTGGTGCGAATTGGATCTGTTATGTGGAGACAAGAAGAACCGTTCAGAGATATCAAACATGGTTTGAGTAAGAGGAGCCGAATCAATGGGCATTGATTTTCAAAGATAGGTAGGATACGTAATTACATGGGCAAATAAGGTCAGAGGTGATTGTTATATTCATATACACAGGAAGAAAAGAAATTATGATAACAAATGATACATTTAAGTGAAAGTATTCAACATCGTATAGAGTTCTTCAATCATGGTATCAATGTTCATCCACTGCGAGTAGCGTTGTAAAACAGTGATTGATTGGAAAATCAAAGCTTTCAGCAAGTCGTTCTTACTGCAATTTATAGTGATATTGTTGTTGCTTGAATCGTCGGTGGCTAACACAATCCCATTATCAACTTCTCTTTTGTGCTCCAAGTTTGAAGAAAGATATGACATTGCCCGTTGCTCTATTATATCTGGGTCGTTAATAATATCATATTTATAATTTGCAAGCTGGTAACAACGGTTACTACTATCACCGTAAAAAAAATAAAACCAGCAAACTGAAACTGATATATAAACTGCAAATGGTGAATGAGGCACCATTTTCAATATTTCTTCGTTGCAAAATACCATTCTTAATATGTTGCAAGCTTCAATGTTTGAATGATAACCATCTTTTGATTTAGCCCATGATGAGATCATTAATTCGTTTTTACTCTTTTCAATTGCATTATACATCACTCTCTCCGGTGATGGTATACCCAAAGATTCACCGTTACCAATAGTTGGCTCTTTTATTGTTGTGTGAAATTGTCTTAATAAATTGAAGTCACAGTACAATCCTAGCAATCCGATATTAAGCATCAAAATGTTAGACCAAAACAGTGGGGTTGACCCATAGTCATTGAGTAAGATAACGGAGGAATCGCTATGCAAAGAAGCAGCATTCGTGTATGCGATTTGAGAATGGAAGTAACCTCTCCAACTGAAAAAAGCTTGCTCAATCTTGGTAGCTATGATGGACAAGCTATCCTTAGGTAAAATCTTGATATCTAAAACACTAATGTTTCTTTGTTCTCGAACCAAGCTTAACACTCCATGTAACAGCACGTATCTCGAGTACTGTGGGAAACACTCAATTTCATACTCTTTTTGATTTTTACCATAAGGTTGCATTAATCTTCTCAATGACCATAAGAAATTCGGCCATTTGCCTTCATTTTTCACATTGGGTATAAGCACACCATTCATGGTTAAGTTTTTACCTGTCAATATGTAAGGGTTATTTGAGTCTTGGTTATCCATTCTTGACCTGAGACCTATGGGTTGTCTATTGTAATTCTCAATAAAAGTAGAAGGTGATGAGGCGTTCCAGGCATTATCTGTGTATGGTAATTCTAATTGAATATCGAATATTGAAATACACTGATTTTTGCTGTAAAAAAATGCACTTTGAGCATCAAGTAAGTAACCAAAATAAGCTATTCTTTTTCTACTTTCGTAATCAATCCATTTAAGCCATTGAAATTCGTCATTTAAAAGATTTTGGTTTAATTTAGGTTCCACTAAATTCACAAACATTTTCAACTCTTTTAACAAGTTCATCACCATTGGATGGTAAATATGAGCACTTTTGTGTTGATAAACACTTCCAAGGTAGAAATTAAAAGCATCTGTAATCACTAACGCTTGAATCAATTGTAACGGTATGACATCAAAATCTTGAAATTTTTCCAATTCAATAAACAAGGTAACTTTCAAGCTCTTGTGAATTTCAATAGCTAACAAGTACTCATTGCTGTAATTTTTAACACCTTCTTGATTCTTGATGAACGACATTCCGACAGTAAGTATCACCAGTGTTAAAAAAGTTGACAGTCTGTCATTTGCATAACTAGACTGAAACGAAGCCTTGTGTATGACTGGGTAAGTTGGATCAAAATAATTCCAGTACTGATTTATGGAACGAGACACATTTTCTGGAGTTATTAATGACTCGTACTCGATTTTCAAGCCCATCTCGACAAATATTATTTGTTTTAGTTGCTGGCACGCATTCTCAGATACCAAGAACCCGCTATTACCATGATTGGGGTCTATATGGTCTGTGGTTTCGTATTTGAATATCTCGTTGCTTTCGTTGTCTTCGTGAGGTATATGTTCAAAATCGTTACCAAACAACCAGCCGTAAAGATCTTCTACATTGGAAAAATTTTCAAAATTGAGAGATGCTGAGTTGTTGAAAGGTATATTGTGGGTGTTGTTGTGGGTGTTGTTGTGGGTGTTGTTGTGGGTGTTGTTGTGGGTGTTGTTGTGGGTGTTGTTGTGGGTGTTAATAATGCTCTTGCTCTCGCTGTTTTCAGTACCTCTGTTTTCAAATTTCTCTTCATCTTGTTTGCTTTTCCTCACTTCAGTGACAATCTTGTTATGGGTGGTGCTGTTGAGATCCTGGTCAGCATGAACCACGCTTTGTGCAATTCTGTGCTTCTTGTTTTGAATATCAGAAGGGTAAACCAACGACTGTCTTCTACCGCCTTGTGACGCTTTAAACTCTGTCTCAGATTCAACATCACTACTCTGAATTTTCGTTTTCAAATGGGTTGTATCTGAAACGCTGATTTTCAAAGGCACGCTTGTTGCAAGACTCGTATGAGCTTCGCTTTGACTCTTGGCCATGTACGTTGACTTTGTGATCACATTTGAATCAAGCTTGATTGGCTTCCGCACACTCACTGCCTCTACGAGTGCACCAGTTGATTCTACAAACGAGTTGACAAATACACCACCAGTACTGCCACTACCAACACCAGCACCAGTCCCATCACTACCTGATCCACTGCTCTCAGTGAGCATTTTCTTCCGGGCATGGGATTTGGACAGTTTGTGCTTCTCAACCAAATCCTTTCTAGAGAATGAAACGTTGCATGTTGTGCAGCTGTATAATTTCACATCTGAATGATTAGCTTCGTGTCTTACTAAGTAATCTTTTCTTTTAAACGACTTCCCGCAGTCTGGATGATGACATGTGAATTGATGTGCGCCCATTAGTTAGTGAGCCAGTTGTTGTTTTGCAAAACTATAAAATGATAAATAAGTAATATACATATATACTTATGTGTGTCTTAGTATAAAACTTTGAAATTCATTCACTAGGGTTGAATAAATCCATTAAATCAAAACCATCCCTGTAGTAGAAACAGAAAGACAAGATTCGTAGACCTACTTACACTCTAGTGAGAGATATATTTTTTGCTCGTTATCATCAAAGAGCGGCTCTTGAACTTTTCAATACGCACACAATAGAGATGCGATCATATCAATAGATTGCAATTTTTATGCCACTTTACAAGAGAGTTAATAATATAAGTGTTATTTTTTTATTTAAATCAGTTTTCACAGACAAACAAAGAAGAGTATAAAAAGAAAATCACATAAAACATAAATAAAACTTGTTGCTGAATATTAATAAAAAATGAATGAAAATACATAAAGACAACCAACAAAAGAAAAACGATAATAAAAAAAAGAGAAATTAATCTTCGATAAATAGATAGATAGTGAAAAAGTAAAGAAAAACAAAGGCTGATAAAAAACTACTTATATTTCATCTAAATGCACTTTTTTCCTTCTCATTACAATCTATGAACTTTATCATGATTTGGTTTATCCTTTAAATCCAAGTAATCATGTAATAACAATGGATCATTTTTAACAGCTTTAACATAAGATTCAATCTTTTTAGCAATCAAATTTGGATTGTAACCGAAATATTCATAAATGACATCAGGTGGTAAAGATTTACCATAAGTGTTCATACAATAAGATGCAGTTGAATATCTTTCCCAACCAAAGGCAACATGACCATCAACAACAATAGTTGGTAATTGTTTACCATCTTTTCTCAAGACAGATCTTCTATAACCTAAAGATTGTTCATCAAATAATCTAGTACAAGGAATTGAAATAACACGAGTTTTTAAACCTTTTCTCTTTAAAATTTGAGCAGCTTTATAAGCAAATTCCATTTCAGCACCAGCACCAATAATTTGTAAATCTGCAACTTCACCATCATTAACATCTTCCAAGATGTAACCACCTCTTTTAACTTTTTCAGCAGATGATAAACCAGGATATTGTAAAACTTCATTTCTTGATAATGATAAAATTGAAGAATAAGGAGATTCAACAGCTTTTTCAAATAAACCGAAAACTTCAGCAGAATCAACAGGTCTCATATAATAAACATTAATCATAGCTTTAAATAAAACAGGAGATTCAACAGGTTGATGTGTTGGACCATTTTCACCTTCATTAATTGAATCATGAGTACCAATATGAATTGTTTTCAATTCTTGTAAACCAGCCATTCTAATTGCAGGAGCAGCATATAAATAAAACATGAAAAATGTTGAAGTTATTGGAATAAAAGTACCTTTATTAAAAGCAGCTAAACCATTTGCAATTGCACACATTGCATGTTCTCTAATACCATATTCAATATATCTACCAGAATAATCACCAGATAATCCACATTCTGTTCTTAAAGAAGGATCTTGGAAATATTTAACACCAGGCCATTGTAAACTAACAGAAACTGATAAATCAGCACAACCTGCAATAACACTTGGAACATTTTTACCAAAAGCACGAACAACTTCTCTTGCAGCAGCTCTTGTTGGTTTATCACCAGTAAAATCTTGAGCTGGTAAAAATGATTTCCAATTTGAAGGTAATTCACCTCTAACTCTTGATAAAAATTCTTCACCTTCTTTTGGATAATCTTTAACATAATTATTAACTAAAGTTTTCCAATTTTTAACCAATTCATCACCTTCAGAAATTCTATCAGAAAAGAAATCATAAACTTCTTTTGGAACATAAAATTTTTGAGCAGGATTAAAACCATATTTTCTTTTAACTTCACGAACATTATCTTCACCAGGAGAATTACCATGAGCAGCATGATGATTTTCAAAAGCTGCATCAGCACCAATAACAGTTCTACAATTGATTAAAGTTGGTTTATATTGTTCAGCTTGAGCCAATTCTAAAGCTTTAACAATTGTAGCAACATCTTGAGAAGCATTTTCAACTTCAATAACATTCCAGTTACAAGCTTTAAATTTAGCACTAACATCTTCGGTATTTGCAATATCAACTGAACCATCTGCACAAACTTGATTATTATCATACAAGACAATTAAATTATTTAAACCAAAATGACCAGCAATTGAAATAGCTTCTAAAGCAGGACCTTCTTGTAAACAAGCATCACCAACAATACAATAAGTCTTATTATTAATCAATTCATAACCAGGTTTATTATAAGTTGCAGCCAAATTTTTAGAAGCAATAGCTAAACCAACAGAATTTGCAATACCTTGACCTAAAGGACCAGTTGTAACTTCAACAGCATCATGTTCAATTTCAGGATGACCAGGAGTATTTGAATGATAATCAACAGAATGATAAGATTTTAATTGATCCATAGTCATTGATTTTAAACCTGTAAAATGTTGAAAGACATATTGTAATAAACAAACATGACCATTTGAAAGAACAAAACGATCTCTATTGAAATAAGTTGGATCATTTGGAGCATACTTCATTGTATATTTCCATAAAGCAATACCAATAGCCATACCACCCATGGCAGAACCAGGATGACCACCATCGTATTGTTGAACAATATCCAAGACTAAAGCTCTACCAACCTTGATGATGAAATCATGTTCATCTTCATGAACAGAGACAGCTTTTGCAATTCTAGCCATTATGAGTTAGTTGAAAAAAATAAAGTTTAAGTAAGATTTATTGGGGGTAGACAAAATGACTAATTAAATTAAGACTGTTGAATATTAACTGAATCTTATCAAAAGAACAATTAACGAATACAGTAATAAATTTGAGAGTAGTTAGTTACTTATATGAAACTATAAATAAAATAAAATTAAAGAAAAGAATTATATGAAAAAACATTTTTGAATCAAGAAGGAAATAAATAAGGTATTTATAAGATAAGTTACTTGATATAAAAAGGGATTAAACTGATTATATTGTTTAATTGTTTAGAGTGCCTTGTTTTGTTTTGTTTTGTTTTTGTTTTAAATTCACTGTCGGTTAATTTGAATTGAAGAAAGAAAAAAAGGCTGTAAAAGAAGTAAAGGAAATAGTCATGTCATGTCATTTCATGTCAAGTTGTTTAGTAGGAGACAAAAAAATACTGAAAAGGGAAATTGTTGAAGAAAAGAGAAATGAGGCGAGGCGAGAAGAGAAGATGAGATGGGATAGACTGATAAATTGATTGAACGGTGTGAATGAAAAGAACAAAGAGAAATTGGACACTTGAGGTTATTGAATATGCAAAATAGATTGAAGTTGAAAAAAGGAGAAAAAGAAACAAGTTACAAGGAAATAATATGGGGTAAATTTTTTTCTATTGTTTTGTTGAAAAATGAGAAATGAAAAAAAGGGCAAATGGTGACGGGTAGCGTGGCACCAGGTAATAGAAATTTATTATATGAGCATATGGGCATATGAGCATATGAGCATATGAGCATATTGTTGTATTTTAGTCTTTCTTTAAATTGTTCAATCCGGTGGTTGATGATTGGACAAGAAAATATAGAATGGTGGTACACTAACACTAATAATCAAAGGTGTTTCTCCCCGGTATACTTTACAAACACTAAACGGTACGTGGTTTTATTATTAAACAGCGTGCGAGAGCGCTAAAAATGTGAAAAGGAGGGGTGAAAAAAAAAGAGAATAGTGCGTCGTGTGGAAATAAACTGGGGTAACGATAGGCTATTTTTTTTTTTTCAGTTGAACTGTTGTTGTTGTTATGCCAAATGGTTAGTGACAGTTATATCACAATTACTCAATTACAAATTATTGCAATCCAGCCAGCCAGCCAGCCAGAATAAAAATTTTACAACCGGTTATCTTTGAATTTTTCACGGGTTCATCTGTTGACCGATCCGTTGAAATTTCACAGGTCAGATTGAGAGATTTAATCCGATAGGTTAGTTGGTTAAAGAGAGAGAGTATCAGGTAAACTTAGACCTGATAAATCTCACACTGTAACAGTATTATGTAAATATATTAACAACAGCATATAGATTGATAGCAGATAGTATATATCTGACAAGTAATAAATCAATCAGTCAGATATCATTATATACAAGCCACTAAATTAAAATCAATTTGTGTTTTCTCATTTTTATCTTGTTTTCATTTACTTACTTATTTACTTTATTACCTACCTATTTGTAGTCAATCTATTGTATCTTGTATACTATACTATACTATACTATTACTTACAACGCAGTTGTTGATTTATTTACACAAATGCAATTGTTACATCCTTGCATCACTGTGTTTAATAATAGTATTTTCAATTTAATTAACTACTGATTAGATGTTTATATACCTTGATACATGATTGGTGACTGATAATTATGTATAGTATATTTTAATATACATAATTTTTATTGAATATATAACCTTTATTCATAAACCGAATCAACAAATACTTCTTTCATTTCGTAAAGCAATACAATATGACATAAGATATTACTCTTTAACATAGCCACATTGTGGCTAAGTAGTGGCTAAGCCACTTATAATATTATTTAAAAGCCTCTCTTTAAATTCTGTGACATTTTTGTTGCATATTCGGAAACAACTGGTTAGGCAATAAAGATGATATATATATATGGTTATATATATAACTTATTAGCGACTACAATATACCATTCAATTTTGTTACTCAATCAAATAGCTAGTTATTAACTACTTTTCACATATAATTTTCCAATTTCCAACAAACAACTCATGTCCTGGTCAGGTTTTAAAAAAGCTGTGAATAGGGCCGGTGCTCATGTTATATTAAAGACAAATAAAGATGCAGTTGAATCTTCAGATGCTGAATTTGACGCTCAAGAGTCAAATTTCCACAAAATTGAATCTTTTACAAATGAATTAGATGACGAATTGTCAAGTTTCTTATCAAATTTTGAAAATTTGATTGAAATACAATTAAATATAAGTAAGACTCTAGACTCATATTTCGGTGATTATAATTTCCAACTCAATACAGATAGAAAAGCAAATTCCATAGAAAACGATCCAAAAGTTACTAATATTAATAACAGAGATGGGAACTCTTTGATGTACTTAAAATTGATAAACCAGATTAACGTGGAGATTTTATCCGAATTGATAGATCCAATAAATTTAACTATTTTAGAACCATTGAACGATTTAAAAGAGTATAATAAAGAAATAAATAAGTTGATTAAAAAGAGAAATCGTAAAAAAGTTGATTATGATTTACTCACTTTTAAATTAAACAAATTGCAAAATGATTATGATTTGCTTGAATTTCAAGTTAAAGAACAAAATTTAGTTGAAAAAAATGATTTGCTTAATAAGAATTTCGAAAAATTGAAAAAATTCGAAAAAGAGTTTGATCAAGGTAAATCAATTTACTCTGATTTGAATTTGAAGTTAAAATACGAAATTGAACAGTTTATATCACTAAGACTCTCGTTGATAGATCCAATTTTCGAGAGTTTTATCAAGATTCAACTTAAATTCTACAATGATATTTTCCAGAAATTTCAAAACTCAGAATATAACAGTTTTGACGCTTTGTCGTTGCAAGATTACAATAATGATAAAATCGATGACAGACTAGATGAAATTTTAACAAATATGAAGAAACTAGATTTGAAGAATTTTTAACACTGCATGCATGCATGCAAATTTTATATATTTATTCAAAGGAAAGCTTGACATTATAAAACTACATATCTATGTGTACCTATTCTCTATTAAAGACTCACGACATTTGATTCCCCAATTTAAACGCTTTCTGAAAAAATAAATTCTTTCAACTCTTTGTAAGCCTTGTCTAAATCATCATTAACAACAATCTTATCATGAGCACCAGTCTTTGAATACTCGATTTCAGCAGTTGCAGCAGCGATTCTCTTTTCGATACTTTCTTGTGTCTCAGTACCTCTTCCTTCTAATCTGCTTCTTAACTCTTCAATAGAAGGTGGTGCCAAGAAAATATATCTAGCATTCAAATCGGTATTTTTAACAGATTTGACACCTTGCATATCAATATCCAAAATACAAGTCTTTTTCAAAACATCTGAAACTTCCTTGACGGCTTTTATTGTTGTACCGTAGTAATTACCGGAAAATTGTGCCCATTCGATGAATTTGTTTTCGTCAATCAATTTTTTAAACTCATCAACAGTACAGAAATTGTAATCTTTACCGTTCACTTCACCAGCTCTTGGTTGTCTTGTAGTATTAGAGACTGAAAATCCAAATGTCGTTGGATATTCAGCAAATAATTTCTTTAAAAGTGTGGATTTACCAGTACCTGATGGACCAGAAATGACAATAGGACGACCAACCATAATGCGAGTATAAATTATCTAAGTTTTGAGACTAATTAGCAACGATTCAAGTGGAATGAACGAGCAATATAACTCAAAAGATCCATATAAAGTATTATTTTAATTACAACTGTTTTCATTTCACGTAAATCAGTTGAAAAAAAAAAAAAGAAAACACATTCTCAACACAGAACACGGAAAAACTTAAAAAAAGTCATCCTTACACTGAGGGAATGGATATCCGGGATTTTAAAAGACACAAATTGACATTTATTTAATTCTGTTATGTGGTCTTTTGAACTTATTTCTATTGATTTATAAACTGTGTTGTTGAGTTGCTTACCTGGTTGATTTGTTTTTATAGATTGAAATCAATAAAGCGATATACCATCCATTTTGTCAATTGTTGAATTTGATTGACTTTTTTCTTTTTTTCGCATCCAATTGGACTTCCACCCGAGCTTTACAATTAACTATTCCCGTAGATAAGGGTCTCCAGGGTTCTCAGTACTTAATCATTATTATATATACAGATTAGTTATCATTTAAAATACTCTCTCATTTGCTTTACATTTAGCGATTCTTTTTAATTGCAATTTCACATGTCTTCGATACTGTTGGAGTCAGTCACTTACTTGGTGAAGAGATCGGTTTTCGGTTCAAGCGGTGCGGGAAAACTAAGCACACCTGGATCTTCAGCAGATTTAGACCCAATTGACGAAGATCCAATTGATGATAGTCCCGATATTGGACTACCCGATGAAAGTAATCTAGATGATACAAATCCTGTATCTGAGGAAATTTTCTCATCTTGGGCATTATTCATTGTGTTTTTCTTATTATGCTCGGCTTTATGGTCTTCGTACTATTTACAGCAAAAGAGAATCAAAGCTATTCACGAGACTGTATTGTCAATTTTTTATGGTATGGTGGTTGGATTAATTATTAGAGTAAGCCCTGGTCATTACATTCAAGATGCTGTTAAATTCAATTCTGGTTATTTTTTCAATATCTTACTACCTCCAATTATTTTAAATTCAGGTTATGAACTACATCAGGCTAATTTTTTCCGAAATATTGGTTCAATCTTAACATTTGCAATACCTGGTACTTTTCTGAGTGCTTTAGTTATTGGAATTTTTTTGTTTGTTTATACTTCATTAGGTTTTGAAAATATTAATATGACATTTATTGATACTTTAGCTGTGGGTGCAACTTTATCAGCAACTGATCCAGTTACAATTTTATCAATTTTCAATTCATACAAAGTTGATCCAAAATTATATACAATTATATTTGGTGAATCATTATTGAATGACGCTATTTGTATTGTTATGTTTGAAACATGTGCTAAATTTCATGGTAAAAAGGCAAAATTCTCAAATCTTTTTGAAGGTATTGGATTATTTTTAATGACTTTTACAATTAGTACAATAATTGGTTTAATAATTGGTGTTTTAATTGCTTTGATCTTGAAACATTCTCATATTAGAAGATATCCTCAAATTGAAACTTGTTTAGTGTTATTATTTGCTTATCAATCTTATTTCTTCTCAAATGGTTGTCACATGTCAGGTATAGTTTCATTATTATTTTGTGGTATTACAATGAAACATTACGCTTATTTTAATATGTCAAGAAGAACTCAAATTGCAACTAAATATATTTTCCAATTATTAGCACAATTATCTGAAAATTTCATCTTTATTTATCTTGGACTATCTTTATTTACTGAAGTTGAATTAGTTTTTAAACCATTGTTGATAATTGTGACATTTATCTCAATTTGTGTTGCTAGATGGGCAGCTATTTTCCCATTATCTAAATTCATCAATTGGTTCTTAAGATCGAGAGCAATTAATAGAGGTACATCTCCAAATTTCATTCAGGATGAAATCCCATACAATTATCAAATGATGCAATTTTGGGCAGGTTTAAGAGGTGCTGTTGGTGTGGCTTTAGCAATGGGTATTCAAGGTGAGGCTAAATCTGCATTATTAGCCACCGTGTTAGTTGTTGTTGTCTTGACTGTGATATTGTTTGGTGGTACAACTGCAGGTATGTTGGAAATGTTAAATATCAAGACCGGTTGTATCGAAGAGACTGAAAGTGATGATGAATTTGATATCGAAGCTCCAAGATTTAACAAACCTACAAATATTTATTACAAGCATAATAATATCTCAAATAATAGCAAAACTTATTTGAATCATAGTGCTCCAAATATCAGAGAATCGATTTATTCTGATAATTTGCCACAATCTAATAGCAGCACAGGTGACTTGCTAGATGATTCTGAATTTTCAATAGATATGGACTTGCCGCCATCTGCTCCAAACTTGGCAAGTTTCCAAAGTCCATCAAATGGAGTTAATAATGGTCAATTATCATCGAGTAATGAAAATTCTCAGGACGGCAATATTGAAAATTCAGGAATAAATTTCAGAAATATGCTAAGCGTAGATGAACATGCTAAATGGTTTACAAACTTTGATGAAAATGTCTTGAAGCCTGTCTTGTTAGATAATCTACCTTCTAAAAACGGTAGTGGTTCTTCAAGTAGAAAATGATTTAGTTAGTGTTATGTTATGTACAGTATTCAGAATAAAGATCAAAACGGTTTGTAGCGTAGAGTTGAAAAACTTTATGTGCACCATCTGCACTCTTAGTCTATCAGATGATAGAAATTTTGTAATTTACATTAAACAGCTACTTAAGAGTAATTTACACTGAACAGCTACTTAACTTTTCAAAAATCAACAGACAAGTCATTCGAAAGACCGATTTGCTGATTCTTCTGCTCTTCCAAAGCGGTATCAATGCACCACTTTGCAAGTTTAAACACGTCAGAGGGCAAGATCAAATCATTCAAGACCGCATTATAAAGCAACACCAATTTGAAAAAGTAGTCCAATGACAACTCATTAAGCTCGGAGATACAGTTATTGTCGTCTTTTGAGTCGCCGGCTTTCTTGGCAACTGGTGGATTAGCTAGGAATTCAGAACTCGATGTGTATATCTTGGTGAGCAATGTCAAGACAAGAGTCAAGCTTCCAATTGTCACGTTTTTCTTGTCTTCGTTCTTAGCATGTAGCAGTATTTCAGATATGGATATTATTGAGTTTCCCACGATGACTTTGTTCGGTATTCTTCTATTTGCCTCTTTATATAACGATTTAGTGAAAATTTGATCAAAAGTGTCAAGTTTGGATTTTATCAATTTTTGAATCTTGTACAGAGAAGGATTCTTATCTTTTAAGTGTTCAGGGTTTAGCAAATGGTGAAGTTTTCCAATTAAAAGTGATTTTATTTTGTTTGTTAATTCTATCTGGTTTGGTTTGGCTTTCGAACTACTAGTGGTACTTTTAACATTTGTAGGTTTTAAAAACAAATCGTCAGGTTTGATGGTTTTATTCTCGTAAATTGTGCCTGTAATCTCTTGATTATTTTTCTTAATTTCCTCGTCAAATGGGAACGCTAAAGAATTCTTGTATCCAGAATTACCAAAAATTGACACGTCTGAGTCACCAGCAACTTTTTTTTGTGCGTTTACACTATTCTTGGTCTTACTTGGCAAGATTGGTAAATCTGCCAACATTGCTCTCGATGCCGTTTTCAAGACAACTGAGCATTGCTCTAATATTAGTTGCCAGTTATACAGGTTTTCGTAAAAAATCTTACGATCACTATGTTTTTCGGATTTTGACAAGTACACCAACTCTTGGAATGCTGTTAGTCTGACAAGAGGATTCTTCAAGTCTTTCAAACCTGAAACTAAAGTTTGCAAACTATCCTCTGAGTGGAAGCTCAATGGTTTGTTGATCTTGAGACATCCAATCATTGCATATGCGTCGTAAACTTTGTTGAATGTTTCGTATGTCAAGATGATTAAGAAACTCGATAAGAATAATGCAATGTACAACAATAATGAAATTTGAATTTTTGGAATTTGGTGATTCAAATCAAGTAACCAGATGAATGGTAACAAAATGGTCTTGAATAGGAAACGTCTTGCAAAACAAAAAACTGTCAATGATGTTAAATTAATGAAAACGCAAATTGACAAGGATTCTTTCAAGATGTGGAACCAGTTCAAATGCTGCAAAGTACTGACCGGTTCCTGTCTGAAACTACCGATTTTGAAATTCAATTTATTCTTCTCTAATGTCAAGAATTGGATCGAGTACAAAGTTGCAAATGATAAGACGAAAAACCAATAGTAAACAAACTTGTCATTTACAAATGGTTTTATTGTCTTTGTTGGAGTTTCTATGTAGTATGTGAATTTAAAAGACGTTTGATTTAAAAAAATCGTGTAAATGATGCAGTTTGATAAAGTGTAAGCACTGAAAGATGTCAAGAAGTTTGATGATAATGTCTCAGTGATAACTTGCTGTATATAATTTGTGCAAGTTGAATCATCTGTTTTCAACGTCAAGTCTCTGGCGAATCTAATCAAAATAAACCCACCCCATACAAATGAAACTTTAATGGGGAACAAAAACCAGTTTGTCGAAAACGGGATTGAAATAACAAGTGTGAATAAAAATGAAATCAAAAACGAAACTCTTCCATAGTACTTCAGTCTCGAATGAAACACTTTTTCAAAGATTTTGGAGTATGTATATGGTTTTTTGTTCATGCTTTCATTGTGTTTTCTGGTGAGTGATGAATGTAGATTCTCTCTAGCACGGAGAGGCTGTTGTTGCTGTTGCTGTCCTTGTAACTGTCCTTCTCTCTGTCCTATACTATCTAAACCGGGTTTTCTAAGTCTATGGTTTAAAAGAGACTGCGATGACAGTGAGGAACCATACCGATTACTCATTTTTGCTCCACAATTGCTCAGAAACGCTGCCAATAAAATGTCAAACCAGCGCTATCAATTGTAACAACCATCTGATATCTGATATATCCAGCTATAAACAGATACAAATACATTTCACTTGACAATTACTTCACTTTAAACACAGCAAAAACGATGCATCATCAAGCAGTTTCAGAGCCAAAACAAAAAACGAAAATTTTTGAGAGACATTTTACTATTGATAATTGATTATGTAATGATGGCTCTTATTTTTATTTTCACTTTTGACGATTTGGCGTTTTGTTTGCCGTGTTGCAGTTGATTTGATTTGATTTGATTTGAATTTAATTGTGATTGAATTGACATTTAACGGTGGTTTGATCGGTACAGAGTTAGTTAGTTGACAGCCGGTACTTGACAACAATGTTCAATTCACGTAATGGCGGTGCTCCGGTACCTCCTAGAAGAGAGACGAATTTCCAGTACTCTAAAGAAGAGTTAGAAGAGCTCAAGATTGCCCTTGATAAGAAACTAGGTCCCGAGTACATAAGTAACAGGAAGGGACCTGGATTCAACAATATAAACTATTTGGAAGGTTGGAAAGTGATCAATTTAGCGAACGAGATATTTGGGCCTAACGGATGGTTCAGCGAAGTGAAGACATTTACAATTGATTACATCGATGACAGAAATGGGGCAATTAGTCTAGGATTGTCTGCTATTGTTAGAGTGACTTTAAAAGACGGCTCGTATCATGAAGACGTTGGGTATGGATCCATCGACAATTGTAAGAGTAAAAGTGCTGCTTTCGACAAGTGCAAAAAAGAGGCAAGCACAGATGGGATGAAAAGAGCTTTGAGACTGTTTGGTAATTCAATGGGAAATTGTCTTTATGACAAAGACTATCTTGCCAAGATTACCAAGATGAAGCCTCTGCCGAATGAGTTTGATGAAAACCTGTTGAAGAGAAGATCCAATACAACCCCAGCTTTTTACGATAACGGAGATCGGAAAGTTGTCACAACAACAACATCCACAACAACATCTACAAATACAGAGTCAACGAGGAAGTTCCAAAACGGACAACAAATTAATCAGCAACAGAAAAAATCACAACTAGACATAAATCCTCAAGCGCAATATAATAACAAATCAAAATCACCGCAAAGGGCAAGTAAAAGGGGTCGAAGTGACGATCTCGATGACTCGTTTGACTTTAGTGATGATTGGCCTGACGACTTGACTAGAGCAAGACGGTCTAAAGATGAAGATAACAATGTCATTCCAGATTCAGAGCCGGATTTCGATGATGAAGATGATGTGGCGGATGAAGTTGACCAACTTGATCAACAGGAGGACTACGATAACGAGTTGGAAAAAGCAGAAATCGATGCTATTATCAGAGAGTCAAATAATATACAGAGTCAACAAAAGCCAACTAACGATGGGAAATCCCCAGCTACTAAAGATCCAGCAGATGCAGATGATAATAACCACATTTCCACCCCTCAGCCAACTCCAGAAAATATTCCAGCTAAAGTTAGTTTCATGAATTCTAGAATAGCGTTGCCTGAACCTTTGAAAGAAGTTTACCCAGTCGAAGACAGTCTTTATAACAACTCACATACTCCCATCGCATTGAAGAAAAGCTCATTTGTCATCCCAAACAAGTCAACCCCAATAAAGAGGTCTTTAGTATTGGAGGAAAAGACTAATAAATCTTTAAATCAAACACCAAGGTCCGTGGTTAAAAGAGCTATTGGTCTGCCTCCTCAAAAACTTCCAAACAAAAGACTACATAAATAAAAGTGTGTTGAGTGTTTTGTGGTTTTGGGAGGAGCTTTGAAATGGTTTTATTTACCAATGCTAAATGCTATTTAAATCTTTCTATAAAATGCTTTGTATGATTATTTCCGCATAACTAACCATAATTGAAGCAGTTGTTAAATTGAACCTAAGTTTTTTAGTAAAACTCGTCAGAGAATATTTTCAAGCTCTCTAGAAAATCTCTAAAATGATATTCTTTGGGCTTATTGTGACTATCTTCTTTTTCAGAAAGAGCAGACTGGTCATCGACACTTTCGCTTTTCGTCGGTTCAGACTGCATCGAATTATCTGACGTTTGCAAGTAATCTTGTAAGCTTTCTGCAATGGGTTTTTCGGTCATTCTATTCGGCGTTAGATTTACTATTGCTTTCTCTTTCTCAATTTCTTTGGACAAGTTATGTTTTAACTCATACTCCCTTAAAAACGTTTTAAAAGATGTTGAAGCTTGTAAATCAACATCATCCTTTGTTAAGATACTCTGGTGAAGTCTTTTCACAAAATTTGGGAAAAGCGTGTATCTTTCTTTGAAAATGACATGTTGTGATTTTAGTAACTTGGACAAGTACAGTTTCATCATTTTCAAGTCTTCTTTGCGTAGACCAAAACAACTATAGTTTTCAACTTCCAACACTAGTTTATTAAAACACTCATTTTTTTGTCTTTGAAACAAGCTAATCAATTTTTTATATGTAGTATTTGGATCTTGAGGTCCTGATAATCTCATTGTTCGTAAAGAGAGAGGTAGTGAGTCGAGGTAAACAAGAAGATTATCAGTGTCCAATGGAGAAATATTAGGAGATGTTGAGTTTGATTTGAGATATATGTCCAAAACTTCAATATTGTCAGGAAGTTTCAAGTTGGTTTTATCCTCGATTTCACAGTTATGTAGTGTTAGAATCTTGAGAGATGTGAAATTTGTCAAATTCAAACTTTTCAGTCCAACTCCCTTCATTTTCAAATTCGTCAGATTGGAGTTGATTTTGATATTAGGATTTATCGTTAAATTTAAATCCAAAAAGGGACCCTCGTTACTATCTTCCCTAAATAATCTGTTTTCTTTAGCCTGAATAGAACAACTTTGCAAATTTTTCAAATTTTTCAAGAAATTAGTTAAATCTCCACTAATGTATCTACCTGTTGCCATGTGCAACTCCAATTGTGTTATCAAAAACGATGCCTTTTTGTCAGATAATACTTCACACATATCTGTAGGCAGCAACGACACAAAATCGTCGTATGCTTCAGCATTAAAGTCTTCTTCTTCATCCGATGCTCTGGGCGTCACTTCCGTTGATGTACTTTTTTTCATCATTGCATGTGGGTTTTTTATTCCAAGCTGCCAATTATCTGGTCATATACAAAAACTACCACTGGCTGTATCTGTAACAAGTGATTAATCAGTATTTGGACTCATATTTGACAAGAATAATTCCACTAATAATAGATTATTTTTTGACACTTTTTCGGATTTTTTTGATAATTTATTTTTTCTTCTTCTTTTTCTTTTTCTGTATTTTTCCCTGAGATTTTGAGTATTTATTAATACAGTGAAATGATGTCAAGAGTTTAATAAAATGTTTAAACAACTTGTGTTGTAAAGAGATTGTTGGTCCAATTGATTCTGAATCATTGCATTGCTGAAAGTTTGAACAATTTCAAATACACGAGGATTCTTCTTAATTTACATCGGTACCTCACTACAATTAGTTACTTACTGTTACGCATTCAAGTAATTTGAACCAGTATTCGTTGCATAAATACACTACACCACACTACACCACACCACACTACACCACATCACAACTCACAGTATGATACAATCAGTAAAGCGGAAATATAACGAAATTGTGAGCTTGCTTTCTGTTAATGGTACTTCATCACCAGTGAGATTGCTCTCACATATCATACTATTGCAAGCTTTTTACTATTTAACGGCGATTATCTTGTTCAAGATAACAGCCGAACTATCAGGTCAAGCATTCACTCTGAGTTGGTGTTTTTCATGGGAACTTGTTTCCCTTGAAAACACCTTAGGACTAACATTGACAATCTTGTGGTTATTTGACGCTTTGTTGAGTGTCTGCTTTATGACTGTAATTGTCACCAGATCCAAATTGGCTTGGGATTTTGCTGTCACTGTGCACGTTATCAACTTGATTGTTGTCTGGATGTACGCCGGATGTCCAAAAAATATCTATTGGTGGTGTTTACAAGTGGCGAGCTGTTTTATTATGATCGGATTAGGAACGTGGACTACTAGATGGAGGGAGTTAAAAGACACATTTTTTGAAGGTATCGTTGACTCAGAGTTGGGTCAAAGTCGTTATCAGCCGTTGACTTCACAAGATGAGTCTTCAAATCAATCAGCTCAACATAAAAGCAATACCACCAGTTTACATACGTCCGCTACGCCCTCTTCTGTACTTGATCAAGGAGTTACTGAAGCTTACCAACTGAAAGATTTGAATTAAGATCAAGCATCTTTAATAGCGCGTTATCGGTTTATCGAATAGAATATGACTTGCTTGCATAAAATTGTTTATTGAAAATTAAATTGGAAACAGCTAAACAAAAAAAAAAAAAAAATAAAAAACGAAAAAAAGGGCCTAGGAAACTAGGAAGGAATAAACATCTATTCATGATATCTGTACTGTGTCAAGAGTAACGTCTTAGTTGGCAATTGTTGAACTGGTGAAGGAACAAGTAACTTTAACTTCTTTCTTGTATCATCGCAGTGCAACACATAACAAAATCCAATGGTGCTGTTTTTCAAAACAGATGCAATCAATTCAGACTCGTTCTGTGAATCATTCAAGTACTTATTTGCTTCAATATTAGAGTCATCGATCATCGCTAATATAGCGTTTGATAAATTAGTTGAACTTGGCTCTTTGACTCTCTCTGCAAGATCCAAGTAATTTATTTGACTGCCATTGTTGCTATAATTTTGGTCATCATCGTCGTCGTCGTTGTTATTTAAAAACTCTAAATTGACGTTTTCCAACTCTTTTGGCTGAATAAATAAAATTGTATTCAAATTTATAGTCAATGTGTAAGGACTCAATTGTAAAGTATCAATTCCATAAAAATATTCTTTAATGCATCTTTGTTGTAATTCTCTTAAAAATCGATCATCACGATCAACGCATCCACTAGATTTGTTGATTTTCAGTAACCGTAAATTGGGATACGATAGATTTTTTTTCAAATCAACCAACATTTTTTCGGAACCCATAACCAAAAGAATATTAATTTTAAAACTTTTTATAATATGTTGAATGATTTCATGATCGCTAACGGTGAAAGCGGGTGTATCAATGATCAAACCTGATTTGTTGACCTGTAAATCCTTTTCGCATCTTGAATTGACGACATTACTTAGCTGTTCAATCATGTACTTGTACAAAGTAGTGCTGTCTTGGAATTTCTCCATACCAAATGTTTTCACCAATGGTTGTTTCTGATGATAAAATGAAGGGCCTGTGGATATTGTTTCACCAAGATTTATATTTTCAACATTTAACAAGTCAGAAATAGGTGTCGCTGTTAAAGTTCCCGGAATGACAAACTGAGACTCTTTAGGGTTTAGATTGATTAGCAATGGTTGGCCATTCGCCTTTTCAGCATATGCAGAAAGAGTCTTTGCTAGGGAAGTTTTACCGGAGTCTTTAGGTCCAACTATAAGCACCCTCGGACCATTTGTATTACTCGTATCTTTCTTAGCTATCAATCTCTCCCTCTCTAATCCCAAATGCAAGGACAAATATTGGTCCATACAAGTTTCTTGACTCAAATACTCTGACGAAGGCTGACAATTCCAGTATTTGATTTCACAACCTCTGTATGAGGATACACAAGATTTCATTGAACCTTGAAAAGAATAGTCTATGTTTGAAGAAAGTTCTGTACCGAATATTTCAGCATGACCGCTGAGTAACCTGAGTTTCAACTTTTCATTATTCTTCAACTCAAATCTCCATTCACTCATTGGAGGAATGGTTAGTTTTCCAAAACCATCGTTATTGAAATCTTCCAATACGTCATTAGGTTTTGCAGCTGCAGGATCTTTTGGTTTTTGTGACTGATTTAAAATCGATTGGAGAGTTGATATATCAAAATTCGGTATGCTCATAATGCCTTCTGATACTTGAATAAACTGTCAATGAAACTTATATTATATATCTGTAACTGAATACATCTTTACAAGTTGTCTTAAAATGTAAACGTTTTCATACTGTTGATCAGTAAAATCAAATGCAAAAATGAAAACTTTCTCGGTAAGCGGAAAAGTGAGAGAAAATCTCATTTTCATTTTGACTATTGAAGTTCATTTTTATTTATCTTTGTTTGATAAGACCAATGTTTCTTCAATTTGTTGTTTATTTATCCGTTAAAGCACTCAATTCAGAAGATACATGTCACTATAGGCATTATGTCTGAACCTCTATCGTACAAGAAACAGCCTTCTTCTTCATTGAAGGCGAGAATAACATCACAGTCGGGAAGCTCGTCCCCCGTTATACGGTCCAGTTCCTCAACTTTCAAAGGAGATTCAACTCCTGATTCAGTGTCTATAACGCCGTCGAATCCGCCAACAACACATAAATCTAAAAGAGAGGCACTCAAGGAGTTTTACAGATTACAAGAACTTGAGCAGCAGCAGCAACAACAACAACAACAATCGACTGAAGTATCTGACGAGAGCGAGCTCCAAACTACAGGAGATGAGCCTAAGCTAAATGCAAGTGCACAACTTGAAGTTGAACAGGAACTCTCGATTGATAACTTTGATACATTTGTGAGCAGGGCTAATTTTACCAAGCTTTTGCAAATAGAAAATGATTTAATTGAAGACTTAAACGCCAATCAATCTGAGATTAAATCGATCATATACAACAATTACTACGAGCTCATAAAAATTAATGACGTACTTACCGATCTTAAACAGAAAAACGAAAACGAGGTGTCCAGCGGCAAAGGTGGTGTTGTTGACAACTTGAATTTAATCAAATCCAATATACAGTCTTTAAAATCGATGGATTTGACGATACTTGGAGATGGCTCTAAAGATGGCCTCACGAGCACGACTATTAAAGAATCGGATTCAAAAGATCTGGAAAAACTAAGTAGATCAATAACAAAACTGGTTTTGGACAAAAAGTTGGATAAAAAGACGGTTGATAAGATAGATACGGTGTTGCCCCATTTGAAAGGTGAGTCCATCATTCTACAAATGAACGAGATAAAAAGTAAAGGCTTTCATTAGCGCTGGTCGGTGGAATACGTTTGTCTAACTTATAATGAACTACACTATGTGAATTGAAGCATCAAGCATGTTTACCTCTTTATGTGTAAGAATATTTATATATATACTATACTATAAACACATGTTTC
Organism: Ogataea sonorensis; assembly: GCA_037951595.1. Lineage (NCBI taxonomy): Eukaryota > Fungi > Ascomycota > Pichiomycetes > Pichiales > Pichiaceae > Ogataea > Ogataea sonorensis. Next base: position 1,558,747 of record JBANDG010000001.1, on the reverse strand, counting down.
GATTGTCTATTAAACCGTAAAGTCCATTACAAAAGCACTAAAAACACAACTTGTTTTCTGTTGTATCACTTGAACGATCTGCCATTTCAAGTTACTAGTATATTTACGTGTCAGTAATATCATGATTTGGGGAAACAAAACAGAAGACAATTTTGAGTTTTAGTTAAAACTATATGTTGTCATTTCGACTTATTTGATGGCAAATACAATCCATTTAAAGTAAATAGTTCGTAGTTAGTTGTTGAATTGAACCATAAAGGTTAATTTTAAGGTACTTGAATTGAGAAAAAATGGACAAGAGGCGTAGTAGAGCCAATTGGTCAACCAGACATGGCTTGAAAAATGTTGGTACCATGCCTGCAATTACAGATATCCCACCACTGCCAACTAGTCCTTCCAAAAATATGAATATCACCCTGGAAGAATTTCCATCGCAAAGCCCGAATGATTACAACAAATTGAAAGATATCAAATCTGATTTGAAAAGACCGCCTGGTAAGCAATTGAAAAATGATGCATCTGGTTATAATAGACGTTTCTCTGTTAAAGTTGCTCAGTCTGATATACCACATTTTAATAAGCCAGGCTATGAACATCCTGAACTACCCAGTTTTGGTAGTGAATTGATGAAAAAGGCTCAAAATGGGTCTTCGGATTTGGAATTACTGCCACAAGTTTCAAAAGTGTTGAATCCAAATACAATTTTGCAAGACCTGTCCGATAGTAAATATAATGCAACAAGGTACGTTCAGCAACATTTAAGTGATGCCAATGCTAGCAAGATAGATAGATTTGCCACGGATTTAAGCGACTTGAATAAATTAAATAACGATGAGGTTAAACATGCTATAGCGCAATCATTTGATCAGGTTTCGGGTGTGAGCAAAGCAATCGACGAGACTGGTGATATTTTGAACGAAATGAAAACAGAAGTTTCAAAATTGAATCAATTGTTATCATCTCAGGTTGAAGAAGCCGAAGAGCATCTTAAAGAACTTAGTAACAACGACACATATTCTTCTCTTTCATCTTCTGGTGCTGAAAACAGAAGAAGCGTTGTTTTACTCGAGAAAAAATGGGCCAGTAATCTTAATAAGCTATTCAAAGAAGTTGAAGGTGCACAAAAGTTTTTATCAGCCATACCTGGTCGTCATGTGTTAGTTGAAAGTCAAAGATGGGGGGAATTAAACATTATTACTTGGAAACCTATACGACCAGCTCATTTAATCATATTAAATGACCACGTTTTAATTGCAACGAGAAAACGTACCGATGTCAAAAGAAAAACAGTGGCAACACATTGTTGGCCAATCGCAGATGTCAATATGACAGACGAATTCTCAGTTAGTAAGAAAACAGACATCTTGGGAGATGGAGAGAGCGTGTACACAATAGGTTTGAAAACTGGTGAACTATCGTTTTTGTTTCAAACAGATGATGTCAATGAATATAATAAGATCAAGACTTGTTTTAGAAAAGCTAAAGATGAACTGAAAAATTTAATTGACAACGAAATTATGAGACAAAGAAGTTTTAGAGATTCTCTTAATAGATTGTCTGTAACAAGAGAAAGATTGAGTAAAAATTCTGATTTTTTGCATGATATTTCGTCAAAATTGAATCATCAAAGATCAAGATCTTTGGATGCCAGATATAAAGCAGATAGTGATAGTTTAGAAACTATTGAAGAAAATCTCATGGATCTAGAAATTGCTATTGGTCATCATAGATTCGAAGATTCCGTTGGGTTAATCGGTCTTATTAAAGAAAAAATAGAAACTACAACTTCAAGCACTCAAACCAAGGATGAGCATACCCATGCTATATTGAAGTTGAAAAGAGCTAAAGTGGAATCTCTTTCCGAAAGGTTGGTTCAACTACTTTGTTGGGATATAAGTAATTCGTACACCACATCTAAAGAAATCATTGACAAAGTTGAATTTTTGAGCATTTTACAAAAAACTGATTTTGCTAGAAGGGCGTTTTTGTCTTCCAAGACAAAACAACTTGATAAGTTGGTTGCAAACGTGAGATTTGATGCTGGTATAAAATCATACCTTCTCCAAGTATCATTGATTTACTTCAGTTTTATAAAATCAACATTCCAACTGTATGAACGGTGTTTCCAATTGGATTCAGATAAAATGTTCATCATTGACTGGGTCAATGAAAGAATACGATCATTCAACAACATTTTCAAAATTCAGTTGATGGATTTTACTGATACGTCTGATGTTTATAAAGATTGCAAATCAACAGTGCATACTCAATCGAATAAACTGAAGGAAATAGGTATCAATGTTGACTATTTACTTGAACTGTAAAATGTTGGTCCCATACGGCTTACCGCGTTACGATTAATTTTAAGAGGTAACTGAGATAAAATGCTTGTTGACTCATTGATATGTAGACGAAACTTATATAGATGCTCAAAATAACAAAAGAAAAGTTAGGGTAGAAATTAAAACAGTGAGAAGTAAGTCTAATGTAGAAAATAGAAAAAAAAATTGAATATGTTGAAAATAGAATCAAAGTTAAAGAAAAAAAAATAGAAATAAAAAAAAAAAAAAAAAAAAAAAAAAAAATGAATAAATAAGTAATCGAAAGTAGTTATTAGTAAAAAAGCGATTTTCAAAACGTAATGATTGAAAGAAAAGAAAGAAAGCAACAACAAAAGGTAGAAAAGGTGAACACTCAAAGTTCTAAATAAATGTAATCAAAAAAAACCATCAACTGAAACCGGCTAACCACTTGTGTTCCAACACTTCTTTCATTGTTGGTCTCATATTAATGTCTTTAACGAGCATCATATTTATCAAGTCAATGCAGTCATCACTGACACCATTGAACCTAGGACATTTGAAAGTTCCATCTAAAATCTCATCTACATTGCAGAACGGATTCTCTTTGTAAACTAAAGTGTATAAAAGAACACCCATGGCCCATACATCTTGAGGTTTTCCTTCATACGGCTTACCATTCAACACTTCTGGTGCCGCATAATCAATCGTACCAACAAAGACCCCAAATGGACCGTTCTTTGTATATGCAGCTGAACCAAAATCAATCAATTTGACAACATAATTCTTGTCAACAATAATATTTTCGTCTTTGATATCTCTATGAACAACTCCCAATTTATGTAAGTGGGCCATGGCGGAACAACATTGATAGTAAATGTACTTACATTCCAACTCTGACATCTCAGGATTCACTTCAATCAAATCGAATAAGTCAATTGCAGGAGGATTTCCGTGTTGCGGTGTTTCCAAATAATAACATTTTTCATCCTCAAAAAAATCTACAATTCTCATTATATTTGGATGTGGATTTGAATTGATAAAATTCATAATTTGTATCTCACTTGGTATCGTACCTAATTTTCTATCTCTGACCCATGTGTCAACTAAAATACGTTCTTTGAAAATTGCTTTCAATACAACAATGTATTCTGGATCTCCTTTCCGTTGAGCTGTCACAACTTTCCCATAAGCACCTTGACCTAAATGCTTGAGCACTTCAAAATCAGAAAACTTTTTTTCTCTTCTTGCTGCTCCTATCACCTCTGGATAATATTTGCAAGCTTTCCGTAATCTATCAATTTCTTCATTTTCTTGTCGCAGCAGAGACTCACTTGATTGGATAACATTAAGTTTAAAGTTCTCGGTGTTGGTGTTGTTGTTGTTGTGTTGGGAAGCACTGTTATTTATATCTATTGTTTTGGATGAAGCAGATGATGAACAATAAGATGCTGAAGAATTCACAGAATGTGAATTACTACTAGTGGAAATATTGGTTGATGAACTAACAAGACAGCTTTTATCAGAAACAGCAACACTGGAATCTGAGCTTGTTGTTGTTTTCAACTTCTTTTTTTCATCAATGAATTTTCCAGCATTTCCTAATTTTTTTCTTATTGATCCTTCTGTTGTAGTAACCATTTGAGCTGATGAAACGGCCCCAGTTGAAACATTTGATTCTTTTCTTTTATGAGCGCTAAGGTTACTATTTGATCTGCTGATGCCATCTGATGAATCACTGCATAGGTATAACTCATTTTCATTTGATGGTAAGAGTCTTAACTGGGAAGGCATGGAGTTTTCGTCGTCTGAACTATACGCTTCATTTTCGTTCCCGTTAACACTCTTACTTTCATCAATTAGACCTGGATCTACATTTGTAACATCAGACGCTATATTAGTTTCATGATTGAAATTCTGTTGATCCTGTGGTGAGTCTGTGTCTCTATTAATCTGTTCTTCAATTTTGGGGGTTAGACTCAATGTTGCAGGAGTCGCTTTTGGTGTAGTAACATTAGGGGTTGTAGATGTAGAAAAATTTGTTGTTGAAGGTCTGGAAAATGTTATCCATAGCAAGAAACAATCATTTTCAAGAACCCTTAATTGAACATCGACTTTAAATAGTGTTCCATCGTGATGTAAACCGTCAATACCAGTAGAGTGCAAAAATAACAATTCTCTTTCTCTTTGATTAAGACCAATTCTCCAAGCATCCAATCTTCTGAAATAGTGTTCTGGAAGTACTAACCCATCTTGATAGACGAGATTAGGATTTTCCGTCATGGCAGATTGTAGAAGTTCAGGAAACTTGGGCAAAATGGTATCAATACGTTTTCCTGTTAATTTTGCTGTTCCAAACAGATTTTTAGCAATTGCATCATTGAAGGAAATTATTTTGTAATTTTTGGAGGAAACTACAAAAGAGCCTGCAATATAGGGTAAAGAGTGCAAATTTATCCTTATTCTAGATATACTGTTAATCTCAGAATCTAAAGGTTCTGATGTTATAGCACAAGGAACACAAAAACTGTTTTCAATCTTTGAAATAAAGTATCTTGTTTTGTTGATAAGTGAAGAATCCTTATTAGCATCAGATTTTATCTTTTGATCATGTGATTCTAGAAGTTTGCTCATTGTAGGTAAGAAATCGCAAAGCTTCATATTTGACAAGTGATGGTTATCTCTGAATAGTCTACCTGAATTCTCCACATATGATTTAACTTTATAGCAGTCATTATCTTCAAAGACTAAACTTTTTTCAATAACAATGTCAACTGCATCACATGGCACTTGTTCGAATATTAGGATCATGAAATCTTCCTTTCTCTTTGCCCATAAAGACGTCCATGCTATTCCTTTATTGTTTCTTTTAATTGCGATAACTTCCCCTAAAAACACCAAAGTTTTATTATTCCAAAGTCTATCCATAACAAGATCTCGCGAACGAGGTGCGATAAGATCCATTAAAGTCAGTCCCCTGACTGATGCCTTTGATATACCAAACATTAAGCAAGCTAAATCGTTAGCATTTAGCAATGTCCAAGGTGCATCAAGTTCACATGTGAAGATGGCTTTTGGCGATTTATTTTTACTTGTTGATGCTGCATGGAATTGTCTATTTGAAGAAGCTGAAGTTGGTGGTATTTGTCTACTGTTGTTATTATTGTTGTTATTATTGTTGTTGCTGTTTAAAACTGAGGAAGCGTTCAACGATGAAATACCAATAACGGAAGGGCTTGATTTAGGAACCTTTATTCCAGCTATCGTACTTTGTTGTGAGTCTGTATATAAATCCCTGTCTCTAAATGGTGTTGATAGAGCATGTAAAAGATTGAGTTTGATGCTAGTTGCTTTAGTAAATTTTTTAGACTCACATTCTTGCGAAACAGGAAAATCTCCTAAAGTGAGTACTTTTACAGGGCTATCTAAAGCAATATCTGATGAGGTTATGCCATCCTCTAACAATTTGATGACTTCTTTCAAATCCTCTATTATGTCTTTAGTGGATTCAAGTTTATTACTGAAATTGGAAACATTAATATTCTTTTTAGAAGTAAGGGAACCATTTGTGTTATTATAATTTGAGAGATCATTTGGTGAAGGTATTGGTGATCCCTCTTTTGATAACTTTGTATTTTGTAAAACTGAGGATAAGGCAGATATTGAATCATTGCGTTCCATTCTGATGACGTTATTAATCATACTTGGTCTTCTTGAAAATCCACGAGACGGATTTGATGGTTCTGTGTCAAAAAATGTATCATCACTCGAGGGTATCAGTTCAGGTCGATCAACCAAAATCTCTAAAGACCTTTTCAAAACTTTCAATCTTAAAGCTAATGAGTTGGGAGACATTGAAGTATAAGAATATGATTGGGGAGATTCGGTTGTAAAATTGACAACTTCCTCCTGGGAGACTTTATCATTACTAGAGATCACTTGGGATAAAGGAGTCGAGCCTCTTAGTCTTGCCAAAGCAGCGTCATTTGAAAACGATGAATTTCTACTCATATTGGGCAGCCTACTAGTGGATCTGGTTTTTGACATTAATAATGAGGAAGCGTTGATTGTAAGAGGTTTTGACTCGAAAGTAGAGAGCTTTTCCCCATTTAAAGCCGTCGTTGAAACATTTTGGTTATTTTCATGAGAACTTGCCTCTTCCGCCTTTGAAGGATTTTCTTTTGAACCTAAAGAAAATGAAAGTAAATTATCTGTTGAGTTGGAATAAGGTAAATTATCATCGCTACTGTCATTATCCCCTAAATAAAATCTTTTGGAATTGACGCTTTGCGCAGATTCGTTCGCATGGCTCATAAAGGCTTTAAATGCCTCTTGACCCTGCTCATTTATTGGTGCACTTTGAGTACTTAGTCTACTATTTGAACGCAACCTATTGGGAGGAGTATAGGGCATCAGATGGATTGTGTTGAGGGAACTATGTGTGAAATAATATTATAAATATATACTCAGTTTCAAAACTGCGATTCTTTTGGTTCAATTTTTATTTAAGATAACGTATCCCTGTGGTATGAGTAATTTTTATTAGAATCTTTATAGGTGAATGATTTGCTAGTAGTTCTTGGGTAGTAAGTCTTTTTGAAACAACTTGGTGATGATGTTCTATATAACCCACAAAATCTTAACAAGTTATCAGAGAGTAAAAATAGTCTGAAAGATAAATAAAAAAATAAAAAAAATAAAAAAAAAAAAATTTAAAGAATACTAAAAAAAAATGACAGAATATGGAGTGTGTTCGTAATAGACTAAAAGAGGGTTAGTTAATGTGAGAAGCAGATCGAATCAACTCAATCACACAAACACAGAAAAAATAATGAGCTTTTGTGTCAAAGATTTGTATTTTCCAATTCCGATTCAATTCAAACTATTTAATGGCTATAAAGTAGTAGATTCATCAAATACAGCGGAGATTAAAAGACAGCTTTTACTTACTCAGGAGCTTCACCTCAAGCCCCTTCCTCCTTTAAATCTTTTACAGTCCTTTTCTGTCACCTCATTTTGTAACAGAAAAGTTGATTGGAACTCAAATCAAATGCTTAAGTTAAAGGCGTCGATTAGCGTCGATTCGCGTCGATGAAATAAGAAAAAAATTTAAGCGCTGGTATTTTTCAGTAGTCTATTCACAGCTTCTACTACACTTTTACTTCAATTAACAGTAAACCAACTGAGATGACTCGTGGAAAGTTCATTAACTCTAAAAAACGCAGAGGATACAAAAATAATAAAAAAGGGGACAAATAAAATAAATATAAATAATAACAATCATTAAATTAAATTAAGTTCTTTGCAAGTAATATTTCAGCAATTAAAATACCAGCACCAGCGGCACCAATAACAGTATTGTGGGACAAGACAACCATCTTGAAATCCAAAATTGGATCTTCTCTGATTCTACCAACAGAGACACCAAACCCGTTATCTCTGTCCCTGTCTAATCTTGGTTGAGGTCTATCTGGGGCGTCAAGAACGTGTATAGCTTGTTTTGGGGCAGAGTGACAGCCTAATTTAGTAGCTTCACAGACATAATTTCTTAAGGATTCCTTCACTTGTTCCACGGATGGAGGTGGTCTGTTTTTAAATCTTAATGCGATACATTCAGTGTGACCATCACTGACAGCGACTCTGTTACATTGAGCGGAGACTTTAATTTCATCATCACTCAAGATATTGAAACCTGTGTTTTCAGAGTTGACGGAACCCAAGATTTTCTTGGTTTCCCATTCTATTTTATCTTCTTCACCTGAGATATATGGGACAATGTTATCAAGAATATCGATACCTGGGAAACCTGGTGAGAATCCAGCACCTGAGATTGCTTGTAAAGTGGTTGCGCTTAATAAATCAATTGGACCAAATGAATCAACCAATGGTTTCAAAGGCGCCACTAAACCTGCAGTTGAACAGTTAGAGATACACACAATAAAACCAGGTCTCTTTTCCCCATTTGTTTTAGCGTCTGAGATTTTCTTCTCAACTATTGACAAGTGGTCAGTGTTAACAATAGGAACAATTAAAGGAACATCGGCTTCTCTTCTATAATTCTTAGCGTTAGAAACAACAGCTAAACCTGCTTCGGAAAAGGCTTTTTCGATTGGACCTGCATAATCAGCATCTAAACCGGAAAAGACAATATCACAATCTTTAAAAGCATCAGGAGTACATTCAGAGACTAGTAATTCACCGGCAGATTCTGGTAGTAGCGAAGTTTGTTTCCAAACAACAGCATCTTTGTATTTTTTACCTGCTGATCTGGAAGATGCACCCAACACTGATAATTCAAAATCAGGATGGTTTGATAAAAGTAGAATAAAACGTTGACCAACTGAACCAGTGGCACCCAAGACACCTGCTTTCTTTAATGCCATTTTTATTGTAGAAAAGTTGAAATATGAATAAGATTAGTTTTGCAAACTTAATTCAAAATGAAACAGTACTGTTGTATCGTCTCACCAACAGAATCCGTAACTTAAAGACTAACAGTATAACCTTCTGAAAAAGTGTAACCATTCAAACTGTCAAGTTGGAAAATTTCAAATCTTATTCATCGCCAGCAACAGAGAAGCGCAGAAAAAGAAAAACAAAGGCGAGGGAAGGGTGACTCACTCACACCCGGACGGGACAGGACATTGTTCGCCGTCGCAGGAGACGCTGACGCAAAAACAGACGCAGATTTAAATACAAACCGTCCCGTCCCGTCCATCTTTTTTTGCGTCGATTCTTATATTTCCCTATGGTGTACGGGTGGTGTTTATTAACCTAGTTTATACGCTTCACCAGTCTCGTTGACTGAGTACCGCCAAAGCTTCTTCATGTTTAACAGTTTGATACAGTATGTCGTCAACGTCTAATTCATTATGCTGACTCTCATTATTATTGAAGTCTGTAATGGGCCAGCGTTCAGCAATCTCAGACCCTTTGTATAACAGGAGTTTGTTTCTATGAGTTATCACAATGTCGTCTCCGATCCAGCCAAACTGCCCGATTTTGCAACTGTTGATTTCGAGCTTTATATCCACGTTGAGTTTCAATGGTTTGGAAGCGAAGAGATAGTAAATGGCCAATTGTTTATTGGAATCAGTATACACTGAAAAAAAACAGTTGGAATCTCGATGCACCCGCACGTTATCTTGTAGAGTAAATGAATGCTTGTAGCTCTCGTAAGTGATGAGTTCATCTAGTTTGTCCTGTGCAGTAACTGTATACAATTTCAAGACGTTGTTGAGACCACTAATAAGCAAATAGTTTCTGTTTTCAAATGTAATGAAATTCAAAGAGCACACACTCCCGTCTATCGATAGTTCTTCAAATTGCACTGACCGGTTTTTAGATACAGTCCCATAGTAGATGAGCCCACTTCTAGTTCCAACAGCGATCATAGCTGCAGCTGCTCTGTTGGCATGTTTTCTAGTTGGCAAAACCGCCACACATGTCGGTTCGGAAGAGATGTAGTAATTCACTGATGGTCCGTCCGTCTTTTGAGTTTGGATAGCATAACGTGCCTTGCTCGCTTTACCGCATAATATTCTGAGCTCATTAACAATACAGCAGAAGTGAGTTTCAATCAAAGACGACTTGACATTTTGCTCTTCAACCATGGCTTTATAACCTTGAAAGTCTTTCTCGAACCCGATGTTGACAAACCCAGACTCTGTGAAAATGGAAACGCACGTATTCCTGTTCTGTGTCACGCTCACAGATGTCAAGTACTTGGATTTCAATTGACAATATAATTGAGTCTCAATCACATCGTTTCTCGTGGCTTGAATTAAATCCTGGAAAGTCATAATAACAACTTTGTCTTCAAATCCAACAAGAATAAGTCCACGTTCTGCATGTAGCCAAGAGATATGCTGGTGAGTGAATAGTCCCTCTACACCATTAGGAACAATTGGACTGGCTATATTGAACTCACTGTATAATTTGATGTTGTGGAGAATCAACTTTAGCCGTATTCTGAAATAAGAGTCGCTGGGTTGTAAGAAACTAGTTATGACATTGTCTCTAATGTACTCCAACTGATCTGAGGTTAGGCATTTACTATTTTGTAAAAAAAATTGCAAATCGGGAAAGTCTTTAGGTATTTCAGCAATGTCCGCAATTTTTTTTTCAAATTTTGTGATTGGAACAGCACTCTTTTCCCTTTTCTTTCGTTTAGTTTCTGAATTTGTGTATTTTAACAAGTCACTAGCATTCCCCGGAGATGATGTTGACTTTACTGCACCTGCTGCACTAGCCCCACTAAGCAACCGAAAGTACTTTTTCTTTTCCTCGTCATAGTAGAATCCAGGAATATTCGGTGCCATTTGATCCCCACTCAATAGTCAGAGATTGAATTAGATTAGTAAGAAGTAGATGAATTATAATTATCAAATGAAAAAGAGTATTAAATTGCATACGGAATATAAAAAAAATAAACTATTAAAAAAACTCAAGTAAAAAGTAAAAGATCTCGATGCGGCTTATTCGAGATGCACTTGCAAGTACTGTTTGCTTTGTAATCTGTTAACGGCAGCTATTAATTCTTAATTCGTAAATCAACAAAGCTGCTAACAAAGCCAAGACACTTCCAAAATATTTGGTTATATTGATATCCATAATTGAGAGGCAAACAAGACCAATACCAACTGGAATTCTTGGAAGAAGTCTCCAGAATTTTGAGAAATAATGTTTCCGTTTGGCACAATTTGGATCACTATCTTCTTCATCGTCAATTGATTTATCAAGCATTGCAATACCGTAAAGCATAAATAATGTGACAGCCAGCCCAGTTGTAAAGAAATAGCAAAGTGCGTGATTTTCAATCTCATCTTCATAACAAAGATCGGAGGCTGCATCAGCACTCAAGATTAAAGACGCAATGAGTGGCATGTGAAGCCATAACCAAAGCATTGCAGTGGTAGGACTTCTTCTAATTGCATGAACAGCCCTTTTAGATCCATCACCAATAAAGTACAACCACAGCATGATAAATGAGATAAGTAATAGCATTATAGCTCTCCATAAATGTTCAGTAATTCCAAATCCGAAATTTTTTTCAACACCTGTTGCCACGATGTTATACAAAAATTCACCAATTGCAATAACATAGAATGCACCAAATCTTTCCACTTCGTGCTCAATGTTTAGCGCTGTTGAATATTTCAACTTTAACTTCTTCTTAGTCCATGGATGGTAAGAAACTGCATGACTCACGTATTCCAAGAAAATAATAACAAAAGAAAGTGCAACCTTCTTTCTAACAGAAATGAAAATAACAGGTATCCACAAGGCACAGGTAATCAGAATCAAACAACCGTATAATATTATCTGGTGTCTATGTTGCGGAATGTAAATCGAGTACACTAGCAACGAGATACTCAAAGATAAACGACATAGTATATAAGGAACAATAACATAAGAGTTGGCCTTATTGGATTCCAAAATATAGTTGGTACCGTTACAATAAACAACCAATAGTGACAAAATCCAAACAATGTAGAGTTTCTGAGACAAGTCCTCGTTGAAGTAGTAGTTCATAAAATCTTTGATATCGGACCAAACTTGCCAAATTGGCACAAATAGCAAGATATATTTAAGCAAAGAAGCCCATGATGCGTCTTCAGTTGCATCAGAGGCAAGTTTTGCAACTATACCAACATACAGTAAATCCAAAAAAAGCTCAATCTTACCACTTTCTCCACGTTCGGTTTTGGTTCTGTACAATGTACCGTTATAGAAAAAATTCAAAGCATAAGGTTTATTAATCAGCCATGTATGAATAGCAGGTTTCTTGATATACTTGACTTTAACCGCACCATATCTAAGAACAAACTGATCAAAGTTTTCCTCTTCTTCATCGTCTAAATCAACATAACTATACGAAGCGGCATCTTCAACATCATCCTCTGCTTGTTGAGTTCTGACAAAATCGTTAGTCGAGCTGCTAGCAGACTTATTATTTTGATCATCAGCGCTTGAACCGTAGTTGGCACTTGAACCGACAACCAACGAGTCTAACCCGTTACTCATTTTCGAAAGCTACTTTGTTTATTAAGATCAAAAGAGTCTCTTAATATCTATAGACTAAAGTTCAATTGGTGGTTTTATGATTATATAGTAGTTGGTGATACTTATACAACTCAATACAAAAAGCTTTATTCATCGGTAAATAAATTTTTCGCTAGTTAGTTTACTGTAATCTGGATTTGGTATCTAATAATCAACAATGCACATTTTGTGAAAGGCTTTCTAGGGTTGTGCGCAATGCGCAATGCGGTGTGGTGCCGTTGTGCGGTGGGTGAATTTCTTGTTTTTCTGCCCAAAACGAAGAATTTAAAAAATATCTCTTGGAATTTTGTGCGTGAAAGGCTTTTTGTTCTCCAGCAAGCATGGAACAAATTGTGCACCAGCAAGCATCGTGTTGAATAATTATTATTTTTTTAATCTGTTTTTAATTCTCTCTATTTGTATTTTTTTTTTAATAACGATTTATGAATAGATAGTGTTTATTTGTCAATATATGGCAGTTATAACTAATGCTGCTTTTGAGTTAGTCAGTGGCAATAACATATTTGATTAGGTAGGCAGTTTGTACGCACCTTCAAAACGGGTGATGAAGAAAACGGGTACGCAAGTAAGCCAAACGGCTCAACGGCTTTGCAGCCAACCGAAGGAATTGTTCATCAAAATTATCAATTGGGCGGCCAAGAACGAAGGGTGGTGATTCATGCCGCTGAATAAAGTAGCCAAGCAAGTGGCAAGTCTCGACTTTTTACCACCTTGGCTTTCCTTATAATTAATTATGTGATATTAGCAAATTACATAACAAAGATAAGTTTAATTGCCGTAAAAAAACAGAGTAGAAATACAGCAGTGCAGGAGGGTACTTTGGATACATTTTCCAGCCAATTGACACCACTGAATCAGTACTTAAAAGTATAAAGCTTGCATCTACTCATTTCTAGCTTTTTCTCATCTTTGAAGATTTATTTGAATCACAGTTATAAACAAACAGCAACACTTACACCAGCCTATCATTGATTGATGTAAAAGTGGTTTATGCAACTCATTTTGTGTAACGTAAATATCAGTTGTAAAAAAAAGATGTGAGTTTAAACCAAAGTATAGTAGACATGCGTTTGACTGTATTTCCTGTAAAGATAACTTTATGTTTTAAAATGGAGAAATATACTTCTTTAAAACTTTCTTCTCGGTAATGATCTTGGTCTGGTTATTTATAGTCCCTGTTTTGATGTCTCCTTGAAAAAAAGGCAATAGGTCAACAATAGCTGGGTTCCCACAGTCTATACTTTCTTTGTTCTATATAACGGTACCTATAAAGCTGAGTATAAACGATATCAATTCTACTGTGTATCTCAAATAGTTCTTCTTAAAAATAGTTCATTGAACCTTCTTTATTAAGAAAAAAGTGGTTTATTCAATTAAAAGCTAGAAGTATGTTCGATAGATGAAAAAAAGCAAACAAAGTCTTTCCTTTTATTATTAACTTGTAGGCAATCCTAACTAAATCTTGAATTCGAGATAGGATCAAACTTTAATAGCAAAATGTAGTTGCTGTCTCTAACCCTTTACTCAAATAACCTATAGCTTCTTCTCAACACTTAATGAAGAGATCTTTTGAGCAAAATCACCAATTAATTTTCGTTTCAAATCCATGATTATTATCAATTCAAGTGAACAAGTCTAAATGTTCATTGAGTAATCTTAAAAACAATTGAAAGTTGTGCCCGAGTGAGTCTTTTAGGGGCTCCTCTTGTTGATCTACATCATCAAATCTCACAATATATTATTTAGACATACAAGTTAAACGAGTTGAATTATTGTTTGCTATTGAACACTACATTCAAACCTTCAAAAACTAAACGGACAGCCCAAGTGTTGTTTTATCTAACTATTCATTAAGTGCAACATCTTTCAAGTCACTTAAAGTAATGGAACTTGAAAAGATCACCTAAAAACGTTTGCTCTTGTTTTATATATGTGAATAAATTCAATAGATTGGATCGTCTTTTACTAGAAACTGACATTTTATACTTCTCAATCAACTAACAAATTAAACTGTAAGTTAAAGTTACTATCTTTGTCAAATCAAGAAAGGGCAATAATCATTTCAATCGATCACACATCGGTATCCAGATAGGTTACAAATCTAAAACAGCAAATACGCAGTTCAAACTCTAGTTTCCTGTTGATTGTAATAAAATGTAATGCAATAAGTTTTACTGCAGTTGATTTAACTTTATCAAACGTTTGTAACACAGTCTGTTGTTTGTATCAGTTACTCCAATACCTTTCAACATCTGAAAAAGAGTAAACAACTAAGGTTAATTATTTATAGTTCAAAGTGTCTATTGGTTTAGCCTTTTCATTCAAATGTGTAACAATTGTTTATGAAAAAATTATAAAAAGTTTATGATTGATAATCAGTGTCATCTTTTTTTAAGTTTTGATTAACATTTTTTTCCATGAATTAGTTTTCATTTTTTTTTTTTTAATTGTAATAATTAAAATTCAATTAAACTTCATCTAAATAGCTTTTGGGCTTTTTAACCATTAGATATTTAAAGATTAAAGTTGAATCAGCAGTTTAAAAGAAAATGAGCTCGTATATAGCTCGTATTAACTCCTCAAATTCAGCAAATAACAAATTCAAACCCAAGTAAAAATGCAATTAAGAAAGGTTGAAAATCAACACAGTATGTTATACCATAGGTTAAAATTAACATGTAAGGAATCTACGCGCCGCTCAGAGCCAAGCCGCACAAGAATCTGGAAAAATCAAGAATTTACAAGAAAGTTCTCGAAATGGAAAAAGGGTACATTTACAAATAGAATCTGCATTTGAAAGAAGTTGTTAATAGAAATTAGACACGTCAACGATTATAGAGAATCATACGAAATATGAGTCAATTCCCACTTAGTTTGCAGCAATAGTTTTAGTTAGTTTTTCGAGTATCTTAGTTATTTAATTTTGTGGTATAAATAGACCTGAAATTCCCGTCTTCAGGAATGGATAGTTTATTTAGTTTATTTAGTTTATTTTATATTATTATATAGATATCAGACAAGTTTGTATAGATCAGTTTAGTATTGAATAAGAACCAGTTTACCACGTTTGATCATTGTTTGGTATTAGCTTAAGGAAGTAAGCTAGAAATAACGAAATAAGTCCAGATTAAAGTTATTTGAGACAGTGTAACACTGAGATCCAAGAGTATAGGTTAGGGATAGTAGACGAACCGCAGAATCCCTTTCAGTTGGTAGCACCGGATTTAGTTTATTGGTTGTTCAGTGTTCAAGATGTCAATGGAAACAGATGATCGTGAAACTTACTTCCCAGCAGTTTCTCATAGGGAAGGAACAGACGTGTTTGAAAGAGAACCAAGTGTGAAGATGCTAGCACGTTTCAGAGGTGAAGGTAAAAGACGTGATCTTGCTAGAAAAGCATTAGCATTTATCAGAAGTGTCGAAGCTCGGTTTCGTAGAATCGAACAGTATTCTCACGTCACACTTTCAGATAATTACAAGGTACTTGCAATGACTGCTCTATTGGACGGCAAGGCTATGGAATGGTACTACAATTATGAAGCATCCAGACCAGATTTAACCTATGCTGAACTATTAGATGCTTTGAGACGCAAGTACATTCCAATCAATCAAGATTTAAATCTCGTTGATAAAATTAGAGGTGTTCGTCAGAATGATCGCTCTGCGTTCGCATACACTGAAGAAATTTTGCGCTACTATGAAGAAATGTTAGAACCATTCAAGGAGGCTAGAGAAGTCTGCAGAATTCTTAAGAAGAATGCTAATCCAGATATCTTCCTTAGATTGGACTTAGAAGGCGTTGAATATACAGACCCACATGATTTAGTCGCTAGAATGTTGGAATTAGACGAAGTTTACAGGGAACAGGGCATTTACAATAAGGGCTCTTACACCACCAGCACTTCCTCGCAAACCCGTTCTTTTAACAATAGTCGTGCTTTTGGTACTAATCAACCACGTCGTGATGCTGAAGGTGATATCGAAATGGTGTTGGCTGAAAACCATAAGAAGGGCAAAGGCAAAGGCAAAGGCAAGGGCAAAGGCAAAGGAAAAGGCAAGAATACAGGTTGTTACGAGTGTGGCGAATTTGGCCATTACAGAGCTCAGTGCCCAAAGTTAGCGAAAACAGAGAATCCCAGTCGTCAATAGAGAAATTCAGGACTCTGTGAACCAAGGAAGTAGTCAAGAATCTTCTACAGATTATTTGTTTTGTGATTTTTGTTTGTGGTCTCCGTCGACTTCGACGTTAGACTTTTTAAATTTGAATTTTTGTGTTAATGATACTCATGTTGCTGCTAAGATGGTTTTAGACTCAGGTGCGTGTGCTAATGTACTGTCTGAAGATTTTATTTTGAGAAACAATTTAGAAGAGTTGGTGAGAAAAACTACTCTTATCAATGTTAGAGATGTGAACGGTAAGATTACTCAGGTTAATCGTGGTGTGAATGCGTTGGTCAAGTTTACGCTGGATGAAGTGGAACTTAGCGCTCAGTTAGATTTCTTTGTTGTTAAAGGTTTAGCTCATGACGGTTTGTTAGGTAATGGTTTCGTCAGGGAATATAGAGAGCTAATTGGTAAAGATCAGAGATTCCGTCCTAGTGCAGAGGAAAAGGAAGATAAAGAAAATATGAACAGAAAGCAAGTGATGATGTTCGAACAAGGTAAAGAGACGGTCAATGCTCATCAGGTTGACCAGGTTGATAATAACACATGTCTGGTTGGAACTTGCAAATTGAGCTCAGCAAGAAGATTCCAAAGACATATCGAGGATGATGATTTGTGTTATTTGTTGTCAGTTGAATCGGTCGATGCGATAGATTCAACTGATGGTTGTCAAGATGTGGATGCTAAACAGGTGTTGAAAGAGTTTGAGGATGTGGTGACAGAGGAACAGCCAAATCAGCTGCCACCTAAGAGAGAAATCACGCACCAGATTAAGATCTATCCAGGTGCAATTCCTACTGCTCGTCCTCAGTATCGTTTAGGTCCTCAGGAAAAGATAGAACTTGCTAAACAGGTTGATGAGTTGCTAAAACAGAAGTTTATTAGAGAATCCAAATCAGCGTATAATGCCCCAGTGTTGTTTGTTAAGAAAAAGGATGGTAAGATGAGAATGTGTATCGACTATCGGGCGTTGAATAATATAACTATAAAAAACAAGTTTCCTATCCCGAGAATTGATGACACGTTGGACCAGATTGGTGGTGCTAAAATATTTTCGAAGTTGGATTTGATGTCTGGTTATCATCAAGTCAGGATGGCTGACGAGGACATTGAGAAAACAGCTTTTAGTACTGATACAAATCATTACGAGTATCTGGTTATGCCATTTGGTTTGACGAATGCTCCTGCAACGTTTCAAACGATGATGAATAAGGTTTTGGCTGAGTATATTGGTAAGTTTGTTGTGGTGTTCTTAGATGATGTTTTGATTTATTCTTCAAACAGAGAAGAACATAAGAAACATGTTAGGTTGATATTGGAGAAGTTGAGAGAAAATAAGTTGATCGCGAAAAAGTCAAAGTGCGAATTCTTCTTGGAAAAGCTGTCATTTTTAGGTCATGTCATTTCAAAAGACGGTATCTCAACCGATCCTATGAAGATTGAGAAGGTTAAGAATTGGGAAACTCCAAAGACGGTTAAGGATGTTCAGTCGTTTTTAGGACTAGCTGGTTATTACAGGAAGTTTGTTAAAGATTTCAGCAAGATTGTTTTGCCGCTACATAGGTTCGTCAACAAAGAAAGTGCTTGGACTCAAGAACAAGATGTTGCTTTTCAGACTATCAAGGACAAGTTGACTAGTGCTCCAGTGTTGATGACTCCTCGTTTTGGTAAGGAGTACAAGTTTAGATTAACTTGTGATGCTTCTAAGTACGCTATGGGTCATGTGTTTGAACAGTTGAGTGCTGATGGTAAGTTGCTTGGTGTTATTGCTTATGGTAGTCGTAAGTTTGAAGGTGCTGAAAAGAATTATCCAGTTAGAGAAAAAGAATTTCTTTCGGTTATTTATGCTTTGGATACGTGGCGACATTACTTGATGGGTAAAGAATTTATTGTTAGAAGTGATCATCATTCTTTGCAATATCTCAAACATATGAAATCGACTAACAATGAACGTCTTACTCGGTGGTTAGACAAAGCTTCACAATTCAACATGGTATTTGAACATTTTCCAGGTAAGAAAAATACCGCTGCAGATGCTTTATCTAGACGTCCTCAGGACATGAATGTTTTCGATATTTTGGTTGAAGATGTGGTGCCTGAAGAATCTCAAGTTTATACGAATATTAACGAAGAACTCACTCAAGCTATTATTTTAGGTTATTCCAAGGATGATTATTTTGCTCAGATTTATCAAGTTTTGAAAGACAAATTACCAGTTCCCAAGGAAATCAACAATCATATCACTCATTATTCATTGAATCCTCAGAATTTATTGTTATTTAAAGCTACAACAACAGCAGACTCAAGAATTTGTATTCCAAATGATATTAATATTAAGAAGAAGATTTTACATCAGTGTCATGATTTACCTACAGCAGGTCATTTTGGTGTTAAGAAAACAATTGAATTAGTCTCTAGATCATTTTATTGGCCAAAGATGAATAAATATATTGCACGTTACATTCAGACTTGTGATACTTGTCAGAGAACGAAAACTACAACACAACAAGAGGCAGGTTTGTTACATCCTTTAGAAATTCCAGTTGGACGGTGGACGCATCTTACAATGGATTTTGTTACTGGTATTCCTCCTACCTCAGATGGTTTTGATGCTATTATGGTTATCGTTGATAGGTTAACTAAACGTGCACATTTTGTTAAGTGTCATAAGACAGATACTTCTGCTGATATTGCTGCTTTGTATTTGAGAGAAATTTTTAGATTACATGGTGTTCCTAGACATATAACTTCAGACAAAGATGTTAAGTTTATGGCAACTTTTTGGCAAACGTTACATCATGGATTAGGTACTGAATTGTTATTTACTACTACGAATCACCCAGCTGCTGATGGTCAATCTGAACGTGTTGTTAAAATTGTTAATCAGTTGTTGAGATCGGTTTGTCAAGAATATTACAATGATTGGGACAAATATTTACCAATGATGGAATTTGCTTACAACTCTACGTTACAACGTTCAATCGATGATGTTCCTTTTAAAGTTGATTTAGGTTATATCCCAGATGGTCCTTCTTATCAATCGTTGTGGTCTGTGGAACGGTATTCACCTTTTGCTGAACAGTTGTTGAAGTCGTTGAAAAATATGCAATTACAGGTTCAAGACAGGTTGGTTGAAGCTCAGAGAGAACAAGAACGTTATCATAATGCTCATCGTTCTACGGAAACTTTTGAAGTTGGTGAATGGGTGTTGTTACATAAAGAAGCTCTTTTGAGAAAACAAAGTTATTACAAGATTGCTCCTGCTTATTTTGGTCCTTACAAGTTGGTTAGAAAGTTAGGTTCAAGTGGTAATGCTTTTGAGGTTGATTTGCCAGTGACTGAGAAGAAACATCGTACTATCAATGTGAAGTATTTTAGAAAGTATCATGAACGAGATGACAAGTATGCTAAAGTTCCAAGAACACTTAGAGAAGCTCAAGCTCGGTTACAAGATATTACAGCAATTGTTGGTTATGATATTGAAGACAAGATGGTTTCAGTTTTGTGGAAAGGTTGTGACCCTAAACATGCAACAGATATTCCTTACGATATGTTTGACCAGTTACCTCCAGAACGTCGTGAAATTTTACTTCAACAAGCTCAACATCTACCTATGAGAGCGGAGCCAGACCCAGAGGAAGGCTCAGAGGTACTCTAAATTTGAGGACAAATTTACTTGAAGTGGGGGAGAATGTAAGGAATCTACGCGCCGCTCAGAGCCAAGCCGCACAAGAATCTGGAAAAATCAAGAATTTACAAGAAAGTTCTCGAAATGGAAAAAGGGTACATTTACAAATAGAATCTGCATTTGAAAGAAGTTGTTAATAGAAATTAGACACGTCAACGATTATAGAGAATCATACGAAATATGAGTCAATTCCCACTTAGTTTGCAGCAATAGTTTTAGTTAGTTTTTCGAGTATCTTAGTTATTTAATTTTGTGGTATAAATAGACCTGAAATTCCCGTCTTCAGGAATGGATAGTTTATTTAGTTTATTTAGTTTATTTTATATTATTATATAGATATCAGACAAGTTTGTATAGATCAGTTTAGTATTGAATAAGAACCAGTTTACCACGTTTGATCATTGTTTGGTATTAGCTTAAGGAAGTAAGCTAGAAATAACGAAATAAGTCCAGATTAAAGTTATTTGAGACAGTGTAACACTGAGATCCAAGAGTATAGGTTAGGGATAGTAGACGAACCGCAGAATCCCTTTCATAACAACAGAAGCCCGTGTAGCGTAATGGTTAACGCGTTTGACTTCTAATCAAAAGATTCTGGGTTCGACTCCCAGCATGGGTGCTTTAATTTTTTTGTTTTATTTTTTTAACTATTTAACCTTAATTTGATTTTTTTTTTAATTGTCATGAATTTGAAAGTACAGATAACTGAAAATTGGTAATTCTATCAGGTTGTAAAGAAGAATTTACAGTTACTGGTATAATGCACCTACTTCATGCCAGCCAATTGCACTATAGAAACTGATGCCACGGTTAAAAAGAGTCATAAATACAAGATACACTTTTAGAGATGAAGATGAAGATGAGGATATTTTAAGAAGGCCGTTGGATATTCAGGATCAAGAAAGATTGATCAAGCAGTTTCAAGAAAAGCTTTTGTTTCCAAGCGATGGTAAACCGAAAGCTGGTGTATTGAAGTTTATAAGAATATTGCAGGGGCTACTAATGTTCATAAATTTACTATTCATAACTTTGCCATATTACAGAAGAGAGAATTCAATAGTGAGTTCAATTTCATGCATCTTAATATTACTTTCAAGTGTTATCATTCAACAAGAATTTGTCAACAGAGAAGAAGTACTAGAGTTGTTTGGTATAAAATTTTATAACTTCCAATTACTACGATTGAACCTAATTTTCGGAGCGTTGATTCTTGTTTACAAATTATTGTACTTTTCAGGTACGATGGACATAATCTATTTTTTACCTACAATAATCCCAATTACGATACATGTGACGATTAATGACTATAAAAACTTGAACGAGAATTTAAAGCAGTTGCAAAAATTGAAATACAATCACAAAGAGGTTTGATAATTGAAGAATTCAAACTTAAACGAATACAGGTTTGATTTATATTCATCGTGTTTAACCATTTTATTGTAACGATAATCAATGGATGTTCTTTTCATGTTTTTAAGGAATTCTCCCCATGTGTTTTGTGAAATCTGAACCAAGTATCCAATGGTTAATTCTTGCTTCAACAAATTAAGTGTCATCTGTGATTTACTCAACGATTCTTCAATTGAAACTAACAACCCAAAAGAAGAGGTGTATGTTTTCCGTGAGTAGTATGAGAATACCAAAGGATATAATTTTTCTAATTTCAAGTAGTTGCACAACATCATATAGTTCAACTCGGAAAATAGTTCCCGCCAATAATGATTAAAGTGCACTCTAGTGACTTGGTTTTTTTCCGTTTCTATATGGAATTCGATTTTTATGTTGTTCAAAGCCCGAATTAAGATGTTGTTTAGATTGAATATCTGGTTGGAGCCCTTCACTAAATCATCATACATCTTTGAATTTATTGTTCTGTCACTCAAAGACAACAAACAAGTGTAGGAGTTTTCTTCATCAGATCCATTACAAAGTTTACTGTCAACGGTTTCATTCCAACAATGGTTTGAACTCAATTGATAGTTCAAATCCTGCCATATTTGTCCTTTAGATAGACAATGCGACAACATTTCACAAAACATTGGATGTTTTGTGTAGGTGATTGCCTCACCATTAATGAAAAGTTTTAAGGATATCTGGTAACAAATCTTGTTAGTAAAAAAATACAAATAAAATCAAATCACAAGTTGTTCATGCATCTGTGTGTGTATGTTACATTAAATCCGGCTAGGTTGGGTAAAGTCAGCTTTTTGATTTCACCATCTCCAGTATTTGAGACTATGGATGTTGTCGACACCTTTACCTTTGAAGACAAGGACCTTCTTTCGTCTATGCTTGTAGTAAAAATGTCAGTTGTAAGATCAAAAATTTCTGAATCAGTACTACCCATTTAGTTTTATTTGTTATTCATCATAATCTGTCTTTGTCACACCACATCAGAAAGTGTTTAAAGGATGTATTACAAGTTTTGGTACTTACTTCAAACTTCTCTTATCTTCAGTAGATCAAACTTTTCTCGCCCCACAATCGAAAGTATACAAATGAGCCGTTCATAAATGGTCGCTAAATTTACGATTGCTATCCACTTTTTTACTTACGAATTTGAAGATGTCAGATATGTTTTAACTATTGTTGATTTTTAAAGGGTTCAAAAAAGATACAATTCCAAAGTTATAATTAAAAAAAAAGACAAATGAAAGGATAAAAGATTAAAGATATAAAAAACACTAACTTTACCCTTTAAAAAGAAAAAGAAATGGCGTAAATGCTGTCTTTTAAAGGAGTTTTTTCTTTTCCCCTCCACTAACATAGCAGCATGATTTTGAGGCGTATACAGGTCCCCGGGTACATCTAAACCAACACAAGGACGTGTCCATGATTGTAAAAAAAACAGGACACAAAATCGCTAAACACTCCCGTAATTATGAGGCTCTCTGCCAGGTAAAGTCACACCATTGTAAGCCGATCTTGAATCGTGGGGATAACATGAAATGATATACCAACAGTGGATCAAAGCTGGAATAAAACCTAAGAAACACAAGGCAATGTTAATCCAAAAATCTGCTGAACAAATGCCTCTCTTGAGAGCAACAGGAACAAATGGAAGAAATATACCGATAAAGGCTAGTAACCAATCTCTTGCGTGCATTGTAAGTATCGTATAACTATCTTAATAAACTTTAATGATTTAGCTTGACTCAAAATTTAAAGCTTTTCAAATTTAAAAAATAAAGATAAGATAGAGAAAGATATTGAAACAAGTATTAGATCACTCTGATATCAGTAGAAAGCAAACTTAAGCAAGAGATGTTTTATTTATATTAAAGCTGCTCTGTCTTTGTCATGCATTTGCTGCGCCATGAAATTAAATATTATCATGAGGTGGCGCAGCAGATCAGATTGCGGAATAGATAAAAATTACAAATGTGGCGGTGATGTTTTAATTAAAATTATTAAGGCGCTTAATTAATTAATTACTTACAAACAACAATCTAACTAACTGAGTGACTACTTTGATCGACTCTTATGTGCTATGGATTTCATATCACTAAAGATTATCTTACACAAATTTTCTGAAAATTTTGGATGTAATGACTCAATTATAATCAACTCACCAATAAGATTGTTAATTTTGCTGAAATTCACTTTGCAGTCCGACTGTAGCAGGATATTCTCGATTGCGTTTAGTAAAATCAGTTGATAGTTGTTATTTTCTAAAACTCTTTTTTTATTTTCCGAAGCTTTCTTCAAGCCAATGTCTTTCACATTTGATTTCTGGGCTTGAGACTTCTTGAATTGTCGTTTCATCAAATAAATGCTGTCCACGTTAAATGGAGGTGTAGCGTTCTGTTTGTGTACAGTTTTCTCAAGTTTTTTTAAAAGCGTTTCAGTCATTAGTTGCTGTTGGGAAACGAGATTGTTTTCTTTATCTAAGTTCTTGTCATCTTCGTATTCTGTTTCCAACTCGTCGTCTGAATCAACATCTGTTTGACTATTTTGCACTTTGAGAATCTTTTCCGGCTTTGATGCTGGCTTGATTGTATCTAAATCCCATTTGATCTTTTGACCCCACTGTGACTCTTGATAGTTCAATGGTTGCTTGGGTTTTTTCTTGATTTGAGGAAAATGTGAATTTCTTTTTTTTAACAAGTTAATCAAAGGACTATGTTTTGCTCTTACTTTATATAAGAATCTATGTTTTAGTAATTCAGAAGCTGTCAGTCTTTGCAAAGGGTTTTTTTTCAAGCATTTTTGAATAAAATCTTTGATATAATAACTATATTGATCTCCCAGCAGCAGAGGTGGTGGCTTTTCAGGGATTTGAAAAAGGACCTTCATTGGATCCTCGGTAGCATATGGTGGAGCCCCAGTTACAAGCTCAATAGTAGTAATTCCCAAAGACCAAATATCAACTCTTTCATTATAACTTGCTTTTCGAACTATAATTTCAGGAGCCATCCAGAATGGAGTGCCAACAAATGTTTGTTTTTTTGAAGCAAATTTACTCAACTGTCCACTAACTCCGAAATCTGCAAGTTTGATTTCACCGTCATCTGTAATCAATATATTAGCTGCTTTGATGTCTCTATGGATTTTGAAATTCTTATGTAAATACTCCAAACCTCTAGTTGTATCTCGTACGATATAGGCCACCACAGGCTCTTCTAACCGTTTAAAACATTTCAACAAATCTGCACACGAGCCAGCACCACAATATTCCATCACTATCCACATTCCAACATCTTTTAAAAAAGTTTGGTAATATTTGGTGATGTATGGAGATTTCAAATCTCTTAAAAAATTAATTTCTTGGACAAGCAAAGGAATCTCATCCTCGGATGTTTCAAGGTTGATAATCTTCACAGCAACCGTAAGTTTTTCAACTTTCCAGTAACCTTTATAAACATCTCCAAAATTTCCTCTCCCAATACAGTCACCAAGCTCAATCTGTTTTAAAGGATCTTGGTACAAGTTTTTTTGTGAAGAGCCCTTTAATGAACTTGTAGCTGAGTTTTCCAACGATATGGCGCTTCCTATAATATTATTATGTGCTGAAAACATCTCAAGGCTAGTTTGACTTCAAGATTTGATCTTGTTGTATATCTTGTACTTAAGATTTACTTGACCGATTTGTAGACTTCAAGTATAGATCAACAAAAGATTGTAAAACAATTGAAGTTAAAAATGTGACGATCACTGGTAATACGGCGCTTAAAATGAGGGTACCTAAATTATTACAGTGCGTTTGAAAAACTTAAATTTTCGGACTATAAAGCACATAGGGGACATAGTATACATAAATTTTAGAAATTAGTAACTTAAACTTGTCAAGTTCAATGTAAATTAGTTTTTATTTTTTCTCAACAACTTAAACTTCAAATCTTTCGACTTACTACTCAATGGACTATGTAAAACACCGCTGCTCAAAGGACTTGTTTTCAATTTAGTTGAAGGAGCTGCAGTTGAAGATGGAATTTGAAGCTTTGGCAAAGTACTCAAAGGTTTTTGTGAATCGGATAATCCTTTCAAACGATTGATTTTGGATTGCCAATATTCTATTGCTTCTTTCGATAAGTTCAAAGTATTTGAAACGTGTTCTCCTGAATCTGCACCATTTAATATTAGTAATTCAGCCAAGTCAAAAATGTACACTTTTTCATTATTTTGAGTGTTGACTATTGTTTCATGAGATAGTGCATATTCCAGTAGAGTAAAATTTACAACTTTCTGGTCCTCAGATAATTCACCAGTGTTCGAGCCAATTTGTTTAGATAAGTAAGAGTTCAAATTGACTCCTAATGCAATACTCTTCAACAATTCTTCAACGTTATGCTTTTTGACTCCGTGTATAGCCAAACTCAACGCTTTCGGTTTCAGACTCAAATCTACATACTTTTTATTGGAGTATTTGTTTGTGATATATTTTAAACGTTCATCATCACTTGCATTGGCAGAGATCTTATCACTTTGAGATAAAAGTCCTTCGTAAATCGAATTTGAAGTGTTGTTATTGATATAACTTAATAATTTCAAAGTTTCTTTAGTGAAACTGTCTAGTTTCAATGAGCGCACTTTTGAGATACTTGTCCCTAACGATCTATGACATGAAGAACATTTAACACAAAATACAATCAATAGATTGATTGAAATCCATTCAACTGAATCATCAGATCCACAATCACAGCAGATTTTATTGCTTGAGTCAACATTTTGCACTAAACGTAAATTATCAAATGAAACAGAAGAGACCCTTCTTCTTCTTGATTCTTCAGTTAATGTTGAAACATTTGTCAATGTTGTTGGAAGAGTATTAGAAGGTTTCAATAAAGTCTTTGAGTTACTACCATTCAAAGATTGCGATGCGTTATTGTTCAAATTTGAATTTACTGACTGCAGTTGATGGTAAGGTTGCTGTATTTGTTTTTGATGTGGTTCTTTAGGGGACTTTATATTATCGTTTGAGGCAACTGACTGACTTGAAGTCTTGTGAGATCCTATGACTTGTCCTGCGTTATATAGAGCTTGAATCCATGAATCTCTATCCTCTTCAGTAACAGCTTGAAAGAAATGTTCCATTCCTGTACTGGTAATCACTCTAAAACAGTTCTTTCTCTTATCAACAACATCTAAAGGTTTGATACTTGATAATGAAATATCTATTGGTTCATTTCTCTTTGAAGTACCTTTACGCCAGTCCATATACTCGGTCAATTTTCCATTTTTCAAAACAACCCATTGTTTATGCCAACCAGATTTACCTTGACCACCTTGAGTGAATAACAAACCAGATTTCACTGTTGAATATTTCAGGTTGTGATTATCTCCATTGCTACTTTTATTAATGTTCTTGTTATTTGAGCCACTGTGATTTGAAATTTTAGACAATTGTGCATTTAGTTCAGACATAGAGTTGGATTTTTCTATATTTTTTCTGATCAACTGTCTTTGATCTTTCAAGTATGTATAATCCTTATTGAAAAAGACATCATTCTTTGAGAAATCAGATATCAATAATACAATATTGTCAAATAAGAAACTTAAGTAATCGATTTTAGCTAATTCAAAATTTTTTCTCTTGATTAAAAATTTTTCATCTTTCGATTTACCTGAACTTAGCAATTTTGATAACCAGTCATAATATTTCTTGCTTTCATCTTCGAAAATTTTCTTTTGAGTTAAAAGATTTGGTTCGGCGCTTGAATACTTATTTGAATGTGAAATTTTCACTTTTAAAGTCTTAACAATTGATTTATTTTCATCAGCTAAATCATTAAAAGTATTAACCATATTTTTATCAAAGGTACAGCCATAAATTGAAGGAAACAAACTATGTATGATATTCAATGAATCAATTAGTTGATTTCTACTGTTCAGTAGTTGTTTTGAATAATTCTCGTATGTAGTTAAATTATCATTTAGGTTTCTAATTGATTGCTTTAATTTGGGAATTAAAGATTCATACTCACTGATTGTTTCTCTAAAATCAGGACCATCCTCCATAGAGATTACGAATGGATTTGAATTTAATAAAAAACTTGAAGTTGGGTCAGGAAAGGACGAAAGTTTATCATCCGTTACTGTTTCGGTCTTAGCAGTCTTGATAACACTCTGTCTATTGTAGTCTCTGTAAAATGCAAAATTCGATATGATCTGTGAGTTTTTAGACAATGTCAACGTTATTTTTTGCACTTCGTCATTTTTCAACGTAACTTCAGAACTTATCAAACCTTGACTGTCAACTGTAAAATTTGATTGGTAATTAGTGGATGAGTTGCAGCAATTCTTTGTTATACAAAGATCACCAATGTCAGAATTTTCATCTTTTTTGATGTAGATAGTAAATTTTGAGTAACGATAGGGCACTTTGATCAAGAAATCACCATCATTATCTTGAATCAATTCAACTGCTTCACTCGCCGTTATCCTATAGTCAACCAGATCAATACTGCAGAAATCATCATTTTCATTGTGAAACTTTATTGAGTTTATAGAAATTGGGGAGTTGGGTATATTTACCGTTGAAAGTAATGAAGAATACAGGCTATTCATCGTTTAAGAATTGCTTGAAAAAAAGATGAAAACTGATAAAATTCAGTGGTTTTTTCTCGTTGAATCGTTTCAATTGTAAAGTGATCCACCAAATATCTTTCTCAAATCAACTGAGTAGACAGT
Organism: Ogataea sonorensis; assembly: GCA_037951595.1. Taxonomy (NCBI): domain Eukaryota; kingdom Fungi; phylum Ascomycota; class Pichiomycetes; order Pichiales; family Pichiaceae; genus Ogataea; species Ogataea sonorensis. Next base: position 1,530,400 of record JBANDG010000001.1, on the reverse strand, counting down.
TTGAATTCCAGTAGCTCAGACTTTCTTTGATATTCACAAAGATACTTTTAGTAATAGTTCAAAAGTTTTGAATACAAACATGTCAAGTACTTGAACAGTTAGCTCTCTATAAAAAAAAAAGAGTTAAAAAGAAGAGATTATATAATGAATTACCTAATCACACAATCAAGATGAACCGGGCGAGGCTTTTTCACAGCCCAGGTAAATTAGCGCTTGATAGCAACTTGCTTTACACAACTTTACACTTCCAGCATTCATGTGTATGTTTTAAGACATAAATGTATCAAGACATAGATGCATTAAAAAAAAAAGTAGAAGAAAAAGAAAAAAAAATCAAAAAAAATCCAAAAAAAGCATATGAATGTAATTATATAAAACCTTGAAATATATTAAAAAGTAAATAAAGCACCAAAAATATTCAGTAGCAGACGAATAGAAATGAAGCAAAAATAAAACAGAAAAAAATCACAACAACAATAGTGATGTGACAAATAAAAATTTATTAAACTTTATAAACTCAACTAGCCTAAAAATGCAATTTTGCGAAATTCAACTTGGTCAAACTTACAACAAGAAAGCACCAGCAGCAACGGCAGCGGCACCAACCATGTAGTAAGAACCAGCAGTAGCAGCGGCACCAGAGTAAGTTGAGATAGATGAAGTTTCGTTTGTACCGTTGTGGTGGGCAACTGGACAGTCAGTAACTTCTGGAGGACAAGAAGTGATAACTTCTGAAGTGGTGGTAGTTTCAACGAAAGTTTCGTTAGCAGCAAAAGCAGAAACGGCAAATAATAAAGCGGTAGCGAATTTCATTTTTGAATATTTGAATTTTAGTTTTTAGTTAGCGAGAGTACAGATTATTTGTTGGGATGTTAAACAAACGAATCAGTTATGGGAAGGAAAAGCTAAAAAATGAGGAGGGAAAGACGATGAGCAAGAGAAGAAGATAGGTCAGAATAAATTTTAATCAATAGGTAAATAGTTAGCTATTTATATGACTACAAAAAAAAAGCAACACAAAATACACAAATTTCAAATTAGGGCATGCTCTTGCAGATGCAGAACATCTCGGTAATTAAAGTTATATTCTGTCCAGATAAATTTTTACAAAAGTAGCTGGGTTACATTAATATCAATTAATTACCAGGGATACCCGTTCGATATAGATAAACACTTGACATATTTTGAAAATTATTGTATTTTGTAAAGGGCTGATTGGGCCTCATGATTAAACAAGCAATCCCGTTTTGTTTCGGTATGGAATTAATAGAACAAGAAAACACGCGAGACAGCTGTGATACACACTTATAGAAACGGTAACAAAACTTAAAAGTTTAATTGTTTTATGCTTATTGCTTATTGTTTGCTTTCAATTTTTTTCTTCTTTGGACTTGCTGTATCCGAAATAGCAAGATAAAGTTTTTGTTTAAGCGCAATACTTAACTACGAGCAGATTACCAAAAGTAGAAGGCAGCTTTACTCAAAATGGCTGATTTATAGAAGAATTTCCGCTTTAGGAATAGTGATTAGTTGCTTATGCAGAAAATATTTGTATAAAATTGGTTTTTTTTTTTTGTGCGGTATTTATAGAAACATCCGTTTACAGTTAGACTGTGTATCAGAACGCGAGGCTTGGTTGGTAGTTGGTACAAATTAGGAAATTGTGTACTACACTACTTTTGTATTATTTTTTCAAATTTTTCAATTTACAGCCCCTATTGGTGTAAGGATGTCAAATTTTTGAAGTTTTAAATTTTTTTAAGTGTGGTGTAAGGTTGTGTAGATTTTTAATTTTTTTTTATTTTTAAATTAAGCGCTGTAATTTTAATTTTCATTTGTTTTAATGAAAAACTTCAATTTAGTCCCAATTAGGCAATCACCATTCTCATCGACCTGTATCAATGGACAATAGAGGTGAATCAAACGATAAAACTGTAAAAATTTAGAAAAGAGTGTTTCAGCTGAAACTTGAAATTTCATTATTCCGTTGTTGGATTCTAATTCGGCTTTTAACTACTTTCAATCTCGAAGATAGACTGTAGGCGATAATTTTCATAGATTGTCCTTTTATAAAAATCGTTTTCTATAAACAAAAATCATAGATTCACAAAAAATCACCAATTAAAATGAGAAGTATCAAATGTGTTGTTGTTGGTGATGGTGCCGTTGGTAAGACCTGTTTACTAATTTCATATACAACAAATCAATTTCCTGAAGATTATGTTCCAACTGTTTTTGATAACTATTCTGCAAATGTTATGATTGATGATGAAAAAGTTACTTTAAATTTATGGGATACTGCAGGTCAGGAAGAATATGACAGATTAAGACCATTATCATATCAACAAACGGAGATTTTTTTAATTTGTTTTTCAATAATTGAGCCTTCATCATTTGATAACGTTAAAAGTAAATGGATTCCTGAAATTAAACATCATTCACCAAAAGATATTTTAATTGTTTTAGTGGGTACAAAATCTGATTTAAGAGATGATCCACATATCCTGGATCAACTTGAGGAAAATGGTGTTTCTCCAATAACTTTCCAACAAGGTACTGATTTAGCTAAAGAGACAGGTTGTGTCAAGTACTTGGAATGTTCTGCTGCTTCTCAACAAGGTGTTAGTGAGTTATTTGAGTTTGCAATCAGAACAGTTTTAAATCCTCCAACTTTATCAAATGATAAATTCACTACAACCAGTTCAGACGTGAATGAGTCTTTGAATAACACCAATTTGAATAATAACTCTAATACAAACTCAAATTCACAACAGGCCGTTTCTAATAAATCAGTGAAAACTACAAGTGGTTCAAGTACAGTTAGAAAAGTTAGAAAAGCTAAAAAATGTACCATTTTATAATTATAGAGTGTTTATTATGTTTAAATTAACATTAAATATTCTCTTTTATTGCCCACCGCATACGTTTTTATATTTTTCTCAATCTTTAAGGTTCTTTACTAAGTTTATTTATTTATCAATCAATGCTAACCTTGATGGATGAATACCGCCTTCAGTTGGTTTTTCAGCTTCTTTCAATCTTTTATCTCTCAATTTTTCTTCTTCTTTAAGAATTTTGGCTTTTCTTTCAAGTGACAATTTTTCGTTTTTTTCTTTAATTTTGTTTAGTCTTTCAGTAGAATTACCACCACCACCAGCAGTTAATTCAACATTAATCTTTCTATTTTTCAATATTGTATGATGTAATTTCAATGCTATATCTATTTTACCTTGAATATCGTCTCTTTGATTATTAAACTCTAGAAAAGCTATACCTTTATCAGTTCTTATTCTTATATTATCTGGAGATGCATTTTTGAAATGTAACTTAATCTCTTCACTTGTAATATTATATGGTAAATTACCAACAAATAAAATAAATCTTGGCCCACTATCAGGACCTCTACTACCTTTACCCTTTTTACCTCTTCTGGTCTTTCTCTTTTTAGGTTTAGCTTCTTCAATAGCTTTGGTTTTCTCTTCTTTTTGCTTGTTAACAGTTTCAAGTTCCTGTGCCGCTTTCTCAGATTTTTTAGACTTGAACTCAAGAGCTTTGATTTGCTTTTTCGTTAACTTGACTTGTGGCTTCTCTTCAGACATGATTATTGTTTGATCTTTAACTAAAGTGCTGAGCAGATGTGTAGTATATAGTAAACAGGTAGTTTTTATTCCTTTTTTTTAAAACAAGATATTTTACTACAGATAAAAAGTTAAAATTTTTAATTTTTTTTTTTTTTTTTCTTTTTTTTTTTTGATGTGAAATTTTTCTTTGTGCGGTTACAGATAAAAAAAGGAACGTAGAGAAGATCTATTGATAAACATTACTTAAGGACAGTGAGTTGTTAGTGTTGAAATCAAACTTGAGGTCAATTTGAACATCATGGCTCCTAAAATCCAAATAAAACTTAAACCAAAGTTGACACAAAATACACAATCTGATAGGGATAGAAGTGTAGAAAGACAAGATTCCAAAAATTATCGTGATCGAAGCCCCATAAGGAGTAATTCTACAAAAGATGAGGTGAAGGAGGACAAGGTGAATGAAAAGCAAGGAGAGAACAAGGAGGCAAGTACAGAAATTGTCAATGTGGATAGTCAAGTTGTGGATCAAACTAGAGGTAGATCAAGAACAGTGGAACCACCACAAGCGGATGAAGATTCCAATGATGTAGTTGTACAACAAGCTGATGATGAAATGCTCAAAATGATGGGTTTTGGTGGATTTCAAACTACAAAAAACAAAAAAGTCAAAGGTAATGATTTATCTGGGTTTAATAAAAAACAGAAAACTGCTTACAGACAGTATATGAATAGAGAAAAAGGTTTTAATAGACCTTTGTCTCCTCCTAGAAAAAAAAGTTGATCCAGTATCAAGTCCCGAGAGAATATTATAATATAATCATTTTGAATTACCAAATTTAAAGTACAGAAGAAAAGTTGTTTTATAAAATTAACGTTTATACATGCCATTATACATCATTAAGTAATTTTGAATGCTCTTTAAACAGTTCTTCATGTTTTGATTTGACATCCAAGTAAGCTTGAGACAATTGTTCTAGTTGAGACTCTAGTTGCTTTATTTTATCCTTATCATTTGAGGATGCAGTAGTGGAAGAAGAAGATGAGCTGCTCTTACCATTTTTAACAACTGAAGAATCTATTCCTGTATAATTGCTAAAGAACTTCTCTTCGCTTTGCACAGAGTCCAAAAAGTTATTCAAATCAAAATCATTACCGTTGGTGTAACTTAGCTGGGATTTCAAACTGTTGTTTTCATCACCAACCAATTTCATGTTGACTTCATGTTTGATCAACTCTGTGTTATCGACTAGAGTTCTTTTCAAAACTGGGATTGTTCTCACAATTGACTTATCATTATTATTTTTAGATAAAGTTGGAGAATTGATTTCAACTTGGAATAATTTCAAAGATGCAATTGGACCCACTAAAGTTTTCAATTTTTTGTTGACCTGTTTAGTGAAAACATCAACAACAAATAATTTACCATTTGAGTCACCGGAGATTAAACTAGTACCATCGAAACTAATTTCAATTTTTGTAATGTTTATAGACTGTGTTGCATTATCATTACCTTGCTGATGATGAATAAAAGTATCAATTAATTCTGGATCATTCTTGACAGTGATAATTTTACCAAATCCACCAACTTGTTGTAAAACATTATCCTTTTGAGAAGTAACTTGGAATAAAGGAATGGATCTTATGGTACCATTTGATAAACCGACATATAAAGATCTGAATGCAGGATCTGCAGCTAATGAATCAATTGGGAACGGTAGAACAAAAGTAGTTATTAATTCTTTTGAAGTCAAATCGTAACATCTCAAAGTTGAGTCTTTGGAAGTTGAGTAAATCTTTAAATCATTGACTAAGCCTTTATTGAAAGTCAAATCAGTAATCGGTAATGTATGATCAGTGAAAATCGCATAAGGTTTAATTATCTTAGAATCGTCATCATTTGCCGATGAGAAATTTGAAACAAGATCTAATATTTTCCAAACAACTATTCTTGAATCTAAACCACCACTAACCAAGTAACCTTTACAGAATTTTAAAACTGACACAGATTGATAATGTGAATTCACAACATTTAACAAATAACCAGATTTTAGTTCCCAAACGTATATTTTACCACTTTTGCCACCACCAACTAGTAACCAATCATTATTATTATTATATGAGTCTTTACAAATTTCTAAACATGTCAATTCTTCAGGGACAGGAATTTTCTGCTCTGGACTTTCTTTACCATACAAATAAACATGTATCAAAGCTTTATCTTTGCACGCAACAATCAACTTCTCACCTAGTCCTATACCAGTCAACACAGAACCGTTAATATTTGAATAGCACTGTCTATATTGGGTGTATTGTTGTGAAGAGTGAATCGAGTTTAAGAATGCAAACGAAGTTGAATACTGCTTATCTGAGTTGTCTCCAACAGAGTTGTAAAATATTATTTCATCCATTGTGTGGAATAAAATGTTTTATAAATAATAAAATAAAGTGTCTCGGCTTGTTCTTCTAGATATTAAACAAGTTGTGTACTTGAAATCACTAAATCAAACTACCACTATATCATTTAATTACTACACTTTATAACTTTTGTACCTGATTGTACAATAGATAAAATTTTCAAAATTGTCAAATTGCGGCTCAAAAATATTTTTTTTTTCAAATTTTTTTTTTTTTAATGAAAAATAAATTATTTGAATCATCCGTACACCACAACATTATTTCATACTGATTTTCTCCCTTTTAATCGTTAATAGAAAACACGAGAAGTGATTTTAAGTTAAGGAAAGGGGAACAAAAAAAGGGGCAATATTTGACTGGATTTCAAAAGGGATTAATGTGATTACTTTCTGGATAGTTACTTGAAAATTACATTACAATAGAAAAAATGCCATTGAATATACTAGGTACTATAATTTTTGAAGGAACGGATAAAGTTCCAGGATGGCAATATTTCAAGACGTGGGTTCCGATATTATCAGGGATTGGGCTTAGTAAATGGTATTTTGGTGGATCGAGTAATACATGGGAGAGAGATTTGCACGGGAAGGTTTATATAGTGACTGGTGGGACGTCGGGTATTGGGAGTGCGTTGGTTTACGAGCTAGCATCGAGAGGAGCACAATTAGTGTTGTTAACGTCGCAGATTGATCCAGAAGGGGACAAGAATTCTGTTTGGATTTCAGACTATATAAATGATTTAAGAGAATCTACGGGGAATTCACTGATTTATGGAGAAAGCTGTGATTTGTCTTCATTATATTCCGTAAGAAAATTTGCTACAAAGTGGTTGGATAATACTTCACCTAGAAGATTGGATGGTGTTATATGCTTGGCTGCAGAATGTATGCCAATTGGTAAGACAAGAGAGACTAGTATTGATGGTGTTGAAATGCAAATGGCTATAAATTATCTTGGACATTTCCATCTGTTGAAATTGTTAGAACCTGCTATAAAATCGCAATTACAAGATAGAGATGTCAGAATCTTATTAACAACATGCATTTCACAATCAATTGGTGAAATTGAATTAGATGATTTGCTTTGGCAAGAACGGAAATATCCACTCAATAAACCATGGAAATTATACTCTAGTTCGAAATTATTGTTACATTTATTTGGTAAAGAATATCAGAAAAGACTAGATAATTTTCAAGATGAGAAAACTAAAAAAATTGGATTTAACAATGTTAAGATAAATATAGTTAATCCAGGATTTGCTAGAACTCCATCAACTAGAAGAATGTTGACTATGGGATCATTATTTGGATTACTTATTTATTTAATATTTTGGCCAATTTTATGGATTTTCTTGAAAAGTCCACATGAAGGAATGCAATCATTTTTATTCGCATTAATGTCTCCAAATTTAATGAATATTAAAGGTGGTCAGTATATCAAAGAATGTAGTTTAATCAATAAGGCTTCAAGAAAGGAATTGAACGATGAGTTGTTACAAGAGCAGGTTTTTGACAAGACTCTAGAATTGATTAATGAGTTGGAAAAAAAATCAGCCATTGAAAGAAACAAGTTGAAATTTGAAAAAAAGAAAAGCGGGAACGATAAAGGTGGTGAAAATAAGAATAAAACAGGTACTAAAATTAGTGAAATTGACAGTAAGGATGTCAGTAGTGAAAATAACAAGTTGAGTGTTTTCAAATCTGCATTTGACTCAGAATCAAATACTGTTCCGGTGCAAAATATAGATTTAAACGATGAAAAATCCAAAAATAGGAAACTACAGTCGTTGGATGAAAAATATAACAAGATTATAAATAGAAAGAAATAGATGTAAGGAATGTGTATAACTTATAACTTTGCAAGGCCAAGTCGTTATGAGAACCCCTTAAATGTGATTAAATAGATCGAATAAAAGACCCGAGACTGTTTAGTAAATCAACGCTGTAGTGATACATCGACGCGCCGATCGACCTATTGAAGAATTAGTACTCTGTCTCTGTCTCTCTCTTCTCTTATTAACTCGCTCTTGTGCGGCAACAATATGTGTAATATGTGTATGTATGTATCCTGCACTCGAAGCACACCGCTTACAACCGACTTTCAGTATTGCAGTAGTGAGGAACAGTTTGTTCTCGGGCAAAGTTAAACTATCGCGAGCCAACTCCTACACCTACATGCAGACTGCGCTGTAGCCGTAGGCTCTGTAGTCTGGTCTGGTCTGGTCTGGTCTTGGCTGATGTAAAGCTGGCGCACATGGGAGGAGGAGGAAAGAAGAGACTTTGGCGGGGAGTATATGGTATGACTCTTTGGCAGTTTGCAATTTTTCAGGGGTGCAAAAAAGATGCCAGGTCCAGGAGAGGGTGAACAGGGACTGTGACAAGGACTATGGGGCCACCAGACAAGACATCCATCCACCCCCTCTCTCTCCCTGGGTTTCACCCCACCCGCAGTGCTGCCGTCACAAGTCACCCGTCGCCGTCGCCGTCCTCCCTCCCTCCTTCCTGGCCGACTCTTTTATATTATTACTCACCGCTCTCTCTCGCTCTCTCGCTTTCTCGTTGACTCACCCACCGACTGACTCACCGATTTGTTGATTTTCTTGTGCTTCTTCTTTCTCTTATTCCTCTTGTGATTTTATTGTGTCATATTCAACTTGTTTGTATTTTTCACTGATTTTAATAATAATCAATTATTGTCTTTTGTTTGGCTTGTTTTATTATTTTTCATTGAAACTTTCATTACTTGAACTGATTCTTTTCTTTTTTTTTTTTCTTCTTTTCTATTCTCTTACTTTTCCCCTCTTTGTTTTTGCTTTTGTGCTTTAACATATTTATAGACTTGCTTCTTCCTTTTTTATTTGCTTAATTCTTACACTGTTAACCATGTACTCTTCAATAAAAAGATCATTCTTGGTTAACAAGTCACCACTTAAATCGCTACTTAGAATGTCTTCAACATCAGCACCATTAGACGCTTCAAAAGTTGTCATCACAAAGACATCAAATCCTAAATCAAAATTACCAAATGACCAATTAGTCTTTGGTCAATCTTTCACCGATCACATGTTGACAGTTGAATGGACTCAAGAACAAGGTTGGCAAACTCCTGAAATTAAACCATATGGTAATTTATCATTAGATCCATCTGCTTGTGTTTTCCATTATGCATTTGAATTATTCGAAGGTTTAAAAGCTTATAAAGATAAAAATGATAAAATTAGAGTCTTTAGAATTGATAAAAATATGGAAAGAATGAATAAATCAGCAGCTAGAATTTGTTTACCAACTTTTGATACTGAAGAATTAACTAAATTAATTGGTGAATTATTAAAATTAGATAAATCATTTGTCCCTGAAGGAAGAGGTTACTCATTATATTTAAGACCAACTCTTATTGGTACAACTGCAGGTTTAGGTGTTGGTACCCCTGATAAAGCATTATTATACGTCATTGCATCTCCTGTTGGTCCTTACTACAAGACAGGTTTTAAAGCTGTTAGATTAGAAGCTACAGATTACGCAACTAGAGCTTGGCCAGGTGGTGTTGGTGATAAAAAATTAGGTGCTAATTATGCTCCATGTATTAAACCTCAATTAGAAGCAGCTTCAAGAGGTTATCAACAAAACTTGTGGTTATTTGGTCCTGAACAAAATGTCACTGAAGTTGGTACAATGAATTTCTTTGTTGTTTTCAAAGATTCTAAAACAGGTAAAAAAGAATTAGTTACTGCTCCATTAGATGGTACTATCTTGGAAGGTGTTACTAGAGATTCAATCTTATCTTTAGCTAGATCTAAATTAGATTCAAATGAATGGGAAATCAATGAAAGATATTGTAGTATAAATGAAATTGCTTCAAGAGCTGAAAAGGGTGAATTAGTCGAAGCTTTCGGTTCAGGTACAGCTGCTGTTGTTTCTCCAATTAAAGCTATTGGTTTCCAAGGTAAAGATATTGATGTTCCTTTATTACCAGGTGAACAATCTGGTGCTTTAACTAAAGATATCGCAAACTGGATCGCTGAATTACAATATGGTGAAAAGGAAAGCGAATGGTCAAGAGTCTTGGCTTGATTGTAATATTATAAAATAATAATAATAAAAAAAAAAATAGAATAATTTATAATTTAGCTTCCGTTGATGCTGGTTAGTGTTTTCATATAATAGATGATTTTTAAAAGTTGATTTTAAAGTAAAGATAATGCATAGTAGTAAATGCTTTTCAGTTGTAGTATAACTCGGAGTTTACATAATAGATTAGAAAAAAAGAAACATAACGCTATTTTCTCACCCCGAGCGGAGCGGCCCTTTATACTCCTCGTTATCTGAAAAATTAACTTTAAATATACATCTTTTAAAATAACATATCATTGTGCAAAGTATACAGTGATTCAAAGCATTTGATTCGATACAAGACATCAATTCAATCATGACTCACGTAATTGAGAAAAATTTAAGCAGTTTTTTGCAAAACTGTTCAACTACTCCATTTAAACTCTTATACACATCTTCATTGAATTCAAACCTTATACTACCACTGACTAACCAATTACTCATTTTAGACTCATCTTTCAATCCACCGCATAAAGGACATTATTCACTGGTTTTAAAATCAATCTTGCACAATAAAAATAACAACAACAATAACACATCAACTACAATATCAACGATAAATAACAAATCTGTTTTACTTTTACTGTCGATCACAAATGCTGATAAAAAAGAGATTCAACCCCATGCTTCATTCTCTCACAGATTGGCCATGATGTTTAAACTAGCTGATGAAATCTCAGATAATTTGGGTGTCTCTTGTGGAGTTGGAATCACAGATAAATCACTGTTTGTTGATAAATCTAAAATTATTCATGATTACTTATCAACGAACTACGCTACTAGTCAGATAAGACAAACTTTTCTATTAGGTTTTGATACCTTGATCAGATTATTCAACCCAAAATACTACTCACCAACAATGACTCTTAAAGATTCGTTAGCAGAGTTTTTTAATACTAGTAATCTATTTGTCTTGACTAGACACGATGACTCAAACGATCCAAACTACCAGACAAACTATATCCAAAGTCAAATCGAATCAGGAGTTATTCCACGTACTTGGGAAGACAAAATTGTTATCTTGAATGGAAATGATGATACATTCGATACCAGTTCATCTAGTATCAGAAATCAAATCAAAACTGGCGATGAAAAGTGGAAATTGAACACTTTTGATTCAATATCTAATTATATAGAAGAAAACGGACTTTATAAATAAGCCTCAACACAGCCTTAATGAAGTAGTTCTTTATATATATCTTAATATACACTATGTACTACCGCCACTTTATTTTAAAACAAGTTACGACCTAAACAGCATAGTAAAGGTTTTGTCTTTCATAAGTAACTGGAACAACCTACTTGCTGATTAAGTAAGTTATACCCCTAGCACTAATCCTTTCTTACCCCTATTTTCGGCGCTTAATTGATTTTAATTTAATTTAAAAGAAAACTACAATTAATACGCTGACATAATTTTATCAAGTTTTCTGAGTTCGAACTAGTCTCATTCCACTTTTTTTTTTTCTTAAACTTGCTTTTTTTTTTTTACTTTTTGGCTGCCTTTTCAAAATTTTCTATTTCCAAATTTAGCACATTTCCCATTTTTACAAGGAGGTTACCCGGTTAAAAGAATCTGTATTATTACACTTTAAAATACAGAAATATTGCAAAATCTGCTTATATGTACCTTTGAAAAAAATTGCCACCCTGTCAGTTTGCAACTTTTAACTTCAACTTTATTAATCCTCACTTTTTTCTTCTGAAAATTTTTTGTTCCTCACTTTATTTTTATTTTGCCACTTGTTTCACTTATTTAATAGTACTAATTTACAAACAATTTTACTGTTTATTTTGTTATTATTATACTTGTTATTATAGTATTAATACAACAAACAAGAAACTTGTATTCTTAGACTTATTATCAGTCTTTGAATTATACTTTTACAAGATATTTTTTTATTTTTGTCTAAGTTTTTCACTTTAAAGAATCATTTGACAACTGGACTACTTAATTGTTTTGTTCAGCAATTTCCAAAATACTCGATTCTCATTGGTCAATTTAATTCTGTTTGGTTTCAATATCGTCCAGTTTTTTTTGCCACTTTCTATAAAATCTGCCAGTTTCCATTAACGTGCGAATAAGCAGAATTTTCTAGAATTTTTTTTTTTTTTATTAAATTTTCTTTAATTGTTTTTTTCGCGAAGTCTCAAAAAAACTTTGGAATAACAAAAAAGGAATTTTTTGGTGTTGAGGTGTTGAAATAAGTTTAATTTTTCAAACACTATTGTTTCATTTCACTTGTGCATATTTCTCGTTACTCTTTTAATCTACGAATATAATCATGGCTTTATCGTTGAAGCGGGCTTTTATCCATTCTGATTTAGACAAAGAAAATATTCCTACCTCCTCATCTACCATCAATAACAACAACAATTTGCTCTCTTCATCATCAAAGTGTAAAAGACAATGTTTAACAACTAATTATCATAAAAGAGTTGATTACACTGCTAATTCATCATCAGAAGAAGATTCTTCAGACGATGATGATGATGATTTCAATTCTAGTCGCAACTGTTTAACAACTTCAAAAGCTAGTAATAGAAGAAGAAATCAAAGAAGAAACAACAGATCTATCACTAAAAGATTAACAGTTGCTCCTTTGGATTCCAAGTTATCAAAAGCTGTTTCACAGTATAGTGATAATGAAGAAGATAACGAGGAAGAACCTGAAGATTATGAAAGCGATTTCAAAAATAGCAGTTTTGTCTCTTACCATAGTAACAATGATAATGAAATTACTGATGATGAATCATTGTCTCCAAATACAACTATTCCTTCCAATCATGGTAGAAGTCATTCTCGTTCTAAGATTTCAATAATGTCTGGATGCTCAATGAATTTCAGTAAACCAAGAACTAGTAGTCATTCTCTATTAGGCATAAATAATTATTATTCCAACAACAACATCAACAACAATAATAATAATATCAATAACAACACAGGTATCAACAATATTGCAAATAGTATTTTATCCAATAATGGTTGTGATTTTTTGAATAATAAGCAAAGAAGTCACATTCCAACTACAGATTTTACTGCTAGATCTCGTTGTTTTGATTACTTGGTTGGTGCTATTGATGAAGCTTGGGCAAAATATTGTGATGCAACATCTTACGCAGAGAATGAAGTTTATGGTTATGATTCTAATGCTAATAATTGTTCAACCAAATCAGCTCATGAAATTACACCACAAACTCCAGCTTCTGTCTTATCTTCTGATGATGAAGATATTGGTTACAAGTCTGAAGTTTCAATGAATACTACAATTACTGATTACGAAAGTGATTTCCATGTTGACAGTGTCAGAAAACCAACTATTACTCGTCGTGTTTCTGAAGTTCCAGATAATGTTAGATTACAACAATTGAAAGATAGATTAATTAAAGCTAAATACTATCTACAAGATTTTGTTGATTCTGAAATTGTGGAAGAAGCTGTCTTATTTTGGAAAAAATGGGATTTGATCAAATATTCAGCTATTGAATTGGTTGAAGACGAAGATGATGATGAAGTTGTTGAAAATCAAGTTGAAGAATTAGAAGCTGGTCGTTTCTTTTATTCTTTGGGTGCTTGAGTTATTTATTTTACTTTTTTTTTTCTTATTTTTATGGGAAAGGACCATTTTTTTGGTTTCTGTCTTTATTAATTTTATCTTTTGAAATGTATACTAGCTGGTGTTTATTTGTTAATGGGGTTAAGATAAATTTGGTTGCTTTTTAATTTTTATTATTTTCTTTTATAAGTAGATTTTCATTCATTATTTTTTTTTTTTTTTTCATTTTTTTTTTCAGTTTTAATTTTATGTAGGCTGAATAATTAATGCAAGACATAAATAAAATCATTTTTGATTGACCGTAATCGGAAAAATCGTTCCATTAAAATTAATAGATAACTGAAAGCAAAAGAAATCAAAAGCAAAAATTAAAAAAACTAGCTACTTGCATATTTAGACTTGAAATGCACCCTAGATGGAGTAAATTCAAGACCAAAAAGCTTTGGAACACTTTATGCGTTCCGGTAGTTCATATCACAACCTTGATTTGCTAATCTGTCAGCAGCAACGTTACCTGAATCACCAGAATGACCCTTGACATGTTCAAATGTCAAGCTACCACCACTCCCTTTGAGACTGCTATTGATTTGATCTTTCAAACCAATAGATGATCTAACAAGATCTGCATTGTTACCATAACTCTTACCTGATCTCATAGCGTTAATTGTATTTTGAGAATCTGTAGTCATTTTAAATGTCCGTGGTGTATTACTATGAGAAACAGTCTTTGAAACTTGTTGAAGACCTTTATGCATAGCAGTCAGTTCAGCTCTTGCACTAGACTGATCCTTGCCCCTGACTGGACCTGCAACATTTCTTGAATCATTTTTACCAAAATAAACACCGTATCCTGCAGAAGCCTTGTTATGAACTTGATTGTTACGTGAAGCCCCATCAGTGTGAACAACCTGAACGTGTTTGCTACCACCACCAGATGATGATTTGGCATGGCTTGCAGAAGATGATGATGCACCTTTTGCACCACCACCACCACCACTTTTGGCATTTCCACCACCACCTTTAGCACCACCACCTCCACTACTTTTAGCTCCACCACCTCCACCTCCTTTAGCACCACCACCTCCACTACTTTTAGCTCCACCACCACCACCACCTTTAGCTCCACCACCTTTTGCCATTTTCCAGATTTATAACTTCTTTAGATCGCAACTATTTTTTACCACTTCAACTGATAAATATTCTTATCTTTGTGTTACTTTATCAAACTTAATTGAATGATTAGTGGTATAAAATTTAAATAATCTGTAGGAGAAGTTTTATCAAAAATGAAGGATTTGTACGGTTTAAATAGTAAAAAAAAGTGAAAAAACAAAAAGTTCAGTTACTTTGATTAACGTCAGCGCTAAAACACAAACTCTTTTGGATTAGAACAATGTTTCAACTGTCCTATCTTTGCATACAGTTTACATCGATACTGGAAGGCTAGGGGGCAGCGCTTAGTAAGTTGATAACCAAGATGCGCATAATTATCTGTATTTATCATTTGTGCAAGCATCTGTTTTACTTATCATTTGCTGAGACTTTATCCATGCTTCAATTAAGTGAGCATAGTAACAAACCGATAATTGTAAATTACAATTGATACTAACTAAAATTTTATGTTTTTTGTAACTATCTACAAATCTGGATTACTACATTTGCAAGCTTCCACAAGTCAGTTAGATGAAAATGCCAAGTGAGATTTTAAAAAAGCGGTCCCACAACAGCCATTACCTTACAAGTTTCAATACACGAAAAGTACAATTTTCCAAGAGATGCTACCAAGTAATACACATAAAGCCTTTATAGACCAAATACTGAATTCTAGCCAATTTGCAACAAATCATAAAAATTACCGCGCCATGAAAGATAAGATTTGTTACTGCGTATCTTTGAATAGTTGTATTCAGAGACTTTAATACTATAATAGAGGTTTTTACACAGACTTTACCGAAAGCTCTGGACTGAAAAAAACACACACTGTTTTATTTTCTGTAAAAAATGAAAATAAGAGAACTGTATTCAACCTCTGGTGTTGATATCACAACCCATATTTGCTAACCTATCAGCAGCTTCGTTACCAACGTCACCAGAGTGGCCCTTGACATGCTCAAATTCCAGTTTTCCACCACCAATCTTTTGGTAATTTTCTGCAATTTGATCCTTCAAGTCAACACAAGTCTTGATAACATCACTATTTTCAACAGGTGTGCCTTTACTTGTAACCCAACCGTTATTTTTCCAATTATCAGACCACGTGTTTATACAATCAATTGTATACTTAGAATCAGTAACCATTTTAACACCATCAGTTGCTTTACCATTAGAAACATCTTGTAAAACCTGTTCAAGACCTTTTTGCATAGCTGTCAATTCTGCTCTTTGATTAGTCTGTCTATCGCCTTCTAGCGGACTAGCAATATTTCTTGGATCATTCTCACCAAAATAAACACCATATCCTGCAACAGCTTTACCACGATTCTGATTGTTACGTGATGCACCATCTGTATAAACTCTCTGAACATTCTTGCCATTATTCGAAGAACTATTATTGCGACTTGCAGAAGAATAAGACGAAGAAGAGTAAGAAGGAGAGTATGACGAGGAGTATGAAGAGTAACTTGGAGTTGATGATTGTCTTGCCGAAGTAGAGCTATTGTAACTCGAATATCCTGAAGAGCCACCACCGGTAGATCTACCACTAGATCCACTATAGCGGCTATAGCCACTATAACCACCAGAGCTACTAGAGCTACTAGAGCTTTTATAACCACTAGAACCACTAGAACGACTGGAGCCACTAGAGCCAGAGCCACCTTTCATAAAATTATTTGCTTCACTAGCGCTGCTAAACTTCTGAAACGAAGCATTAGAGTAGCCATTGACCTGGCTTTTGCACTCTTCCCAAGTTGAGTATATGCCGACTTCACGACCATTTCTCACTGCATAGTATCCTGCTTTTGGTGGCATGTCTTGATATAGGCTTTGTAAATTTAAATTCCGTTTGTTTTGAACAACAATTAATATAATATAATTGAACAAAGTTTTGAATATATGTGACTCAATCAAGATCAACTGTACAGTTAACTAGACTCAAAGTGACACATTTATCTCACTTTTTATACTACGCGTGAAGTGAATCAAAATTTGAACTTTTACGTGCGGCAATTTTTAAACTCTAGCAAAAATTTTTAAGCGTTACAAAAAAAAAAGCTTTGTGACGTGACGTGTGACACGGGATGAAGCAAAAGTGATACACGACTGTTACTCGTATGTTACTTCGTATGTTTCAATCAAACAGGATGCTTGTTGAGCGAAATGCGATGAATATACGGATACCGAATCACACTAAACAGGAGATTTTGGTCTCAACTGCTCGATTTCATCACTTAACGGAATATTTGTACCAATCTGTTGGATCTCTTGTTTATAAATGCTTGGTTGAAAGTTGTTCAAGAGAACGTCAGGACTCATAATAACCCATCCTGGTCTCATTTTCACTGGACGGTCGAAACCTGTCTTTGAGGGAATTATATGCAATCTTCTAGTGGCGGTTGAAAAGTTTTCAGCAATTTCGTAAATTTGAGATGGGACGCATGAATTTTTAGTTGTTTCATTTTCAAGCGCCAAGTCTGTGTTAATATTACAGTGAATTAAATTTTTATCGGTCGATCTTCTGACTGTACCGGTAATACACATCCAACAATGCCATTGCATTTGATCTAATAGCTGTTCTTCTGGGATTAACGATTCTTTTGGATAATAAGGTGAGTTTTTGTCAACTGGGACGAAAACTAGTTCTTCAGATCTTCTAAATTTTTTTGTCCAATGTGCATTATTAGAAAGCAATCTTGAAAGCTCTGATATTTTTTGAGTTGAAGCCCAAATAAACAAAAAACCAGGCTTTGCACATAGTAAATCAATAGGTAATTGAGAAATTAATGGATACAATAGCTGATTTTCACAAAGAGCACCAATCATAATAACATCAAATTTCAGATTGTCTTTATAAACCCAGTTGTTTAAAGTTTGAACCATTTGATCAGATTTTAATCTCACACCGTAAGATTTTGTGGCATATTGTTTGACTTGTTCTTGTTTAAGTTTGATCAATTTTTGTAGCTTTGGATAACCGTCAACAGGTTGAACGGCGTTCCGAAGATACTTGACAGGCGAAACACCCGAATGAACATAATTATTCGAGTAATCATTCTTAAAACAAGTAACGTATTTTTTCGAGTTTGAATGATTTTTGTAGTTATTTTCATATTTTCTATAACTACCCGCACAGACACTGTCAGCGCCTCCTCCAACTTTGGTTATTTTTGTACCTGCATTTGAGTGTATCAATGATATCCTATTTTGATAACGATTTGACTTTAGAGTATCTTCCTTATTTGAAACTCTAATTGAGTCTACATATGGGTATCGTGGTTTTTGGTATTGGCTAGTAAGCGGTTGAACTGGTTTCGAGTAAGTGACTTGTACCATTATTGAAGGAAATCTTGTGGGTATTACTTTGTGGAAGGTATATAAACCTAGTCAATAAAAACGTTCAATCAAATTAATTTAACAACAAGTTGTAGTATCTTTATACTAATACAATTATTAGCTCAGTATAAACTCAAGGATAAAAAGGATAAAAAAGGGAGCTCTTTAACTGAGGTATAAAATTCAGATCAGTTTCAGTCTTGTTACAAATCAAAATCAAAGCGAAAGGTACCACGACACGAAAACTTTTTTCTATTGTTGAAGAATTGCAACATTTAACGTATAAGTGCCAATAGAAACTATTTAGAAACAGTATAGGTACAACATCTCCTATTGTGTCTACTTGTCTACTTGTATATTTGTCAATTACACCTTCTTCTCCTTTCCCTGGCTGATGTTTCAGATTTGATCCGCTGCGCAGCTGAAACAGAGGGGAAAAAGTGAGTAATTTTAAAAATTAAGCGCTGATTTAAATATTTACATGGTGCACGGGTGTATTGAGTTTAGTAAATTTTGGGAGCAACCAAAAAAATACAATTTTGGGCGCTTAATTCAGTTTTAATTATTTTCTGGTTTTTCAAAAGCAAGGGATATATACTTATTTTGACCTTATAGGATTATAATTATCTGGTTTTTTCTTTTTTGAATTATTTAACTTATTATTAGATAGTAGTTTTCAAATACTTTTTATTTCGCCTATGTTTGACTCTTTTAATATCTCTTCTAGCAGCTTACCGCTTGGTAGCAGTCCCACTAGAGTCACAGACCCAAGTTTTGCAATAATCTTGGACAAGACAATAACATTAATCGATGATTTACAAAGAAAGGTATGTTGAAATTAGTTGTACAGATTGTGACAATTTGACTGATACTTACTAACGCCAGATTTAGTGTGATTATCACAAGTTGCACGAAGTGGCTACCTCACTTCAAGGACTCAACCATAGGTACAAAAAAGAACACATTGAACAGACATTCAAAATAGTCCATTCAAATTTTTTACAAAAACTCTCGTTGGTTTCAATTTACTTTTTTGAAGATACAACTGCCGTTGATCTATGTTGTGATATTTTTACAACTTTTATGGAGAGCTACAAAATCTACAATGATGAATTAAAAGAGTATGAAATCAATATAACACAATGGCTGGAAAGCTTTATTGCAAACACAGACACAAAATGTTTTTCATCGTTATCAAAAAACAATTTTAATCAGTTTATGTTCAAAGTTTTTGATCTTTACGTAAAGTTTCCCTCATTAGCAGATAATATAAAAAATTTAAACAAAGAGACTAAAATGTTTGGCAATTTTTCTTCCTCCTTTGAACTTGCTATAACCATTATTCATAAAAACTCAACTGCCCCATTTTTGCAAAATGACTACGAATCATCTGTAAAAGAAAAAATTGTTCTGTTACTACTAGATCTTTCAAAAATTTGTTCAGCTGTTGAAGACTTGTTGCTAGACTCTACATTTGTGGAATCGTTGCTATCTTATCCAATTAGTTTGATAGATCAACACTCTGAGAATGAACTGAAAGTAGACGCAAATTTGACCAGAATAGTAGTCAATGACTTTTTAACCACTTCATACTTTTACAACTATAGAACCTCATTACAATTTTACATATACGTGATAAGAAGTGCTAAGACTGGAAAGACACTAAATGTTTTGATAAAAAAACTAACAGACTATTTTGACAACCTGCTACAAGCTTTTACAATGAAAAACTCATCAAAATTAGCATGCATGCTTTTTCAAGGTCTAGAAATCTGTTTGTTGTCAAAAGAACCCATAATCATAGACAGTCTTTTACAATGTATAATTTTTGGTAAATTGTTTATTGATAGGATGTGGTCTATGACTCTAGGGTTTTACGTGACAGAGCATGAGGCTTCAAGAGACCAAATGATCCATCACAAAAATATACATTATGCTACCAGACTTTTCACTCTTTTACTGTCTAGTGATGAGTTTTGTTTGATTGTGCCAATTGAAATAGAGGATAGCAATCAAGTGGATCAAAATTCTTTGTGGATGTGGAAAGAAATTAAGTCTAATTTTGAGTACAAAGATGAAATTATTTTTAATCTTGCTAAAAAAATCAATCAAAATCTTTTGGCAGGTAGCTCAAAACTGCATAAATTAAAAAATAGTCAATTTTACAGTATTTTTGTTGTCAGACTCAACTTATTTTGGTTTTTTTCAACAACAGAAAACGCCCCCTTTTTGGAACTTTGTGAACTGCTTCTTGGTGAGTTTCTAAACTTACACTCTGGCTTAACTAAATCTTTGATAAGGTTATCTGAAATTCAATCAAAACTGATTGAAAAGGAACCAAATTTGGATTTCTTTAAAATTGGTGACGCACTATACCCCTACAAACTTTCTGAATGTCCGAATTTAGAAAGTTGGCTCTCAACTTGGTTAAGTGATAGACGTAAAAACCCCAAGCTAACTAATTTGATTAACAGTAATTTTTTGTCGAATCAAAAGCTGTTGAACAGTTTTATCATGAAACTATATTGTTCTATGCAATGCCACTTGATAAAAGGATTATCAACAACAGAAATGTGACTAATTGCATAAGTAAAGAAGATAGCATAATTTAACGGACTAATTCAATGAAGTTTTATTTTCACCTAGCAAATGACGCAATTTGCTACCTTAATCGCTAGGCCTAGATCCAAATCTATTACTTGATGTAAACTAATTTGTAAAGATTATAAAATCAATACAGCATAATACTATAATGAATATTCAATGCTATTTTTATTGTTTCAATTTCTGCACGTAATACCATCCTTATCCAGTAATCTTTTCTTTTTTGGTACTCAGGTCCAAAAAGAGTGGTCAGCAAAAAATGTGCCTTTTGAGTACTTGGGCTAAAAAAGAAAAGTGAACACAAGGTCTCGGAAAATAACTGCTGCAGTAGTGAAATTCACATGTAAATGGAAGCTCAGATTACGGCATATCGAAAGTAGCAAGATGGGTCTAGTCTTTTTTAACAAACATATTGTGCGGCGTTTCATGCAGTTTGAATTCAATTGCATCTTTTTCTTTTCAAAACGTTTACCGTTTTCTACTACATGGTAGCAAATAATCAGATTTAGCAGTTTCAGCAAATTATAACAATAAGAAAAAAAGAAATGTTTTGCCTTAAATTGCAAACCAGATTAGAGATTATGCAACGCAAGTTGTTTCTTATTCTGACGTGATTAAAAACTAGCTCCACTTTTGTAGCGGATCTCAACGGTAAAAGTATATCTGAGGAATGATCTTATTGGTGTAAAATCTGCAAGATTATGCTCTTGACAATAAATTTTCCAAGTGATTCGGAGAAACTTTGGTTGATATCATATCTCGGCATGTTTTATTTTAGTAAAGTAATCGTTCATGGTAGACTAATTATGTGGCACTCAAACTTCTTTCTTTTTATGCACTTTCAGATACGTACCAAATGTTAAGAAGCCACAACCTTAATATCTTGAATTATCAAAGAGTCAATCTTTAGTTTCTTTTTATGTCGAATTTGGTATATAAGTAGCATTAAGATTCCCAAATCTCCCAACCTCGAAACTACTCTAACTAATTGAATAAACATACTAGTTCTAAAATTAATCATCAAATCAGTTTTAAAATTCAATCCTTCAACTTTTCTTAAAACTATTGTCTTTCCTTTAACTTTACATTCCTTTAACCTTAAATATGAAAATTTCAAATTTGTTAATTGCTTCATTCTCTTTGATTTCAGGTGGTTTTGCCGCAAATTTCAACCAAGCTCAAACAACAGAAATTGTTCATGAACTTGGTCAATTTGCTCTTGCTTTAAATGGTCAAAATTTTGCTAGTAACCCATTTGCAGCTGCTAATGATTTAAGCAAATTTGGTCTAATTTTGAACTCACCAACATCTTCTGATGTTCACCAAATTTTAGATACTTTGGGAAATTTTGCCGTCAACTTCAACTTAGACAGTTTTGAAAAAGACGCTAAAAACATCCTGAATGTATTAGCTAAATTAGGTATGAATTTTGATCCATCGGCATTAGAAAAGCAAACAAGCAACATTGCTCAACAACTTACTAAGCTCGGTTGCGAAATCAATCTTTCTGATTTGGAAAAAGAGGTCAAACAAATTATTGACTCTATTATCAAGTTTTTTGCTAAACCGGACGTTCAAACTTTGACTTTTGTCTCTGCACAACCTAGATCAACTAGCTCCTCTTCACAACCTTTCAAATCTTTTTTCAACACCACAACAAAAGATTCTTCAGCTGATACAGTTTCATCAACCACCGGAAACACTTTGTATCTGACCAAGACTGTCACCTCAAGTGCCACTTCGAATACTACTACTCAAGATGAGCAAAAAATTGCATCAACTTCTTCAACTTTTGTTCCATCACCAACAACTTTATCAACAGTTACCAAGAGCAGCTCCTCAGAGACACCAGCTTCAACCTCAGCACCAAGTGGTGAACATCACGGTAGAGGTACTTTTTACTCTGTTGGTGCCGATAATTGTGGAACATCAAGCACCAATGACGATTTTGTTGTTGCTATTGCACATTCACTATACTCTACCAACACAAATTCACAAGATATTTCTGGATACTGTGGTAAAACAATTACCGCTTCTTACCAAGGTAAATCTGTTCAAGTGAGAGTTGTCGACTCATGCGAGTCTTGCGGTGAGAACGACTTGGACTTTTCACCTGCTGCTTTCAAACAGTTAGCTGATCCTGATGTCGGAGTTCTTGATATTACCTGGAACTGGAACTAATTTTCAGAATGTTAGTGCTTCAAGTGTTTTTTTTTTTCAAAAAAACATTTGCTGTTCAAACTGATGTGTATATCAGTTCATTTATTTTAGTTATATAGATCTGTGAAAGATTTTTTGTTTATTGTATTTTATTTTTATTTTTTATACTAGTTCAACCTTTTTTTGTACCTCACAGTTATAAATTTGATTATTATTATTTCTTTTATTGTTTGAAAGTAAAGCAGAAAACAAATTCAAATAAATTTTTTTCAAGTCGGTAACTTTACGGTGATTAAATCCAGTCAAGCAAATGGAATAGGGTAGTATCTATTTTAAAAAAAATTCACATGACTTTATCTCAAGTGGCTAAAGCATATTGAAACATCAAGAATAACCAGCTAAAATTTTACATACACATTCAAATAAAAATAGAAATAAGATGCAAAAAAATGTCGTATAGATATAAATATATATACAACAAAGTAGGGAATTGAAAAAAAATAACTTTTTGAGAAATACTTCTATATCATTTTTCAATCAAATCAAATAAACCATTTTTTAAATCTAGAGGCTGGGGTTTGAATACCTTCTTGAATTGGAACATATTCAATTCTATGATAACTATTCAAATTCTTTCTTAAAACAATTTGGTAACATGTGGCTGAACCTTGTCTAGAAATAATAGTGGAGTAAGATAAGAAAAATTCCCAAATTCTGTACCATTTGACACCGTACTTGGAAATAACTTTATCTTTATTTGAGATCCAGTTTTGGTACCAGTAATATAAAGTAGCAGAATAATGAACACCAATGTTGTCAATTGAAACGGTTTCAAAACCTGAACCTTCTAAAGCGTCAACAACAAAACCTAATGGAGTAGAAGCATCAGCACCAGGGAAAATATATTTGTTCATAAACAAACCCCAGATTAAATCTTCGTATTGCCATGATTTTCTTAAACCTGCGTATTGAAGGAAGAAGATTCCGTCATCATCTAACATATCGTAAACTTGAGCTAAGAAAGTTTTGAATTTTCTAACACCAACATGTTCTGCCATTTCAAGACAAGTAATTTTGTTGTATTTACGAACAACACCATCAGCGGTTGGTTGTGGTAATGGAGCATCTCTATAATCACAACAAACGATTCTTGATTGTTCAGAAGACACACCATATTTAGCAAGTCTGTCATTACCAAATTTAGTTTGATTTTTACCTAAAGTAACACCAGTAACTTTAGCACCATATTGAGAAGAAGCATAAGCAGCTAAAGTACCCCAACCACAACCTAAATCTAACACAGTTTCACCCTCTTTCAAATTAATCTTTTCACAAACAACTTTCAACTTATTATCTTGAATTTGTTCTAAAGATTCAGCTTTGTTGATATCGTGAATAACACCTGAAGTATAAATCATTCTTGGACCTAAGAACCAACTATAAAAGTCATCACCTCTATCATAATGATCTCTAACTTGCTCTTCGTCTTGGGATCTGGTATGCATGATAACTTCTGGAATCATACCAAACAAAAAGAATCTAAATAAACCTAAAGTGAAACGGAATTGAGCCCAATCATGTCTATATTCCATAACATCCAAAGCATCACCTTTAAATGAAACTTTATTGGCAAAATACAAGTTGTGGAAAGTTTCCATTGGGATCTTATTGTTACCTTTGTACTTTTTGGCTAATTCTTCATCATGGAATTCTAAGTAGAATTCAACACCTTTGTTTGGTAACTTGACTTTTTCATTCAATCTTGGAGAGTAAGTAGAAAGAATTGTCCACCAAGCCATCAAAATTGGGAAACCCAAGACAAGGAAAAAGAAGATGAAACCGTAGAAACCTAAACCTAATTTTCTTGAAACATAGTAAGGAATGGATAATAACAAACCTAACAAGATCCAATTGTTGAAATGCTTTGAACCTGCACCATCAGCAGGTAGAGGAGCATTCTTAATAGAAGGATACTATAATCAATTGAAAAAAAAAGTAAATTTCAAACAAGATTAAAACTTGCAAATCTAGCCATAACTCCCATAATGCTAAAATCACCACCACCAATTAAAGGTAGTAGATGATAGCAAAACAAAGGGCCGACAAGATAAACAGATCAATCAAATGCAAAAGCCATGTTAGTATATAATTCATATTCCCACTTCAACGTTACTAAAATGGTATATAATAGTAACATTTAAAACCCCAGTGGCAACCGCTTAACAGTTTCTAATCAAAGGGTCCACAAAAAATATTCACATGATACGTGACGTGACATACATTAGTGGTTTTAATACCACAGTCGAAATTCTTTAATTCTTCCATTGTTGAACAAATTGCGACAGTAGAAAAGAAAAGATTAAACAATTGTATAATCAATTCAGATTAATACTTGAAATCAAATCAATTTAGATCTCTTAAATGAAGCAAAGAAGAATGTCAAGTATCAAACAAAACTCCTTGTTGATATTATTTCTCTGCGATATTGTTCTCGATTCTCTTTTTCCCTGTTGACAATTCTCGTCATATTGTCACCTGTTGCTTTCCGCGCCCTGTATTTTTTAAGCCTTTTCCCTTATGTAACGCGTGAGGTAATGAGAGATCACAAAGCAAAACACAAATCGCCAAAGTGTCCACACGATTTAATGGTGGAGTAGATCATATCAAAGGAGTCTTTCAATGATAAGATAGTTCCAATCTAGCAGGGTAAATTAATTTTGATTCACAAATAAGCTATATAATACACCCAATTTGTTTGGAAAGGGTGAAAGTGCGATTTTTTGTTATCATGGATCCGCTCAATGCTACAAATGCAAGTACCGAAGTTGTGATATCTCAACTGGGTGATTCGTTGAATATCACTACAAGAACCGTGTTTTCAAGAGCAATGGACTTATTGAACTCAACAAAAGTCAATTCAGATAAACTGTCTAACCATGTTGCTTTTTTCCTTTACGATTCACCGCTGAACGATTATATTGCTCCAGCCTTACTCACATATGCGACCGTAATCATGATGGCTGTTGGATTGGTGTATATTGGTTCATTTGCCACTATTGAAAAGCCTTCAAATGCATTAGAGGCAACACCTGAGCATCCTTTGTTTGACCAGACAGATAAAGATGTCACATTTGTCGAAGATGCTGCAGTCGATGCAAAATTTGCGTCTTTTATGCCTGTTTTAGCAGGTACTGGACTACTAGGGTTGTATTTTGGTATTAAGAATTTCAAGAAAGAAGATATTAGCTACTATTTGAAAAATTATTTTGTTTTAGTCAGTGTTAAATCCAACATTTCGACATTCACGTACTTGCTCAAGAGTCTTTCCAGAACTATTGCGCATCAGTTAGGAGTCAGTTCATTAAAGTTTAATAAAAGATACTCTATAACTATTGCAAATGATTCTTTGATTCATTCATCTGGTGTTGAAAAGAATCTGCTACTACCAGAATCGTCAGAAGAGGAGAAAATCATCAAAGAAGAAGCATTGCTAGAGTCCAGAAACGATATTCTCAAAGAAGATCAAGTGTTTAACTACTATTTTTCAGACGCTGACATCTATGGTTACATTTTTGGTGTTTCCAGTTCTTTACTATTCTTCTTACTTGATGGTACAAATAATTGGTTGTTGAGTAACATGATTGCTTCTTCTTCTGCTATATTTGGCATTTCCATGATTAGACTAGCTTCTTTCAAGCCAGCATTTATAATTTTGATTTTGTTCTTTTTCTACGACATTTACTTTGTTTTTGGATCCAAAGTTATGATGGAGGTTGCCACTGGAATTGACATTCCGGTCAAACTGTTAGTTCCACACAGTGTTTCTCGTGAACAACAAAAATATGCTTTGTCTTTGCTAGGATTAGGAGATATTGTTATTCCAGGTACCGTTATTTCCTTATGTTTAAGATATGACTTGTTCAAGCATCATAAAATTCATGCAAAGACCGAATTTCATCATTTAGCCAAATTTAACAAACCATATTTTAGAAATTGTTTGATTGGTTATTCAATTGCCCTAGTCACTACAGTCGGCGTTTTACATGTTTTCAAACATGGTCAACCTGCACTATTATATATATCACCAGCTTTGATTATTTCCATCTTGATAACTGCATTGATCGAAGGTGATTTGAAAAACATGTGGAATTACAATGAAGACCCAAACGGTGATAAAAAGGATGAAAAGAAACCAGATAATGATTGTTCTGAAGCTGTGAAATTCTTGAGCGGGCCAATTGAAGAAGAGGATCTTGACTCAGAAGACGATGATTATATTCCAGAGGAAGAAGAGGAAGACTTTGAATTTGAGGAAGAAGAAGAGGAAGAACTGCTGGAAGTCGAAGAAGCTGACTAGTGAATCAAGGCACAGGCGGTGCAACTATTTGAACGACTGTTCTTCACAACTAAACGAGCTTTGAAATTTGATCATTGCTGATAGACTTGATTAATTCCATTACTTTTTGTTTTTTGACGTTTATAGATTTTTACAACCCATTGAATATTATCACTCTAATATTCTTTACCCAATTTTCTTTTTCAAACTAGATAAAATATGATAGCAAATTTGTACTATAAAATCCGCATGATGTAATACAATCTTGATATTTATCTGTGAGCGTTTCAGCCGGTTCTGAGTCTCTCTCATATGTGGACAAATTGAATTGTGCTTTTCTTTTCTGGTACATATTTTCCACTTTATTCCACTTAAAATATTGTTGCACTTGCGTTGTCAGCCGTGTGTATGAATTTTATCGGAGATGAACATACATGATTTTACAAGTCCCGCCTGTAGAAGTTTACAATGTTTTGTTTTTGAAGCAGATTTGTTTGAATGTCATCACAATATTATCCAATCAAGCGATTGAATATCACTGCAATTTAACTTTTTGCTTTTAATTAAAAGCACTCGGATGTTCTGATCTGCGGACCACGAAATGTAACAACGCATACTGCTTCCAGCTTCCCGGGTTTTAACTCAATTTCATATCCACGGCACGGACTTTCCCTTCTGAGACGAGGATTTACAGAACCGAAACAATTCTGTTTTCACCAAAAGTTTCACTAACACGTAACTTACCACTCAATTGAAGTGACGAAAGTGATTGGTTGTATCTGTAAATTATTTACATTCTTACACAGTACAGCTTCTCGACTTGCCCCTTTCTTCGGATGGTTGGGGAATTTATGTCTTTTTTTGTCCAAGGAGTTAAAGTTACGTTACATACACCCCGTTCTTCCGCCCCTCCCCACTTTAAATCAAACGTTCACCCCCAGTTTAATATTGCATATCAACTTCTCGAGATAATCAAGCACTTTTTTGAAGTACAATTTTTGTGCTACATTCCATTAGTTAGCAATTTTGCCTTCTTCGAGCAGATTAAATTGGCATTTCGTTTTATCAAAAGTGGAGTAGTAGTTGTAGTAGTACGACGTAAGTTTTTAATAGCACTGGTTCACTGCTATTTTAGACACTGTTTTCCATCCAAACACGATACTCTCTATATTATTACTCAGCTATGGTATGGCGGCTGGGTTATAATTTACATCATTAAACCTTTGATTTCCGGATTCATGCGGCTATTCAAAATTTGCATATTACTTTTGACTATTGAAAATTGTTGACACTTACATGCATGTGGCAGACGTAGTTTTTGTTGAACTCCGATATTCGGTGAGAATCCTCTATAGACGCAAATTGTAATTGCTGATACTAAGTTAATGATTTATAAAAGAAAGGGTTTTAAAAAAGGTAGATTCAGTAACGCAATTATCTTTAATTGAATCAATTGATCTAAATATGTTGTAACATGTTTGCAAAAGTAACAGTAAACGGAGATAAAACTGGTGGGGTGAAAGAGGGGTGGTAACAGGGTGAACGGGTGAAAAAGCGGTTGGGAACTATTTCTCGATTAGTGAGTCGAATTGAGCCTTGTTCCCCTTCCACTTGGGCCTTGGTAAAATAGGTGGAAGATAGAGGAGGGGTAAGAAGATAAAGTCAACAACAGAATCTTGTTTGCACACCCCCGAGACACTTGGATTTTTATCTCCTAACAAACTTGTAGAATAAATGGAAATTAGTAGTGTAGTGTGCAGTAGTAATCGTTCAAAACCCCCACTTTCTATGATGTTACTCTAGGGGGTGTACATAAATTATAAACTAAGCTTAGACGGAGATTTCACTAGTGTAATGATGGGGTGCACGCGGGGTCGGTGTCCAAAAAGAGGTACAAAAAACAAAAAAAAATAGAAAGCCGTGCGCACACACACACACACACACACACACTCCGTTCGCTCGCCTCGTCCAAGCCGACCAGTCAACGTTCAGCCGGTTGGACAAAAAGACATACAGAAAAACAATCAAATTGAAAATAAAGAATACACAAAAAATTCGAGCATTTGAGCGGCAACTAGGAACGGATGTGCGCTTCTTTGTTAGCTGGATATTATGTTTTCAAAGTTTCCCCTCTGCTTATTGTTTTACAAGTGGTGGTGTAATTTAAAGCGAGAATCGGAATACGAGTGAACAGCACTCCGTAACCGTAATAAAATGTATTTACAATCTACTTGTATTTTTACAGCGTCACCTAGTATCTGTATGCTGTATATTTGGGATTCCGAACAATACACTGGTTAATCTCCTAAAAATTTACACCCTTTCAAAAGGGGTGGATTTACCCCTATGTCCACTAAACCACTAGCTAGTACTAATGGTTGTGTAAGCGACTTGCGGAGAGAGGGGAGGGGGTGCTGGAGGTGCTAATCCATGTTTGAGAATTATCAACC
The DNA here is from genome assembly GCA_037951595.1 of Ogataea sonorensis. NCBI lineage: Eukaryota > Fungi > Ascomycota > Pichiomycetes > Pichiales > Pichiaceae > Ogataea > Ogataea sonorensis. The sequence continues at coordinate 1,500,697 of JBANDG010000001.1, read as the reverse complement.
AGGAAATGATGAATTGAACCAAAAACAGCAACCACTCACATTCAATCTTCCAGCATACAATTGACAAAGTATCGATTTTTATAAATTTGAATTACATTATTCACACAATATATATTTCAAAAAAAAAAAAATTGGTTTAAAGTCAGTGCTTTATATTAATTTTACAAAGAATAGAAGAGAGGGATGGGGTCTTTGCCTAGTAAACCGTTACATAAAATTTGAAACCCCATGTTACAGCCATATAACAGTGCATTACAGTGGGTAGAGCAAAATCAGCAATTTTGTTCTCTAGAAAAAGCACCACGCAACGATCAAGTACAAGCCACAAACCACTGGGTGTGAAACTCAGGGTGTTTATTTTGTCTTGCTTCAAAACACGTAAGTATAAACTTCATATTAAAAGAATAAATTATTGTACATTAAGTAAACAAGTCAAGACTTGTGCATAAGTAAGCTGCATTGGTTACTACAATTCAAGCGCTGTGAGGAGGCGGACTCAGACAAAAATTTCACAAAAGGAGTTTGCAACTTACTTACACGGTTAAAGGATCTCGAATATCCGACATCCCAATTGTAATAGGACTCCTCAATCCTGCTGTACTTGAAGAATTGCTCTATTTCAACAAGAATAGGTTTTTTGAACGGCTCTTGGCAGTTACTTTAATTGCACAATACGACTAGAAAACTAATAGTGACATTGTAAATACAAATTGCTAGCTGAAAAGTTCTGGTTGAAAGAACCGGTGTTTAGACACCATTCAGTTGGTCTCAGCACAAATTACACAAAATTGAGCGCTTCAAACCACGTAATCTAATTGTGTTTTTCACATCACCGGCATCTTCATCACTCGCTCACTCACTCATTACACCCCGTGTTACCCTGCAAAAGTATAACAAAACACTTCCAGCGCTTTTCCCACCCGCAAAAGAACAATCTTCAAAGAAAAGTGCATGAGCCGCTTTTATAACACCACTTACAATAATAATAATAAAAACTTCTGCTATCCGGATTTTCCTTACAGTGTGTCCCACCTTGTCTTATCCTCTATGTAAATTCAAACTAATGCACCCCCAAAACCTTGAAGAAAAAGAAAAGAAGCACAACGCTTTGCTTGACGAAAAGTCATTGCACTCTGGACTTTGAAGTATTGACCAACTGATTCTAAACTCCAGACAGTTTTGCCAGTCTTTTGTACTTTGTGTTTTCTTCAACTTCAGCTTTATATAAATATAAGCATAAATTTCTCTTATAACATTTGATTCAATTTAAAATCAATAACTAGTTTTGTTTTGAATTTCTTTCTTTTTTTTCTTTTCTCTTCTTCTTCATTGCTGTTTATCATTAAACTAAATCTCCATTACACATATTTAAAAATGTTCGCTTTAAGAAGACAAGCTTTACAAAGATCACCATTAGCTAGATTACAATCTACTTTCACCATCCCAAAGATCCAAAAGGGTGTTATTTTCGACACTAACGGTGGTGAATTACAATACAAGGACATTCCAGTTCCAACCCCAAAACCAACTGAAATTTTAATCAATGTTAAGTACTCTGGTGTCTGTCACACTGATTTACACGCTTGGAAGGGTGACTGGCCATTAGAAACTAAATTACCATTAGTTGGTGGTCACGAAGGTGCCGGTGTTGTTGTTGCTAAAGGTTCTCAAGTTACTAACTTTGAAATTGGTGATTTAGCTGGTATTAAATGGTTAAATGGTTCATGTATGTCTTGTGAAATGTGTGAACAAGGTGCTGAATCTAACTGTCCAGATGCTGATTTATCCGGTTACACCCATGATGGTTCTTTCCAACAATATGCTACTGCTGATGCTGTTCAAGCTGCTAAACTTACAAAAGGTACTGATTTAGCTGAAGTTGCTCCAATCTTATGTGCTGGTGTTACTGTTTACAAGGCTTTAAAGACTGCTGAATTAAGACCAGGTCAATGGGTTGCCATTTCTGGTGCTGCTGGTGGTTTAGGTTCTTTAGCTGTTCAATACGCCAAGGCTATGGGTTTAAGAGTCTTGGGTATTGATGGTGGTGATGAAAAGAAACAATTCTTCCACTCTTTAGGTGGTGAAGTTTTCATTGATTTCACTAAAGAAAAGAACATTGTTAAAGCTATCCAAGATGCTACTAACGGTGGTCCACACGGTGTTATTAACGTTTCAGTTTCCCCAGCTGCTATTTCTCAATCATGTGAATACGTTAGATCTTTAGGTAAGGTTGTCTTGGTTGGTTTACCAGCCGGTGCTGTCTGTGAATCAAAGGTCTTTGAACACGTTATCAAATCTATCCAAATTAGAGGTTCTTATGTCGGTAACAGACAAGATACCACTGAAGCTTTAGATTTCTTCAACAGAGGTTTAGTTAAATCCGCTATCAAGGTTGTTGGTTTATCCGAATTACCAAAGGTTTACGAATTAATGGAACAAGGTAAGATTGTTGGTAGATACGTTTTAGACACTGAAAAATAAGCAACTTTTCTTTTGAAATGATTTCAATAGAAATAAAAAAAGTGTAATGTATAGGTTTAGTTGATATTGTTATTTGTTTTTTTTCATTATCAATTTCAATTTCAAATTTCAAATTTCAAATTTCAACTCCCTTATTATGTATGTCTTAAAAATATATTCAGAATGATATTATGATTTAGCTTCCAAGATATCTTAAGAGTAGTAAAGTAACAATCCAATGACCACTAATAGTAATTAATTTGTTATTAAATTTGTTTTATCTCTTATATATGTGATAAATTGCCAATAGGCAGACATCTTTACACTGGAAAAATATTTCCGCCGTTTTTCACTTTATAGACTCCGACTCAATTAGTAGTCAGTAATTCTGAGACAAGACTTTATCTTGCTATTCTGTCTATATATCCAGGTGATGGCAATTGTATTAATCTTTGAAAAATACTCAATTAGTCACATGCTAACTCTTTATATAATTCAATTGTCTTAATCACTATTCAGTATGACAACTTCCTGGGATCAGTCAAAATTTTCATTTTCTCCTCGTTCAAGAGGCTGTTATTTAGTCACAGATGAAGTGCTTAGAAACTTGCCGCAAATCAAAGATTACAAAGTTGGTATATTACATCTGTTTTTGCAGCATACATCTGCTGCTCTCAGTTTGAACGAAAATTGGGATCCAGACGTTAGAACTGATATGACTACAGCATTGAACAACGTTGTTCCTGATGATGGAGACGGAAAGGTATTTGTTCACATCGATGAAGGACCAGATGATATGTCAGGACATGCTAAATCTTCTCTAGTTGGTGTTTCCTTGAGTATTCCAATCTCCAATGGAAGACTAGCTACTGGTACTTGGCAAGGTATTTGGTTGCTCGAGTTTAGAGACTATAGACACACCAGACACTGCGTTGCCACCATCCAAGGTTTGAAAGATTAAGTTCTACACTCTTCACGGTCAACCTGATCACACAAATTAATTGATCACTTTTCGACACTTTTGTTGATAGCAATTCACTCGCTAACAAGCCTTTTAATTGGTTACTGACATCCGACAGCCCAGCTTGTTAGCAACACCTTACTCAACTGTTACGGATCAATGCCAAACCTTAATGTTTTTTATCATGTCCTGCTTTGTATTTTCTTTTTTTGTATTTCTTGGTGATTTATATAATTGTATACGTCTCTCTTTATTTATTCCTTGCTTTATTCATTACCAGTCTCTTTTCATTTATCTCCACATAACAATAACGAGCAATTCGTTTTAAATAAGCGCCAAGTGTATAAGCGAAATCAATTGCGGCTCGATTTCTTTTTTTTTTCGAATTTTTTTCAGATTCGTTTCTTTTTTTTTTAACGTTTTTCAGTTACTATAAAGCTAAAAGACCAAAAGACGAATATCTAGAATTAGATTCAATGAAACGGGACTCAATAGGATTAAAATATAACAATATTAAAAAATTGTTTTAATAAAATATTATACCTTCAAAATTACTACCAGATTTTCAACTATACATAAACACCTACAGAGCTATAAAGTAGGCAGTTTAACCTTAACGAGATATTTACAAAGATCATTTTTCTCAGGTAAACATATACCAAGCAAAATGGACTCAACGACGTTAGCTCAAGAGCCACTGCAAAGCACAGAAAAGCTTAATTTACCGAAAAGTACAGAATATAACGATGGACAGGTAGCTGTTGTCAAAGGTTCCGGATTGGTCAAAGTGAGGAAGGGACAAAGCGAGCAAGATTTTATAATTCAAAGAGACCAATTTTGGGAAAGTGGCCCGTTGCTAAATACTGAGGACTGGTTGATAGATTGTGTTGATCAAGCTCTCTTGAATACAAGTGTATTTGGTTTAAGTATAGGCTCTGAGCAACAAGATAAAGCGAACTACGACAATTTGAGTAAAATCGAGAAAGATAGAGTTATTCATGGTTTGGAAAGACTTTACTTTTTGAAAAATTATCAAAAGTGTCTTGATGATTGCGAGTCATTCATTGAAAGTTTACAGATAACAGAGAGTGTTAATCTCGATGACAAAAACAACAAAAGTTTGAAAAGATCATATCAGGATCTAGACAAAATACGACAAAGTTGTAAATTAAAATTAAATGATGCTATTCAAGACTCGTTGAATTAGCATTTGGTTTATATTACGTAGGTTTAAGTATGCAATCATGGCTTTAAATTTTTGTGTTTCAATTCGGTAAGTAAATTCTAACTTCAACGCAGCTCACATTTCTCTTTCGAAGTATATCTTCGTCTTCATCGCTACTATCCTCCTCCCCATTCTCTTGCTTTTCACTTTTAAACTCATCCAAAACACCAATAGTTTTCGTGAAAACATCCACTTTTAGTTTTTGATCATATTTGAAATGTAAAGCCAAATTTAAAACTTTAGATATTGTCTTTCCCATGCCTTTCACAGTAATATATTCTACGTGTTTGTTTCTAGCTATAGGCTTCCCCTTTTTGTTATATTTCTCTTCGAAAAAACTCAAATTCTTTTCTATTCTTTTAACGGCAGATATAAATGGTGTACTAGATTTGACATATACCACTGTCTTTGTCTCATTGTAAGAGTAATTTTTCGGTGGTGCATGCTTTATATGTATTTTGTTTTCAGTTTTCGTCAGTTTGGATAAGCCCTTGGGCTGCTGTATACTTGACTTGGACATCTTCAAGTTTTTTTCTATTCAATATATAGGTGATTCCCACTTTAGATAGAGGTCATTAAATACTTGTTGTCTAACAAAAAGACTAAGTAATGTAATCAGTTTTTAAGTTACTTGTACCATTTTATGCAAAGCTTTTTTTTTCATGTGCAATTTTTTGTAGCGCAGAAAATTATACAAACGTAGATACTCGGCATAAGTAATGCTAACTGTAATTTAAAGTTCTTTATCTCCTTGTCTTGGAGTAACTGCAATTGATCTGTTTAATAGTAACGAACACACGTTAAGAATAAAATGGGAAATTGGATAGATATATATAGCGCTCAATCAACTGCAACATCGGCAAAGACAAGTGGTAAACAGTCTGTCAAAGCACCTCCAGGACATGATGATTCGTATTTTAGAGCACTAAAAGATGTCAAGGCAAAGACTGATTTGGCCAAAAAGTTGAAAGCTTCTGAAAAATCAAAAAAAGATTTTGACCTTTTAGCATTGAAGAAGAAGAGAGCTTGGGATATGGCTATTAGTCCCGCTAAAAATGTTCCAATGAATTTACTAATGATGTACATGTCACCAAACTCATTACAAATGATTCCTATAATTATGACATTAATGCTATTTGTCAACTCAATTAAAGAGATGTTTACCGTATCACAAAAATTTGAAAAAATAGAGACTGATTCCAACGTTGATAAAGTGATACTACAAATGCTATTTATAGGCTGCTGTGGCTTGAATTTGGCAATTGGTACTTGGAAATTAAACGGTATGGGATTGATTCCAAATACATCTAGTGATTGGTTGAGTTGGGAAAGTAATTTTGTTGGGCTCGAGAAGAGTTTCAGCTGACGAAATGTGCTGTGCTGTTCAACTTGTTCTCTGCTACACTTCACTAGAGATTTTCCGCTGAATGATAAATGATTAATTTATATATGTATATTACAAAATGAAAAAGTCGTTATTCAAACAATTATTTTTTGAATGAAAACATTGATGAATACTTAGCAGGAGATGAAGGTGGTTGTTGAGTTTGTGCTCTTTTCAACCCAAACAATGATCTTGTGGATTGTTCATCATCATTTTCCGCCGAGTTGCTGTAACTGTTACCTCCATTATAGCCATTAGACTGTTCTTCATCCTCCAATCTCATTTCTCTCATTAGATTTTGATAATCTTCCAACTTTTGAATCAATTCAACAGCTTCTTCGGGCTTGATACGACCAAATTTAGCACTTCTAATTCTATCATCTCTGTAACCTTCCAAGTTGCCCTCTTTTAACAACTGTATTATCTGTTTTAAGTCTATTAGAGTATTTATCAATGCAGAACTACTACTAGAGTTCTCGTTACCATCTGCTGAAGTTTTATTCTGGTCAATGCTATTCAATTTCGGAATCATTGATTCTGTATAATTAATATCAATCTCGAAATTTCTAATACTTTCGTTAGTAACAAAAGTAGCTTGATGAATTGAACTTTTCAAGTAAGTTGATAATTTATCAAAAGTTCTAAACAGTAATAATGATTTAACAGATGAAGGTAAATGAGAAAAATCATTTTGGAAAATATTAACTAAGAATAAACACATATCCTTGATTCCAATACTAGGTTCATTATTGATTTGTTTTGATTCCCAATCAAATTCAACCATATCAAATAACATATCAATTTTATCATCAACCATATCAAACATACTTTCTTCAGCTTTAGTCTTTGTTGCTTTGAAACTAGAGTGTGATTTTAGCTTGATGAGTTTATTTGGAGATCTGAATCTTTGTATGTATGATTCTGTTGGATGATTCAAATACTCCTCTATTGAATTAAGTGAATTTGAGAAGAATTCTAAATTAATATAATTTTGTGAAACTTTCTCCTTGTAAGTTGATAAAATATTACTATTCAAGTCGGTTAAAATAATTTCAGTCAACACTTTATCAATTGAAGAACCTATCATATTCAAAATGGTGGACATTGCATGATTGTAATATTTACTTATGAAAAGGTAGATATCTTCAATGAACTGTCTTAATCTCATGCAAGTTGCAGGATAAATTATCGAAAATGGTAACGCTATAGGAACTTCTATATTTTTCAAATTGGCGATCTTATGTTTATAAAAACAACTATTTTGTATTTTTTCCAGATGGGGTAAACTTGTAGCAATTACAGGTTGTGGGTTATCTTCCATCACTAAGCTTTGATAACTTATTTTGAAATGTGAGATTTGTAAGTCCAAAAATGCTCCAAATAGATCAATTAAAACTGAATAAAATGATTTGATATCGTAATTATAACTTTCCAAAATTTGAGCAAATAATCCTAAAATATCATTCAATTCAATCAATTTTTTTTCATCATCTTTAATGTTTTTAATATATTTTTTCAATATTGGGGTAAACTTGGAAATAACGGAATAAAACATATCATTCGCTTGTTTTTCTGATCTCAATTGATATTCGGTTTTGGAACTCACTAACCTATCACAAATGAAAAATGCAGTTAGTGAATATATTATTATTTTGAGTGAATTATTATTTGAGAATGTTTCTTGTAAGTTGTCACTTTCCAAAGCTTCTCTAATTGGATAAATCATTCTATCTCTTTTCCTCAACATTTCATTTGAAAAATCATCAATCAGTTTATCAAACTGATTTGTAGACTTGAAAACCAATATAGAATGATAAATTGGACTCAAATCAATATGAATGTATTCATTATTCAATGGATCAAAATATTTAAACTGATCGGGTCTTAATGATCTTTCAACCGAAGAATTTATTTTGAAACTTATCAAAGTTTTATCCTGTTCTTGAAATTTAAACCAGTACTCATTCAAATCGACAAAATTATTATACAACAATTCTCCAACAGTGGACAAATTTTTCTCAAATCCAACATTGAACCATTTGACTAATTGATTGAATGTTTCGTCAATAATCATTTTTTTGAAAAGTGGGATAGATTTATAAATTCTTTCAGTGAATCCAAAATGTTCAATATCTTCAACTGAGACTTTACTCAATGAGTCAAGATAGATCAAAGCTTTGTAAAAATCTTTATGCTGAATAAGATCCAACACTTTATTTGTCTTATCAAGCATATACAAACATGAATTGATTGTGCCAATGGTTTCATTAATTTTTGAACTTAATTTTTTGCAATTCAGAGCCTCTTTTTTCTTTTGTGTCAACTCATAACCCGTTTGTAACAATTCTTGATTTATAGACTTCAGATTCTGACCTAGTACATTTGACTGTTCAACAATATTGGAAATCTTGTCAACCGAATTTGTCAAATCATCAACAGAATAGAATGAAATACCTTCAAGTGATTCTTGTTTCTCTAGTGATAAACTCTTTAACTTGTTAATTATGTTATTCAAATTCTTCCCCTTCTGTAACTCTCTCTTCATTATAGGTACTAATTGATCTAAGTAATCATCTGCCGTCAATGCATACTGAATCAATGTATCATCTGGCAATGTTGTTTTGGGTATCAGCTGGCTGGTTCCGTTCATGATGAGCTGAGATGAGAAGAAAACTTGTAAATCGAAAAAAAAAAAAAACCCCAAATACAATCCTTGCTAAACAATTGAATAATTGTCTGACTTAGAATAAACTTATATTATATTCGTACAGTTATGTATACTCTGTTTGCTAATAAATAGGTATCCCCGTCAACAATCAACCCAATGTGTGTTTTTTCTGTTTTGTGCACTTTGATTAAAAAATCAGTTGAACGGCTCTCGAAAGTGAATCAACGAAAATTTGAGAGGGATCAATCTTAACAGCATACAGTAAGGTATTTTTCGTTGATATGGAGATAGTGTAGCATAAAGTTGTTAGTGAATGGAGGTGAATACAGGTAGAAGATATTTGTAATTACGCTTGTTATAATTCACCTTTTTTAAAAGCATGAAAAATCAAATTTTATTGGCTGGAGCACCGAAAACGAAAAAACTCACAATACTGAAGGAGATTTTCAATGTCGAGATAACTGATGATTTAATAACGAGTGCAGACGGAAGCCATAGTGGGATTATTGTAGATGAAGTTGGAATAGAGACAAAGTATTACGATACAAAGATTGGGATCTTTGTTGACGAATTTGAAGATGGCTCAGTTGAATCGCATCTAGAGTGGATTCAGCAGTTTAGAGCTCCAGAAATGAAAGAACTACGTGATTACTTACAAGGTCTGATAATAACACTTGATTTAAAACTAGGATTGGAGTATATAAAGCAGGTATGTGAGCTGTTAGAACAGCTCTCCGATCAATTGGACGACGAGTATATTGAAAATAGTACCGGTCATGGTGAAGAAGACATTTTTCAATGGAAAGGTTTTAAAGTCGTTGTTGGAGTAAACCAACCCGGTGATGTTGAATTGGGTGAAAAGATGATGCAAATTGAAGACTATGTGATGGCCACCGGCTTTGAGTTTGTCAATTATCAAGGAAATGCCCTAGAAAAAAATAACTTTGGTGAGGCAACGGGTAAAGCCAGATTGATTGAGTTGATACAGAGCAACGAGTGGAACCACATCAACAAGAGGAAATTTTCCAACCATTCTGATTACAATACAAAGAACAGTGGATTGCTCAAAGCTAAAGGCATGCTAACCCCATTACTCGGTAAGAGCCATAGCGAAGAGGATCCCGATGACAACTCCACCACCCAGGCTAAAGAGCCAGTTGAACAACACCAACAAGATACTTTTGAAGCAATTGCAGCTGAAAATGAATTCAGTTTAACAGCTGAGAATATGAATCTGATTGTGGAGAAACTGAAGAAAGCACGTTTAGAGATTGCAAACTCAAATTCTTCTTCACAAGATAAAGAATTATATGCGGCTCAAATTATTGATGAAATTTTTAAAGACACCGTTTGATGAGGTAAGCGCTGATGTCAGGTGTGTGGGGAGATGAGGGGCACCACTAAAAGCCAAACGGATAGATTTAAGGCAATGATAACTTTATCAGTGTTTTAAATCAATTCTGCTTAACGTGATTGGGTAATAGTTGTATTTAAAATTTGCAGATACCTGACAAGAACTGATTAGAGACACACATAATGAGTAAAGCATTCTTTTTGGGCAAGAGTCTAGGCAAATCTTCATCTTTGATCAGCACGATTCAATACTACAAGCAACCTCAGTTGGTATGTATACAATGTTTCGGAGTATTATTTTCTTAAAAAGCGAATTCTAACAAATAACGAAATGGGGAATTGTTTAATAGTTTATACATGCCTTTTCTGATAAATCGAACAAGATTTCGTTTTCTCCGGATCCTGATTCACTCTGTATAGGCAGGGTTGATCTAACATTACAGGAATTGAACAAGACGAATAATAAGCATGAGTTAGACTCGGATGCGAATTTTACAACTATAAATTCAAAGAATTTTGAACCGAATGCTAAATTTATGAATCTTATTCAACAAATAATCAAGTTCAATATTCAAAACGATGTGCATTTCCAGATTGATGCGCTTAATTACAAGTCCAGTTTTATGCCAATTTACGATTTTAAGAAATTGCCAGATTACATGAATCAAAGAGCTGAACTGGATAACTGTTTTGGATTTGTTCATGTGAATTCACAAGGAGAGATAATACCAAACTCATACGAGTTGAACGAGATGTATAGACTGTGTAACAGTGATGGGATCATAACATTGAGCGATTACTTACTTCAAGAGGTTAAAAAAGTTATATAGGCAGTTTTCTGAACCTGTGTTTTTTTTTTAGCTTATATACTCTGGACTATAGTTTTACATAGTCGTTTAATAAATCCATAAGCAAACTTTCACTAGCTTTCAATTTATCTGTACTGGAAGTGGCATTAGCAGCACGAGTCAAATTCTTATCTGTTGTCAACACGACTTTATCCAAGTTTGAATACAACGAAGCGCCATTCATCGTGTTAATTGAGTTGAAAATTGAGTCAATAATTTTCGACCTTTCAAAAGTGTTTAAACTCTTGTAAATTGTTGAGTTTTTAGGATTTTCCAAAGCTAAAAGCGAAGTTATCTCGTTCAAGTATGCGTGATACGATTTGCTATTGTACTCGTCTGTTAAAGATTTAGCAAACTTGATAGAATCTTCTGTTTTGTCGGCAACTATCAAATCTATCAATTTCAAGCATTTTAACTTGAACAGGATTTTAGAATTTAGCAAGTCTGGGTGTCTTGAATTTACCAGCTCAATAACAGTATCAATCTCGTTGTTCATCACTAGTAACTTGACTTGTTTTTTAAATTCTGCAGTTTGTAAAGCAGCGTCGTTTGTTGTAATATTTGCAATTTTTTTTTCATTGATTGAATGGCATCTCAAGTCATCCTCGAAACCTTTCAAGCTTTCAACGAATCCGAGGTTCAAGAAATAGGATTTCACAATTTCATTAATTAGTAATTTCAAATCACTTGGATCTTCAATTTTAATTCCATTCTTAAGTGACAATGATGGTATTGGGGATTCATTTATTTTTGAGAATATTTTCTGTTTATAACTCTCAACGTAATCATCGATATTGAACTTGAACCTTGGTGAGACATCACTACCATTAAATCCGAAATTCGCCACTATTTCATTCCATTGACCCAATGAGATAGTTGGCACAAGATTTTTGCAATTTGTCGATTCTGGTAAATTGAAAGCGTATGCTAGATACGATCCATTCTTGGTGTAAAAAATGACTTTTTCGAAAAAATTCACCCCACATCCAATAACATCCCGATCTCCGAATTTGATTTCATTTTGTTTACCTGGTATAACCACTGGACCGCCGTCACCTCTATGTGAAAATTTGCCGTCTTTACCATTAAACCCCCAACCGTACTCGTCTTCGCCAACGCTGATAAAAGTGTCCTCGTGATCTCCTTCCATGAACCCAACACTTATATCTGCGCCTGTAGTCAATCCAAACAGCACTTCAATTTCAAAATAGTAGATTCCAACTTCTTTAGAGACGCCTTTGTTTGCTTTGGCGTAGAAAGTTTTTGATCTGTTATCATTCGAGTCTATATTGTTTGTAAGGAACCCTTCTCTTTCGAGTGATTTTGGTCCATTCTTAGTTGAGAGTCTGAGTCCACGCTGGTCCATTTCGTAACGGCATCTCGCCTGTTCCATCCATCTTGAAGGCAAAGGTAACTTTTCAGTGAGGAGTGAAGAGCCAGTGTTGAAGTCTTTGAGCAAGATCGAAGACGACGAAGAAGACGACGCTTTTGCGCTTGTCTTGTCTAAATTGATGTTTTTCAAAAATTGGAAACCTGTAGTCTCTTGTGAATCGTCTCTGATATGGATATTCAGCGGACCAGCACTACGATTGCTGCTGCTGCTGCCCCTGTGTTGTTGTTGCTCGTCTGACTCGTCGTCGTCGTCTTCGCTTTGCTCGCCGTTCATGTGAGAAGTGTATGCTTCTTCTTGTTCTTCTTCGTCGTCGTCATCGTCGTTGGGACCGGTATTACTGTTGTCGTCTCTAGCTCCATAATCATCATCGTCGTTACGACTAGTTATACTAGATTTACCGTTCAAGTTCATGTTAGCGGACAAACCGTGCTTGGATTTGTTTGCCTTATCAGCGAATATCCCGATTATCTCGTTCATGTAACGTGAATCGTCTCTGAATAAGCCCGGATTAGAGCCTAGGATGCCATATGACGCTAGTTCGTTAATCAACCTATTTCTCGAATCTTCAGAGCTTGTGCTGTGCGTAGAATTAGCCTCATCTAGCTGTCTTTTCAAAGCAGCTCCAAAGTGCAGTTTTTGCAAGTAAGATGGAATTGGACTGGTGAAAGGAAAAAGAGTGGGGTGGAGGGAGATAAGATGTTAGTATTGTGAGAAGCAAAAAAGATGGGTTGTTCCTGAAATCATGTAACGTACCTCATATTATGTTGATCAGTTGCTTAATAAACAAGCAAAGTGGTCTTGTTTTAACAAAACCAAACAGTTCAATTAAACATACCAGACCATTTAAAAGCAATTGCAACAGTTACAAAGTTTATGAGCCATTCGCTTTATCTATAAAAGACTTCAAGTGGCTGTGTAATAAGTCAATGTGGCTGGTGTATCTATCTAGACATGCGCCACCTGTCATTTTACATTACTTTATCGTTAAAACCCAGTTTAGTTAAAGAAAAGATATCCGTTGAGGAGAGTTAATTAGACTAATATACATGTAATGAATGCATAATAGAAAAGAAAAGAAAAAAAATAAGAAGAAAATAACCGTTGCGATTTTCAAAACGCAAAATGTCAACCATCTAAACCCATAAAAATGTTGCTGAATGTTTCTTTTCGCAACTATTATACAAATAAAAAAGATAAAAATAATAAAGAGCAAAATTTGAAAACTGTTAGCAGAGAACAAAAAGATAGAAAAAAAAAAACAATATGAATCAAATAGAATTGATAATTAAAACTTTATATTAAATGGCAGTTGATGCAAATAACTTTGTTAAAAAAATGAGTTTGAGAATGTGTAAAAATCTATAAGTTGTAGTTGGTTTCCATGGAAAGAGCCACAGACTTGACTTGACTTGACTTGACTAGACTTAGTATCTGTAGTTTTCTGGTTTGAAAGGACCTTCGACTGGGATGTCCAAGTATTCGGATTGAACTGGAGTTAATTTGGATAATCTAGCACCCAAGTGATCCAAGTGACATTTAGCGACGGTTTCATCCAAGATCTTTGGTAAAGTGTGGACACCAACGGTGAAAGGACCAGTTTTTTCAAATTCGACGAATTTCTTTCTGAAATCTTGATCATCAGCTTTAAATAAAGCAATTTGAGCCAAGACTTGATTTGAGAAAGAACAAGACATAACAAATGAAGCATGACCAGTAGCACAACCTAAGTTAACTAATCTACCATCAGCTAATAAGATGATATGTTTACCTGATTCTAACAAGTATCTATCGACTTGAGGTTTAATGTTAACAACATCTTTAGCGTTAGCCTTTAACCAAGCGACATCGATTTCGATATCGAAATGACCAATATTACAAACAATTGCATCTTCTGGCATCTTTAAGAAATCTTCACCAGTAATGATATCTCTACAACCAGTGGTTGTAACAAAGATTTGACCAATTGAAGCAACTTCATCCATTGGAGCAACTTGATAACCTGAAACAGCAGCTTGTAAAGCGTTAATTGGATCAATTTCAGTAACAATGACTCTAGCACCCATACCTCTTAAAGCCATAGCACAACCTTTACCAACATCACCGAAACCTGCAACAACTGCAACTTTACCGGCAATCATAACATCGGTGGCTCTCTTAATACCATCGATTAAAGATTCTCTACAACCGTACAAGTTGTCGAATTTAGATTTAGTAACTGAATCATTAACGTTAATAGCTGGAACTTTTAATTTACCTTCTTTTAACATCTTGTATAAATGATGAACACCAGTAGTGGTTTCTTCAGATAAACCGAAACAATCTTCTAACATTTCTGGGTATTTTTCATGAACTAAAGAAGTTAAATCACCACCATCATCTAAGATTAAGTTTAATTTTTTACCATCTTTGAAAGCAAATAATTGTTGTTCAATACACCATAAATATTCTTCTTCGGTTTCACCTTTCCAAGCGAAAACTGGAACACCAGCAGCAGCAATGGCAGCAGCAGCATGATCTTGAGTTGAGTAAATGTTACATGAAGACCAAGTAACTTCAGCACCTAAAGCGACTAAAGTTTCAATCAAGACAGCAGTTTGAATAGTCATATGTAAACAACCTGCAATTCTAGCACCTTTTAAAGGTTGAGCTTCACCGTAAACTCTTCTAATGTCCATTAAACCTGGCATTTCATTTTCAGATAACTCGATATCTTTTCTACCAAAAGCGGCTAAAGAGATATCGGCAACTTTGTAATTTTGAGCTGGAGCAGACATTGTTTGTTGTTTTTTAAATTTAAGTTAATTAAAGATAGTTTTGGAATTAAAAAGAGATTGAGTTTAAGAAAGTCTTAGTCACAATCAATTGATTAGTTGAGAAAAGAAAGAAAAAGAAAAAAGAAATATAAATAAAAGGGTAAGAAAAGCAGATCTTAATAAATGTGTAATAAAAAACGAGATACTCTAATATATATATATATATTACACAAGTCGTATAGACAAACACCTTACACACGCCAAACACGAGAGACTCAACCGAAAAAGAAACGAAACCACATGCAAAAAAGAAATTGAAAAAAAAAAAATCAAAAAAAAAAAAATTGAGAAAAATTTTAGAAAATTTGTTGAAAAAAAAAAAAGTAAAAAAAAAGAAATAAAAAATTTCAGCCAGGAATAAGAGTAGCCGCCGGTGTGCTTTATTTTCCCAGTGTAAATTTCACATGCTCTTCTTATTTATACACCTCAGCTTATTATATATACAAGGCACAAGGCATAAGGCATAGGGCACTACAAGGCACATGGCTGCAGTAGGTAAAGTACGAGACAGTACGTATAGTACGTATAGTACGTACAATAGGTACATTAATACAATAATACGCGGTGTGCTTGTACCGTCGTATAGTGGGTAAACGATATATTTATTATAGAAAGATAATTGAATTAATTATACGACACTACAAGACAAAAGAGGAAAGCGACGCAATTTTTTTTAGTTGTAAATAAATATTTGGGTCGATCGACGTGAAATTATTTTAATATTATAATATATTATACATCTCTACACTAGTTTAATTGTATTACGTCATACACTAATTAATACATGGTATATGCTTATTACTTATTACTTACTGCTTATTGCTCTATGTGATTTGATTTAATTTATTTGTTATACATTTCATTGGTTATACACTGGCTTGAAGTGCTACTTAATATACATTTGATGCTGGTGAAGAGGTAAGCACTATAACTATAGCGCTACAGCTATGTAGTTGGTAGAAGAAGTGAGTGGGCTCGAGCGTAGGCTAGTTTGAACTGAGCTGGAGTATATGTTGAACACCACAGGACAGTTTGTCCAAACTTAAACAAAGAATGAATCTAGTAGATTTGACTCAACCTGATTCGCTTTTAGCGTTTTCTTGATCACTCTCGCAAAGCTGGGTCATCGTCTCCCCTTTATATTGCACATCCAGAGAGTGCGATTGTTGTAAATTAGGTAGATGATGTACATCATCTAGTCAACAACAGAACCATCTCTTGGCCTGTAGTCGATCCCTTGGTCGTTCAAATCTTTACGCACGTCATCTGGTAATTTACCCACAACTCTAACTGCGTACAATCCAGGAACAAAACTCTCAATTCTCAACCATCTAGCAACCCAAGACGCTTCTGACCCATTAGACGCCACTAAACCTTCAAAAGTTGGCGATGTACATTCCCTCACCAGATCATCATTATCAGCAAGATGCAACACAGACTCACAGTTCGGACAACCTTCGTGTCTAAATTGCTGTATTAAAGTTAGATCAACCAGGTATTTTTCAACCACATAATTGTTAGTAATTTGTATTCTTTGAAATCAATGAAAAAAAAGGGACAAAAAACATAATTAACAAAGGCAATCAAGTTACAGCAAATGCATTGTTCTTTTCTATACTTACACTCATTGATTGCACAAGTCCACATAGCATACAAGCTCTGTTCAATTTTGGTGTTGGTCTTCCTCTCTTTAGCGACGACATGGTATCTATGCAAAATGTGTATATAAATGCTTAGTAACTAACTAGTGTTTATGTAACGTACAAGCAATTGTATTTGTACCCCAACACAACACTTTTTATGATTTTATAAACATTCTTTCAACACAATAGTATCGTTAAACATTTCACCATTCATTCTAATTCTCTCGCAGCGCTCAATCTCTCTTTTTTTTCCACTCTTTTTTTTCACCCGTGAAGTTAACTTGACAGGTTCAAGCAAATGGTGAGATGTCAAGCTAAGAATAAAGTATCTCGATTTAAACGTATAACAAGCACTGTTTAAATCACTATAATCTAAATCAACTGATTTGAACAGATCCCAATTTGAACCAACACACCAGAAATGCTCTTTCCTGTGAGATCGTTCCGTTCAATTTCCATACGGCCTTGTCTTCAAGCGACTAATCTCACAAGACTTAATGCGACAGGCAGCTACCCCAATGTCAAATCCACAAGAAGAAATTTCTCTTTTGAACCTGTACTAGATGTTATATCACTTGGCTCGGACTACTTGCAATTAATCCATGCGAAATCTGGGATCCCTTGGTGGGCTTTCATCCCATTATCCACGATAACTTTAAGATCTTTAGTTACTTTACCAACAGCTATATATCAGAGGAAAATATTACAAAAACAGAATGAAATACGACCAATTGTAAACGCTCTAGGTCCTGTGCTTAAAGTGAAACTAGCTGCCAATGCACAGAACGAGCAATTGAAAAGAGTGAAATTTGGTGCTTCGTCTCCATCTATGGTTTCCCCATACAGAACAGAAACAGAACAGTTGACTGCAGATAAGATCATTATACTAGCTGCAAAGGAGAAATTCAAAAGACAAAGACAGCTTTTCCAGAAAAACGGTTGTCAAACTTGGAAACTCATGTTGCTTCCAGCGATTCAGATACCCTTGTGGATGACAATGTCCTTTGTGTTTAGAATCTTGACCGGTTGGACTCAAATTGGTGGAGGTGCAAAACCTACTGATCCAACACTAACTACTGAAGGATTCTTGCACGTTCAAGATTTGGCTCTTTCTGACCCATACATGGTCATGCCTGTTGTGCTTGGTATAGTGGCATTAACTAACGCAGAATGGAATTTCAAAACGGCAGATTTAATGAAACTCACAACTAGAGGTGTGAAAAATTCTTTAAGAAGCACTCCATTTGACGTGATTATGAATTTAACTAGAGCTTCGATTGTGTTTATGATTGTCTTGTCAACACAAGCACCTGCTGCCTTGGTCCTTTATTGGATTAGTTCTAATTGTTACTCTTTACTACAAAACTTAATCTTGGATAGAATTATGCCACTAAGATATTCTCCTTATACTAGATTTGGTGGTTACTCAAAAGTTCCAAAAGATGCCAAATCACTAATCAACTACTATTAAAAAGGTGTGATGTCAAAGGGACATATTTATCAACTCTTTTTACCCCCGACTCTTTTTTGATATATACATGTATATAATGCACACTCACGCAACAGGAACAAAACAATGATCCTTCTCATCATACTTTTCAAAAATGGATCCTATCACGTCTTTTGTCATAAATTGAAGCACAATCTCTTTATCAACCGGTTCCACAACTAGATCGGTGATTGAACAACAACAAACATCGCCGTATTGCGTGTAAAGTAAAGCGAAAACCTCATCGTTGCTACAGTCCCATAATTGATGCTGTTTCAAAAAAATAGCAACAATAGCGAAAACTTTCAGTCTCTTGTTAAACACAACACAACCTGTCTTGATTCCAGCCACTGTACCCTTAAATGGAACAGATCTGACATCGTAAAAATTTTCTAGCAAATGACGGTGTGATCTCAGATCTAACTGTTTCCTGCTCTCAAACAACGGTAGTCGTTTTTGGAAAAACTGCAAATTTTCAAAAATCATCTTGATACCTAGTTCAAGTAACGGATTAACACCTTTTAAAGTGTAAGAATCGCTTAAACTTATATTCACAAAGGGGTCTAGTATCTTGTAAAACCAAACTGGGAAATTGGAGTCGCCAAGCGATAAAAAATTGGACCCTATTATTTGCCCGTCTATATAATGAATAGACGGCGTTTCTTCACTTGATGTTCTTTGTTCTAATACACTATTAGCCCTGAACAAGTATTTATCGTACTGTATACTCTTATCTATCTGGTTACTACTCAGATACGACTCGAGTCTCTGATTATGGTAAGGTAAGTTCAATCCTAAGCTTGAAGAGTTGCAAACCAGTTGATCGTTGCTCGACTCATTACTCACATTCTCGTCATTCTTCTCTGTGGGAATTGAATTCAACGTGAAAATTTGCGGTAAGTGTCTAATCATCTTTGATCTTTGCCCATTGAAGAAATCCAAGCTTATACTGAAATTAATTATTGTCGCAAACACGCAAGAAGGTGAAAAAATCGTGCAGTCTTCTAATTGATCATGCTGATGAACAGACTCTTGTTTGAAATTACCATTGTTTAATGACACTAACCGATACTTATCTCTTTTGGAATCATAAACTTGTAAAAAACCTTTACTTAGTAACTTCACGGGCAATTTCAACTTCACGGCAATATTATGCACTATTGCCTCGTAATACGAGTTTTGATTTGTGTTTGTTTCACCACTGTAAATCCTGGTGAGTAAGACATCCTGTCGTGCAATATTAGGAATATAATTCATGGATTTGTCTTGGTTTATCGGCAATGACTCTCTGCGGATTTGACAAAGAACCTCCTTTACTAGCACTTTAAAGCACTCGTATGAATCGCTCAACAAGTCTGGGTGTTTGCGAGTCCATTCATCGTAATTTTTGAGAGTGTTTTTAATAACTCTGTTTCTGTGTGGTATAAATTGATAGAAATCGGGGTCCATCTTGGACAATTGCCAAAGCAAGTTTTCCCACGTTTCAGGAAACCGGTTATAGTATAATATATCATGAATGAACTCGATGAATTGCTTGTACCGAATCAAGCTCAGCACGAGACTTGCATTGTAAACTTGTCTCAAATTACGACTCCGCAGTTCAAGTTTATCCAGCACTTTAGACTTGAGAAACAAACCTGTCTTGGAATCTTTGTCGTCTTCATCAATACTATGAGTCATTCTTAAAAGTCCCGGAACGTAGTCCTCTCCGTTCTCGAAAACATCACGGATAAACAGTATCCCATCTTTGACTTGCAAATTATCTCTATCTATCAAGCTTATCCAGCGTCGAAGCTGTGCGTCTTTCAAAGCACGTTCCTGAAAGATTGCAATATACGATGCACTTTTGTCGTTAATAACAGAGTCTGAGTCGTACTCCCGTAATGCAAACCAGTGTTTAACAACTTTGGGTTTCCATATCAAGTCATGAGTGAATGAAAAATTTAGTTTTTTGCACGTTAACAAAAGACTGAAAATATCATTTGGGGTGAGAAATTCAGATACAATAGACAGTATTTCAAGTGGCAATTCGGGCAATGTCATTTGTATTTTGAATCGTTGGTGAGATCAACGTAGCTGATTCTCTGTGTAGTTTGCTAATGTTGAAGATTCAGATCATTGATTTTATTTAAATCAATTCTAAATTTCAAATTTCATCATTGTGCGGCTTTTTTCAATATCGCTTGAATATTTTAGCTAAACTATTACACAAGGCATTTTCTTACCGAGATATCAACTCATGATTTATAGTAATCGCTCTTTTTTATTATATATAAAACTATTATTACAACAAGAAGAAAAATCGTGGCGGGACCGAATAAAACAAGAATGGAAACAAATGGGTTTTTCCTACTGCACTCACTCAACTTTATTAGTTTCGTAGAGGTTTCATAATTTCGTCATACAACATTTTTTTCAACTCTAATAAAGACAACTCATCTTTTCTCTTATCGAAATCGAAGAAATTTTCATCAATCTTCTCAGCCACTGGTTCGTCGTTAGGTTCATGATAAAAAGCGACATATGGATGTTTCAAAGCCTCTTCGACTGTCAATCTTCTCTTTGGATTGAAAGTCAATAATTTTTCCAATAAATCAATTGCATATGGATTCACACCTGGGAACAACTCACTAAATGGTTTTCTTTTCCTGAAAGGCAAGCTCTTGATATATTCTTTGGCTCTTCTTGATTTGATTGAATTGTAATCTTCCGTCATTGGTGTTCCAAGCACGTCTATAATCAACCAGAGCTGGTTATGGTAGTCTGTTCCTGGGAATAAAGGTTTACCAGATAACATCTCTGCAAGAATACAACCAACAGACCACACATCTATAGCAGTGGTGTATTCTTGGAAAGTTAACATGATTTCTGGAGCACGGTACCATCTAGTTGCCACGTACTCAGTCATGAATCCGAAATTATCTTCCTGTGATGCAACAGATCTAGCCAAACCAAAATCACAAATTTTCAAATCACAATTTGAATTTAACAATAAATTAGATGGTTTCAAATCTCTATGTAGTACATTTGCCGAATGTAATGCTTTTAATGCTCTTAAAGTTTGATATATGAAATACTGACAGTGATTGTCGCTTAATTTTTGTGTTCTTGTCACTCTATGTAAATCGGTTTCCATCAACTCTTGAATAAGGTAAACTTCATTAAAACTCTCAAAATCGTATGGAATTTGGATATCTAGTATACCTATAATATTTTCATGATTGAAATGTTTCAATAATTTGAGCTCTCTTAATGTTCTTAAACAAAACATTGATCTCTCAAATGGCTGTATTTTCTTGATTGCAACTTTCTGTTGCGATGGTTTATAAATTGCAGAGCAAACAATACCATAAGCACCTTCTCCAACTATATCTTTGATCTCATAGTAGTCACTAACATTAAATGTGATCTGTGTTTGCGCTCTCTGCATTTTGTGGAGTGAAGATTGGAAATGAAGTATACTTTTAAAATGTCAGAAACAAAGGTATTGAGTGAACAAAGTACCTTTAAATACAGTTAGAAACGGATCCGGAGAAAAAAAAATAATAAAAAAAAAGAAAAAAGAAAAAGCCAACCTGTGAGATCTCAAGATATATATATATATAGAAGAATGTATATGTACAAATAAAGTTTTATCTATATTTGAATCAAAATATGTGCATACATGTAAATTTGCAGTTTGAAACAAAGTTAATCTTTGTGAAGAAAAAAAAAACCACACACACAAAAAATAAAACAATAAGAATAAATTATTTTATGATGCAATCAACTATTGATTTGAATGCAGGTGAAGTTATTATTTCAACAGATTAACTGCCGGTTTCAAAAGTGTATTTGTTACGAGTATAAGAGTGTACAGAGATCAAACACCACCAAAACAGATCAAGTAGTGAGTGAGAGTGAGTGAGTGAGAGAGAGCTATTATACCGTGCAGCAGCATAGCAGGGGAACTTTTACTCGCGCTGGACGGACAGGCCGCTGAGAGCAGTGCAAGAGAGACAATTTCACCGGGGAAAGGGAGCAGAACACCGGGCACCGTCCCCCCTTTCCTTCCCCGGCTCTCGCGTCGTGCATCATGTCTCTCCAGGAGAACTGTTTCCTAATCGCCAATAGACAAGTCGCTGTATAACTATAAGTGCTGTTTGCGAGTTTTGTCTGAAAGGATAAGAAATACATATTTAATTTGATCAGAATACAGTTGTAACAGTAAAAATGTACTTGCAACCAACAAATGTATGGCCAACACGTTTAACTTACAACTAAATAATAATGCCTTGCAGAATGCGCATCAGGTAACTTTTAGTGGTGGCGCATAGTTTCCACTTGTGCTGCATAAACCGTACAGAGGATACTGAACAGAAGGTGTCTTTTTAAACTGTCTTTAACCTCTTCAATATCACCACTGATAATATTTACAAAAAAAAAATGTATAAATAGTAGCAAATTATTCACAACAAGATGGCTGGTATCTCCGAATGCGATAGCATGCGCAGGAACAAACTGCTCTACAATTTGAGTATAATAATAAGAATAGTCCTAAACGTACATATGATTACTAGCTATTGATTCTATTTTTATCCTCAATGCACTTTATTGCGAGTGTCGATCTACCCCAGTCGAGCGTAGCTTAGGTTGACTGACTGGCAAAGGACAACTAATCGATTTACTAGGCTCAACTTTACAGTTTTGTAAAAACACCTTATCTCCCCTTTAGACAAGATTAGGCAAGATGTGCTATACAAAGCGGATCGATCTAATTACAGTCTTACAGGCTATCCAAAATTCATAATTAATACTTTTCTATATTTAAAAAAAAAGGCAAGTTCACGCACCTCAACCAACAGAGAACAAACACTCTGTGGGCGTTTGTTTAGATGTGTGCAACTGCACCGACTCGATGCAATGTCCGTATTTGGTAAGTATTTCAGGTACCTTTTTTTTGTCGTGTGTTTTTTTTTTCTTTTTCTTTCTCTTTTTTCTTCCCCTGCACGACTTGATTCAGTGCATTATAAAGATAGCTGTTAATAAAACAGGTTTTCAATGTGTTGGAGGATTTTGTACTGTAATTTAACAGGTTTATTTCTAAATATACACACTTAATGAATACGGGATTTGTGTGTATCGAAAACAATTTGTCTTGTTTATAGTAAGTAACAATTTAGAATACAATAATACAATGATTGCACTTACCCAAAATATAATGTAAATTAAAAAACCCTAAACACTGTCACTTATCATCCTTACACCACATTACAATAAATATGCCATCCGTACACCATCGAAATATTTTTATAAAAATTATTCATCACGTGATTTAAAACCAGGTTTGTAAGCCCTCATTTCTTTTAGCCACTAATTTTTCAGTCGCTCATTTGTTCTATTGTTTAACAAAATTTTGAAAAATCTTTTGTCAAGCATCTGCAACTTCGTGCTGGTTGGAAAACTATCACTGGTTTCTTTTGATACAAAAAACAGTCTTTTAAATTTTTAAATATACTTTGAATTAAAAGTTATAAAATAATACAATCTTGAATATTTATAATATAACCCTGTATTACATTAACAATAAAAATGGTTGCTGCTCACATTTCAAAAACTAGAAAGCTTGTCGCTGATGGTGTCTTTTACGCCGAATTAAACGAATTCTTCACCAGAGAATTACCAGAAGAAGGTTACGCTGGTGTTGAAGTTAGAATTACTCCAGGTAAAACCGAAGTTATCATTTCCGCTTCAAACACTCAAAAAGTTTTAGGTGAAAAAGGTAGAAGAATCAGAGAATTAACTGCTTTAATCCAAAAGAAATTCAAATTTGCTCCAGGTACTGTTGTCTTATACGCTGAAAGAGTTCAAGACAGAGGTTTATCCGCTGTTACTCAAGCTGAAGCTTTGAAATTCAAATTATTAAACGGTTTAGCTGTCAGAAGAGCTGCTTACGGTGTTATCAGAAACGTTATGGAATCCGGTGCTAAGGGTGTTGAAGTTGTTATTTCTGGTAAATCTAAAGGTGCTAGAGCTAAGGCTATGAAATTCGGTGACGGTTTCATGATCCACTCTGGTCAACCAGTTGTCGATTTCATCGATGTTGCTACTAGACACGTTTTGTTAAGACAAGGTGTCTTGGGTATTAAAGTTAAAATTATGAAAGACCCAGCTACCAACAAAAACGGTCCAAGAGCTTTACCAGATTACGTTAAAGTTTTCGAACCAAAAGAAGACCAAACTGTTGAAAAACCATTTGTTAATGTTTACAGAGTCGCTGCTTCTGAAGAAGCCCCAGTTGCTGAAACTGAAGCTCCAGCTGAAGCTCCAGTTGAAGCTTAAATTTATTAATTTAATAAGTTTATCTTGACTAAATTTTATGGTTGTCCTTTTTATTTGTCTTTGGTTCGCCTAATTCAAAATTTTTTGTTCTTTTCCAACATTTGAAAAATTTTTTCAATTTATTTTGTTTTGAATAAAAGAAAAAAATTATACATAATATGTTTATTTTCCATTGAAAATTAAAGAAAAATAAAAAAGGCATACTCGCTTTCGCTTTCTATATATTTCTCAATAAAAATTGTAATAATAATGTAGTTTGTTTGAATAGTTAGTTAACTTTTTTTACAAAAATTTACAAGTTAGCTTTAAGGGATACATGATAAAAAACTATGCTATTCTATTAAATTTTCCTACTTTCAATCCGTCCAAGCATACGGACTCTTCTCTCTTAGATGTTTACCATACTTATAAAAAAGCATAGGCACTGGAGCTAAGCATAAAGCTAAACAACCTAGTAAAAAGCTTGCCCAATGAACACCTAAAGACTCAAACAATTGTGATCCAAACAAGGGGAAAACTGCAGCCATTGCGCATCTCGTAAATGTGTTTGCTGCTGCTGCCGATGCAGCATACAGTTTATATGCATCTGTAGTATAAGTGAATATCCCTGAAATGATCAAACCTGTCGCAAATCCATACATACCTGATGCAATGATAGCGCCAATCCAAAAACACCGTTTATATGTGACAAATGCTAAAATGATTAATGAAATTGGAGCTAAAATACCACCAACGATAACTGATGGGAATCTAAATTCAGGTTCTGCTTTCCCATTTCTTTCTGACAATTTCAAGTAAAATTTACTGAAAAAAGGTGATGATAATGACGATAAACCCATACCTACAGCCATACCCAAAAATGCCAAACCTTGTTCAGCAATGTTAAACCCCCAAACAACTTTGAAAGTATAAGGAATTGAAACGAAAAATAAATACACGATCCCTAATATAACACCTGAATAAAAACACAAAACTAACATCATTGGATCCTTGAACAACACGGATAATGGTCTAGAAGGTGCATGAAGTAACGATTTCCAAATATTCTGATCTGAATTTTCTAAAAGTGCATATAAATCTTTGTTACCGGTTTCATTTCTTAGTTCGATTGCTTTCCACTTTGTTAAGACTGGTTTATAAGTTTCAGGAACCACAATTATTAACAATCCAAACAAGAACCCTGTGAAAATTAACAAGGAGTAAAAAGTCCACATAAATTTAGCTTCACCTCCAAAATGGGTCACTATACCTGCTAATAACGGTCCTAAACTTGGGCCTAAAAATGGACATAATGAATATATCGTTAATGGAACACCAATTGTTTGTTTTGAGAAAATATCAGAGATTGTTCCTGGTGCAACAGAAAGGAAAACTGAACCAAACAAACCTGTCATGTATCGACTAAAAATCATGCAACCATAATTTGAAACAAAGCAGGTAAGTATCTGAAATACTATTGATAAAAAAAATGCAGAAATATAAGTAGCTCTTCTTCCATAACATTCGCTCAATGGAGACAAGAATAGTGGACCTGTTGATAATCCCAAAACATAAAATGAAACACCCAGTACAAATACTTCATGACTAACGTTATATTTCTCACGTAGAGGAGTCATTAATGACCAGCAACTTGACAAAATACAAATATCTAAACCAATCAAGGCTAAAGTGATAGTGATTAACCATTTTCTCCAATTTGGCATTAAAAACACATCATATTTGTCTCCTGGCTCGATTATAACTTCGTTCAAATCTAAACTTTCATCAGATTGAAATCCTGAACTCTCACTTTGCTCTTTAGTTATATTTGTGTTTTCCGTCTGCTTCTTGCTTGAAACTCTGGATAAATTATCAATAGTGTATTGATCCGGGTGCAAACTGTGAATGCTATCACGACGTTCTAACTCAGCTAAACTGTTTCTACGTTGTAACATTGGAGGAATCGCATCATTTGCAAAAGCTTGTGGTGCAACTTCGTGTTCACTAGCTTCCCCTGAAGAACTATCCAACGATTCCAAATCAACATCTTCCTCATTCATGATTGAATTTTCCTCGCTGGCAAAATAACTCATGGTGTCAACCTGATTATTATTTTCACTCTTAATACTGGAACTGTCAGACATTTAGAGTATATATATGTCTATATAATGTATATTTGATCTTTTAAACTATACGAGTTGTATTGATCTGTTTATTGATAGCTGGAGTAACAAAATTTACAAGCATCTTTGAATGTTCTAACTTTGTTTAGATAATTATTTTTTCACAATCTACGGATCTAAACAGTATTTAAATAAAGTTTAATTTAGAAAAGCACTACAGCAAACACCTTCTTTTACAGCATTAGTACCAGCTTAAACATCAGCTTATCATGTCTTTCTGTGGATCATGTTAGCCCTGAAAGATCTCTCCCACGCGGCTTTATCAATTCTCAGCCGTTCTGTTACGGACGCACTCACGCATGTACGCCTCACACCACAAGAAAGAGAGGCCAAAAAAAGGTGATAGTTGGGATCTTACTGCTCCGTAAAATCCATCTTTTCCACTGGTATACTACGTGAGTGAGAGCACATCTTGATGACGGGTGTTCAACAAGTGCCAAAGAGTCATAGATGACACTTAACGCTCAATACACTATCAGAGTTGAATTTTCTTAAGAAGAGTTTGGGTAGAAAAAATATTGAATATCCAACTCGGGTAATTACCCGTTGTTATCCCTGCGCATTTAATGTCGAGTAGAAGCAGGTGGTTATTATTTCGGACAAACTTTGCATTTCTGAGATAGGTAACAATGCAGCGTTACGGATCATCTTTGTAAAGTCTAGCTAATAAGCAGTAAATTCAGTTTTTCCGTGCTATAAACACATTTAATCAAAAGAAAATACAAGTTAATTCCGTTAATATACATTTCATTGAAAACAAACTAGAAAATAAAAGTAAAAATATATAACAGTAATAAAAGGGTAAAAGGAGAATCGGTTGGAAAAAAGAGGCACCTATATAAAAAGATATGATAGCCTTTAATATACAACAAGTCAAAGAAAAAAATGCAAATTAACATACCATAATAGTTTTGCATACTTACTTGTTCAAAAACATCAAGCTGGAAACAACAAAGTAAACAGTAGTAGCATGCAAAAATAAAGATAGAAAGAATAAAAAAAAAGGGAGGAAAAAAGAGAAAACAGAGTAAAAAAAAGGCATTGTAGTTTGTAAATTTTAATTACCAAACATCAGAATCAACATAGCAAGAAAGTGAGATCATGAATATGTAAATTAAATGACTTGACAAGTAGTATTAAAAAAAAAAAGGATAAAGAAGTGGTGAAGAGATATAAAACTATCAAGATGGATTATCATTATGAGTAATTTCATACCGCTTTGACTGGTAGTTGATTAAAATACACGTGAATTTAGTTTTGAGGAGACGTAAAGGAAAGCAAACAACATAAAAACTTCAACAAGGAACATTTGATTGATAACTATCAATGTTATAGTTAGTTTGCTGTTTGATATGCCATTTTTTACACTTCAGTCTTTTTATTCTTCATGTTGCAAGTTTGAAGAAGCTTCTCTTCTTTGCTTTTCTCTATCAAAGTAGGACCATAATGAATTTAAAGCAATATCAATACTTCCAGGTGTACCGGATAATCTGAATGATCTGTCTCCGTTTTCATCATCCTCAGCGTCAATGGAAATTGAACATCCTGAAATTCTTCTTATTTCTTGAACTCTAGAACCTCTTTTACCAATCAAAGCACCCACAAAGTCACCTGGGAAGCTAACAGATTCAGAAACTTCTCTAGAATCATGTCTACTATTGTTACTTCTTGGTGTTGATCCAGCATAAGATGAAGAATGATTTCCACCATTTCTATAAGCGGATGCACGTGGACTTGGAACATAGTATGAAGTTGTGGTAATACCGTGATAATCATTTAACAAAGATTTGGAAATTGAGGTAAGTGCTGTTGTTAAGTTTTCAGCTGTACCTTGAACCTCAATAATTCTTTCATTTGAATTGGTTAAGTAATCTCTGGATGCAACCATCTTGATATTGTTCTCTTCTTGGATTGCCTTTATTCTAGAACCACCTTTACCAATCAAAGTACCAATTTGTGAATGAGGAATCAATAATCTTAAACTTAATGTAGAGCCATAATTTGGATCGTTTGGTGATAATGGTGGACATAATGCTTTCAATGGGAAGTATGTATAGCTAATTAAAGAGGTTGGATCAGTGTTGTTTTTAGCAGCAGCTTCAATTGATTGAACATTAGAATCTGTAATAGCTTTTGCAAATAAGACTAAAGCTCTAGAAATATTGTCAACAGTACCTGTGACTGTCAAGATACGATCAATACAACCGTCAACAACTCTTGAAACACCAGCTTTGACTGATGTTTCGTCTCTGATTTTAGTAATACAGTCACCATTCTTACCAATGATTGCACCTGCTTCCCTTCTAGAGACTAACACTCTGTAAGTGATCAATGTTTTACCAATATCAACTTCAGTATTGGAGGATTCGGTTTCTTGATTTGTTTCAGAAACAAAGTTGTTGTTATCGAATAAGGACTCAGAAGTAGACATTATGTGTATTTGAGTAATTGATTGTGGATAATTTCTGGAAAAATAGTATCTTAGTAACTATAAGTGACTATTTGAAATTCTTTTTGTTTGAATAAATTGACACTTGAATTAATAGTGGAAGACACGAAAATTCTCAAATGTAGATAGATTCTTTTGTTTAAGCTATCGTGTTATTTGTCAACGTAAAAACCAATCGAGGCTCGATTTTTTCAATATGTATATGCGTATATTTTAAATTTTACACACACTTTATTCAGCAAGAAATTGAACTTAATTGTACTATCCTAGTCTATGGTTTATTATCAATGTTGTATAGTTACTTCTTTAAAACAACTAACAAAAGTTGCATCTCCCAATTTGACGAAAAACGTACCAAACTTTCGCCCTTTTTGTTTTAATTTTTCTGATTCTTCTCACCCCAAAAGCTTAATTTGGAATTATCTAATAAATGATGTAATCTTTTTATATAATAACGCCATGGAGCATTTTGGCTGGCTGTTTGAATGTATTAGTAAGTGGTGTCGGTTTACTGAGGAGAAGATAATTGATAAGTTTCATTCACTTGATTATTTAAAAAACTGCAATGCAAACAAATAGTGTTCAGTATGGCTTTGAGCAACAAGTAACAAATCACTAGTGACAAACATTTTAAAGCTGCGATCGATTTTTTTTCACGTCGATCGACGTGATGTGCTAAACTGCATACGTTGCACAGCCTTGTTAATTAAAAATGTTGGTGGTATGTTTTTCTATCAAAATAAAAATTCAACAAATGGTCGAATGGTCTAGTTGGTTATGGCATCTGCTTAACACGCAGAACGTCCCCAGTTCGATCCTGGGTTTGATCATTTATTTTTTAATTTTTTTTTTGTTTTCTGCACAAATATTAAACTACACATGAAATAAAATATTAGGATAATTTTTGTCTCAACAATTACCACTAGTAGATGCATAGAGAATATTTCAAAGTTCACAAATAGTGGTCAATTTCCACTTCAATGGCTCATCTACATAAGTAGACTGGGTATCTTTATGAACCATGGCTTCATATTTTCTTCTATCAATTATTGATGTAAATCTGAATGTTCTTGTTATTAATTCATTATTTTCATTAAATTTCGAGTAGAATATTTTATTGTACGTTGGTATATCAATGTCGAGTAGCATATCATCTTCACATTCGGCAGTTATCTCCATATAATGACCTAAGAACTCTTCATGTTCAAGTTGCTGTTCATGTTGAATGTCATCATCAAATTCTTCCGACTGTTCATCTTGAACCAAAGATTCCAAAGGTGTGATTTGAGTAAGTTCAGTATTATGTGTAAGCACTAACGAAGATTTTCGACCAGATATTGCAGCAAAACTACCAATCCTTTGAAACGGCGAAGGTAACGGTTTTAAGAAAAGTGCTTTATCAACGGATTTAGAAACTCTTCTGTGTAGAATATTAACAACAGCTTCTGGTGTTGGTTTCTGATTATCTACAGTCCAAGCAATCCAATTAAATTCTCTGTGAGGAACTAGCATATTATCATGTTTTGGATCAGGACGCAACTCTTTCTCTGGGTATGCATTAACGTCAATATAACAAATAATAAAGCCAGATTTTATAAAAAGACCAGTCTCTTCCATAATTATGTCAATTTCTACCAAGTTATCACTGTTGGAATCTATCACTGGCTTATAATCTTCTACGTCAATTTCGTTGTTTTCTTGGATCAATTCATCATCACTGCCACCATTAGTGGTATTACTTTCAGATTTGTTTCTTTTGTTGGGAATTGTAAAAAATCCTAAATCCAATAGTGTGAGCTTATCGTGTGGAACTAAATCATTTATATTAGTTGGTGGAAAAAAACTTAACAATTCTTCTTGTGTGTCAGTCTTGCACACTTTAAAATTCATACTTCCTAAACCCAAAGCATTTTGTATAATTATACCGCACGATAAATTGTAAACTCCCGGTGACAACTTGATTGTCTTTTTATACTTTACCAGATAAGTTTTATTAACATGTAGCATACTATGATTTAAATATGATTGTGGAGTATCAATCTCATAATCCTGATACTCGACATACAATCTCCTGTTTTTGAAGATCCCATATATCAACTTCCAAGAATCTTTGATGTACTTACAATTTATCACAGCTTGAGGACCCATTTGCCTGCGAATATTGATATCCTTTTCATAGTCTCCCAATTGATAGTGATTAGTAACTATCTCTCTCAATTCTTTTCTCCAATAATCAAAAGACTTGATATAATCAACTATGTAAGGAAGATTATACATAGCAATATTGTAGATGACGTCGTTACCCATCTCCAAAACCAGTTTTTCAGCAAAAGCGTCATTGTACATCACGTAGAGTGTTCTGCAAGTAGCTTTCAATTCATTTGGTGCAAGCTTGAAGATTTTGTAAACAATTTCAGCAGGGAGATCAAGTAAAGAATTAGTTGCTGTGATTGACGCTGGACCTGCATTGAAACTTGGATTCCTAAAAACAATTTCCATTTTGCTCGACTAAGGTGTGATTTTTTAACTTCGAAAACAACTCATTTATCATCATTTAAAACTTTTTTACTAAAATCAAGTTTAAAGTTTTTTTGGACTTCATTTTACCAAGAGATGTAGACACCAAGTCCTTCCAAGCAAGCACATCTTTTGCTCATCATCTACCCCAGCACGGCGAGTACACATTGCATTTTGTTCTTTTGATACTTCTACAGCTACTGCAGGAACTCAAAACTATGACGTCAAAATAAAAAAAAACAAACCCTCCCGTGCAAAGGTGTACTCGAGCCTAACCTACTTAGTTCCTGATTAGTTCGATTTTGGTTGTATAGGCTTGGCTTGAGATAAGTACGCCAAACAATACTCACAGTAAGCTACTAAAAGAATACTAGTATTTATACGAATAATGATAAGAATAATAGTAATAAAACATTTGGAAAAGAGCGGGTTAAAATAAAAACAGAAAGAAAAAAATATATGCGTCCAGTTAACAGAAAGGTCAAAAGAGAAAAGTGTTTGAAAAATAAAAGCAAGCCAGCGTCATAAAAATAGCTAGAACTAGCTCAAAGAAGAACAACTGTGCAAAGCTGAAAAAGGAAGACAAAAAGCACGGTATCAGTTAAGCTTTATCGTATGTTAAATCAAGTATATTTATAAAATGGAGTCTATCTATTTAAAAAACTTTTTTTTTTTTTACTTTTTCACTGCTTGATTTATATTGTTCTTCTTTTTCTTGTTTTTCGTTTCCTTTTATCTGAAATTGAGTAGAACTGTATCATGATTTTCAAGTTTCAATCAATGGGGCTTCAGATTCTTGACCATTGGCTCTTTCACGATCGTAAAATTCGTTCAAAATCTTTGGTGAAATTCTGTTTAACATTTCTTTTGGATAAATTCTCAATAAGGACCAAGCTTGATCTAGAGATTCAAAAACAGTTCTATTTTCATAAGCACCTTGGGCAATAAAGGTCTTTTCGAATTTTTCCAAAAATTCCAAGGATAATTTATCTTCAGTTGAAAGTGCTTCTTCACCAACGACTGCTTTCATAGCAGCTGCATCTCTACCAATAGCATATTTGGCATATAATTGATTTGAAACATCACCATGATCTTTTCTTGTCATACCTTCACCAATTGCGGATTTCATTAATCTTGATAAAGAAGGTAAAACATTGATTGGTGGGTAAATACCTCTATTGTGTAATTGTCTATCAACTGAAATTTGACCTTCAGTAATATAACCAGTTAAATCTGGAATTGGATGGGTAATATCATCGTTAGGCATGGTCAAAATTGGAATTTGAGTAATTGAACCGTTTCTTCCTTCAACTCTACCAGCTCTTTCATAAATAGTGGACAAATCTGTATACATATAACCTGGGTAACCTCTTCTACCTGGAACTTCTTCTCTTGCAGCAGAAACTTCTCTCAAGGCATCAGCATAAGATGACATATCTGTTAAAATGGTTAAAACGTGTCTTTCGGTTTGATAAGCCAAGTATTCAGCAGTAGTTAAAGCCAATCTTGGAGTAATAATTCTTTCAATTGTTGGATCGTTAGCCAAGTTTAAGAACAAAGAAGTTCTTTCTAAAGAACCATTTTCTTCGAAATCTTGTTTGAAAAATCTTGAAGTTTCTAAATTGACACCCATAGCAGCGAAAACAATAGAGAAATTTTCTTCATGACCATCATGAACATCTTTTGTTGGTCTAACTAAACCAGCTTGTCTACAAATTTGTGCTGCAATTTCGTTATGTGGTAAACCAGAAGCTGAGAAAATTGGAATCTTTTGACCTCTAGCGATGGAATTCATAGTATCAATGGCAGAGATACCTGTTGAAATCATTTCTTCTGGATAAATACGAGCGTAAGGATTAATTGGGGAACCATTGATATCTAAATAATCTTCTGCGAAAACTTTTGGTCCATTGTCGATTGGTCTACCAGAGCCATCAAAGATTCTACCCAACATATCTTCAGAAACAGGAATCTTTAAGTTTTCACCGGTAAATTCAACTCTAGTCTTTTTAACATCAATACCTGAGGTACCTTCAAAAACTTGAACAATGGCTCTGTCACCTTTAACTTCTAAAACTTGACCAGCTCTAACAGTGCCGTCAGGCAAAGTTAAATTGACAATTTCGTTATATCTTGGAAATTTAACATTTTCCAAAATGACCAAAGGACCATTGACACCACCAACAGTGTTATAAGTGATACGAGGTTTGATGTTAAAACCTTGGATAACGGCTTTCTTATTTAAGTCAACTGTAAAAAAAAGAAGCTCAAAATTTGATTAGCATACAAAATATAGAGATATTCATCAACATGTTAGTAAAGATACCCAAAGGAACCTAAAATAAAATCAAGTCATTTATACATACACAATTCTTTGTCGGATAGCATTTTATAGTTATTAACGTTAAGATTTTTTTATTTGAAATTACTTTGTATATGAAATGGAAATCACAAGTTCAATTGACTAGGATTCAGTTGATAACTAGACTTGCAGGCGACCAAATGAACAAAACTTGGAGTGTATTTTTTCAATTCAAAAAATAATTAATTAGCAAAAGAATCACTATATGGTTGTATTCAGTATTACTATCTATAGGTATTGATATCAGACGTATACAAATTAGTCTTCTATATAATAATTAGACACTGATAATCCACCCAAATTCACAATTAACATGTTAACTAACTCAATGATACTGCCTAATGCCTTCCTGCCAGATTAAGCGTCTCGTTTCCACAATCAGGCCCCCTTTCTGACCCGTAAATCTGCCAATTCAACTAAAGCAGCATTTAATGATGTAATTAATTACGTAAGGACATTTTGTTTTAAAAAAAGTGATTTTGTATATTTTAATTAAGTGCGGCTTTTAGTTTACTCAAACAGGGTAATTTTCAGCAAATGCTAGTGATGTTTTAAAGTATTGTTAGTCTTATACATAAAGCACAAATTCCTTTTGGTACAAATTTACTATATAACCTCCCAATTATCTATAGACGTTTTGGTATGATTTTGGTTACCTTCTTTAGTGTCATCAATCGGCGTCTTTTTTGGGTTTCCGGAGCCACTTTCATTGTAAGCAAGCTTACCAGTGTTTGTGTAGAAATCTGGGGGAGTAAAGCGGTTTTGTCTTGTCTTATTCAGACTAGACATGTTGAGATGGTTGCTGGATAGCGGTTTTTTAGGAGTTGTATAATTTTTTCTGCGCAAATCTGTTAGGTGATGATGATGTGATGACAAATTTGTGTGTTGTAACGTACTCTTATCCATAGCTGTGATAGAGTTTTTCTGTGTTCTTCCTGGCTTGTTGGGCACTTGAGTTAAATTTTTGGGTTTATATGTCAATCTTAATTGTGATGTACTAACATCGGCTAAACCACTTTGCTCGTTCTTAGAGGTACTGATATTCTGATACGCAGAGGCTGACGGCGAAATGCCAGACAATGAATAATTGATGTCTCCATTATCCAAATTGGCTCGACTAACAATTAATTCGACCTCTAATGTCCTCTTTATCTCGGTACTTAGATATTCATATATCATGTCGCTCAGATAATCCGCACTAATAAAAGAAGCGGCATCGTTATTCGAAGTAGAACTGTTGTTGTTGAAGTTTTCAGTGAATTTAACTGTTCTGCTTGAGATCAAAGAGGGGAGTGATGATGTTGGAGTAATGCTGTTTTGTGATGGCTCAACTTTTTCATTCAAAATGGCATCCTTGATAATTTCTGATTGCTTGAAAAAATCATTTTTACAGTGTTTGCTTTCTAACACTTCTGCCTCTTTATTTTCCTTGTCAAATAAATTAGAATCTTCCTTCTTATCATCTACTTTTGCACTTCTTCGTCTCCAAAACTTTAAAACTTTAAAGAAACTATTGGATTTGAATTCATCTGATTCGCTACTAGTTTGATTATCTTTCAAGGTATCATGATTGATGAGGTTGATTGTTTCAGAATTTATGTCACTATGGGTTTCGATTCCCGAGCTAAGTAGAAGCATTTCAACCAACTTATCAAATGCAACTAGATCATCAAATCTCAAATTTGCCAAGTCAAAATCTGGTTTCAAGTGAATGACAAGTATCAAAATGTTAACAACAATCCTTGCTAATACATTACAAAATACTTTAAGACTGGAGTTTGACAATTCTATTAAACGAGACATTTTTTGAGAATTTCCATTTTTCGATGGAATTTTAATTGGGTACCGTTCCGTATCCATTCTGTTCGTAATCAAACTGACTCCAAAGCTATAATCGGTCTCATCTAAAGGCTGTGAACTTTTTGTGGAAAATTGTTCATCAGCTTGAACCACACCTATAGTTTTGACTATAGGAAAGGGTAAATCAACTTGTAAGTATATGGCACTCCAGTAAATGAAATTGGATAGATTTTCCATTGACATATTTACCATGTTGACCGAATATTTTACAAAGCTTGGAATAGGTAACACAGGCATGAAAAGAATTGATGCTGAAAAGTGATCGTTCAAAGGTTTTGTTCTTTTACCTGACTCTTCTAAACCTTTTTGTTTCTTGATTTGACTTTGTCTCATATTTCGTATAAGACTCTGGTTCAAGCTAGTAAAACTATAATTCCCCTGTACAAGGCTATCAGAATTCACTGATGTGGTTAATGAGTGATTATTGAGTTCTTGCTGTCGTTCTTGGGGTTTTTGTTGTTGCTCATCATGTTTGCGATTCGATTCAATCTCGACATTAGATAATTTTACCAGTTGTTCAAAGTGTTGTAGTCTTGAATTCTGAATTATTATGTCAATTTTCATTAGCTGATCACTACGAATGTTGTCGATATCTTGCTGAAGTTCCAACAGTTTTGTTTGATATTTTTCTTGATAGCATTTTTTGGCTTCAAGTAATTTCGTCTTTTGGGACAAAATTTGATTTCGAACTTCTCCGATTCTCTCTTGTAGCTCATTATTAACATCTTTTTGTCTGTCATTTTCAGACTGAAGATACTTTAAATTCTTTCTATATTCAGAGATATCGACATTTAGTAAAATGTAGGCTAGTTTTGCAATAGCGTCCACAGAAGGTGATAGTTGTTCCAAAAGTTTATCATCAAATGTTTTTTTGGTGCTCTTCAACTCATGAAGTAGATACTGTTTCAAATACTGCGGTGAACTCTTCTTGGAGCAACTATCCAAAACATTGAAGATTTCTTCTCTGGCTTTCTTATTGAAAGACTCCAACGTGATCAAATTCAATTTTGCTTTTAGCACTTTGTAATTTATACATGATGCACAATAAAATATAACTTTATTCGATTTGTAACGGTTTTCACTAAAATTTGCATCATGGCAGATACCACAAGTGCCTATCAGTCTATGACCATAATGATCATAACGATCCATCGTTTTTTGTACTTGATTAACAATGCAGAGAATGTGGTTGTCACCTATTTGAAACACAAAAAACAACCCACGAGTATTCAAAAGGCATGGATTATTTTGAAAAACTAGATAGTAACCAGCCAAATAGCTCAGTAAGTTCCCACTTCAATTTAAGAGGGGCGAAAAGGCTAGATGTGATGTATCAGTTGAAGTTGCTTAATATCGCATCAGGCTGTTCAATTCTAAATCACAACTATTGTTAACACTGGCTAATCTTTCTGGTGCAAAGAGATCCAACAAAGATTTGAATTTTACTAGTGGTTGAAGTAACACACTGAAGTAACAATCACCAGTTACACCACTGGAAAAGAAAATAGGTAAATGGTGGGGAGGATGAGCGTCTGAGATAAGCTCCAAATTCTCGTGCGAAGAAAAAAGAAGCGAAGAATATTTGTAAACACTAGAGCTGACTCAAGACTAAACAAGTTTATGTTTTTTTGTTTAAAAGTCGATAAGCAACTGAAAAAGACAAGATTTCTTTGATTTGATCTTGAGTTGAAAGATATTAATTGAAGCTAAGCTAGTTTTTACTAAGTATCAATTACTATTGAACCAAATAGTTCACTATTGAATATGCGAATAAGAAAAAATGTACTTATAGGTAAGTGAATTTTAACAGTTCTTCATGTATTTTACTACAAGTTAACTAACTTTATTGATTATTTGAAACAATTGATATTTTAAAGGATTTTGCACTGGTTTGGTTGCAGCTGCTTATCTTGGTTTTGCTGATATATCTCTTCCCCATGACAAATTGCTCCATTTTTCGATGTTTTTCATTCTAAGTCTATTATTTTATTGGATCTTAGAATCACGTTCACTCCGTATGATAAGAAACATGTCATTACTTATATGTACAGTATTTGGTGGAATTGGGAGTGAGTTTGTTCAGCCCTTGATTGTACCAACAAGAGTTTTCGACATAAACGATATCGCAGCAAATATATGTGGCTCTTTACTTGCAATTTTTATATCGAATGCTTACCATAGTTATCTTCTCAAAAGAAAGTGGCACAGTAGACGTCCACCTGTTGATATAGAAAACAGGGCTGGTATATACCATCCGGTGAGCGATGTTGAAGAAGATGATGAATTTGAGTTTGATTTAGATGAATATGACCATGTTGATATACCGCTAGGTTCGGGAAGTCAAGCTGAATTTGGAAAGACTAAATCCAATTCTGTTACCTGAAGTAGTTGAATGAGAAAAAATTCGAACAAAAAAATTTTTAATGGTATTGTTATTATTACATAAAAATAATAAATGACAAAGAATAGATAAAAATATACTAACGTTCTAATTATACATAGATGATGTTTCCGAACCTGCGAAAAGAATGTGAGTTTGTATAAAAACTATTCATGTTTATCTTCAAATTTTGGCAAGTTCCATGGTTTAATAACAATATAAGAGTTTGAAGGAGTCAAGACACCAGCTAACGCATTGTAGAAAGAGATGAAAGATGTTATCACACCCATGACACCTGCAGCTTTTGTACTGTTCGGGCTCTTACCTAACTTTCCAATGGTCAATAAAAGGAAAGTAATATCTAGGAAAAAGAACAAACTGAAAAATGGCACAGTTGCTTTCATGGTTGCAATACATAGCATGAAGGTGAAAATTGTCCATCCTAAAAGGTAAAAACCAATTGCATTATCTAATTCAACTGGATCATCATAGGATGCTGCAATATTAAACCAAGGAACAGTAATTGCACCAAAACTCATCCAAAATCCACCAAATGAACTTAAAGCCAAACCACCAAATGTATTTTCAACTGCTAATTCCCACATACCTGCTAATAATTGAATAAAACCACCGTAAAACATGGCTAAACCAACAACAATAGCATCATTTTTGACACCCATGGCACCAGCATTGATCAAAGATAAAACAAATGTTGTTAGTCCGAAAGCACATAAACCCAAAGGTGCAGGATTACCAAATTTGTGTGTAGGTCTAACAGTCACACCAGGTTGTAAAGTACCACCGAAGGCTTGAATAAGGTCATGTTTGTTAAATCTTTGATCTCCTAATATAACATACTCTGAACCGTTGTTTGAATATGTGGATATGTGAGTGACCGGGTGGTGATCAACGTTTTTTTTGGATCCGCCTTCATCGAATTTTCCCATCACCCTGTGTTGGTTGTTAGTGGATGATTGAAGCGAAACTGAGTCTGTTTGACTTTCTATATCAGATGGCATTTTGTGTTTGTGTATATGTATGAACTCGGTAGCGTTAATTTGCGTGTAATTTGTGAATAAAAATAAGAGCGTAAGTTAAGAAACTGATAGTAATGGTTTTTGCAGTTATATTATATAAATAATTCGTTTAGGAGTGATTTCAAATAATAATTTGAAAACCAAAACCAGTTAAGAAGTTGAGTTTTAAATTCATGGCAAAACACGCTGTATTTATACAATTTTTCTAGCTTCCAAGAGAAACAAGAAAAAAACGTTTGAAGTATAAAGTGTTAAAAATTTGTAAGTTGAATCTGTACCTATCGTCACTATGACTTTGTCATATTCATGCATGCATGCAAACACAATAAAATACAATTAAGCCGCATATTAAATATTCCCCACCCCTTGGTAAGCTGCCACTTTCTGCCACAAGAGAAAGAGGGTGACATGGTGGGGTCCGACAGTTTTTTTCTCGGTGTTGCAATTCGGATCGGCATAAGTTTGGCCTGGCATACACAGTCGGCACAGATTCACCGTTGGACTTGTTGTGTGCACTATGCTGTGCTGAGCTGTGCTTTGCTGTGTTGTGCTGTGCAGACGTTGTTCGTTTCTAGGTTCTTTCCCCTGTCTTGATTTTGCAACTTGAAAGGAAAGGCTGTAGTTCC
Source organism: Ogataea sonorensis (assembly GCA_037951595.1). NCBI lineage: Eukaryota > Fungi > Ascomycota > Pichiomycetes > Pichiales > Pichiaceae > Ogataea > Ogataea sonorensis. Next base: position 1,460,746 of record JBANDG010000001.1, on the reverse strand, counting down.
GAATAAGCTTACATTATGAATAAGTTATCCGAATCTATCTATACACATGGCGTAATACAAAATTATTAGTATCTGGTTGGCTATTCTTACCCCGCTTGAAATAAATGATATATTTTGCTATTATCGTACTTTTGCAAGTGATTAAGGACTTGAGAAACAACTTCCACAAACTACACTAATAACTTGCTGTATAACGGGCTTAGTCAATGTGCAAAATTTGGACACTTTTTGGGACAAAGACCAAAACTGATCGAAGATCACAGCTTGGTGTATTGTTATAATATTAGGTATCTCTAAAAAATAATTAAATGGCAACTTTCCTAGTTACAATAGAATTGGCATTCACCCTACAGTACGTCGCGAAGAAAAAAAAAAAACACCCCGTGACAAAAGAAAAAAGGGGAGGGGTTTACCCCTCATGATCGCGCGGACGTGGTAAATTCACCCTACAAGAGATTTCTCTTCAAGCAAAGTCTTGGCCCCAGAGCTTACAGTTGCCCGATTTTCCGATTTCCAAGCTATTTTTTCCGTTGAGGAATTTATCAAATTCTTGTATATACTCATGGATTTATCTGACTTAAGAATAAGTGTTTGAGACAAATATAACTGTTGTTTTTCTCTGGGTTTTTTTTCTTTGCCATATAAACAACTTAGTCTTCTATATCTTTACCACTTAATGTAATCAATAAATTTGATTTTTACAAACATTTTTAGTTGCTACAGCCGTACAAGGCTAGACTGTTCACGACATAGTGGGAATTGAAAAAATAAAAAAAAATAAAAAAAAATCACATACTAAATCTTTCAAGGAGGAGGTTTACTGAGCTTAGTAATATCTTTGGCGGTTCATAACCGTTGCTCCTTAAGTGTGACTTGCAAGTTTTTGTAGTTTGAAGAAAAAAAAACAATAGCTTTATGCATATTGGTGTTGCCTTTTTTGTTTTTCTCAGATGTCCTGCGGCTATTAACGTAGCCTATCGACCTCCAGATCATAATTCAGTTCATTACTTGGTGGTGAATATTAATTAAGATTATGCTCGATAAATAGATTGTTCTTTTTACTTGAAATATGAAAAAAAAGAACAGGGAAAAAAGAACCCCATCCAAATACATCAGCAAAAACATGTGACACTAATTGAAAAAAGCCATGCGTACTAGGACCTTGTAAATATGATAGATGTAGTAAAGTGGTTTTGGAGTAGTCATTCCAACTTTTGCTTTAGTTACCGCTTTGTTTTACGTGTGAGAATTGATCAACGTTATATATCATGGTTTCAGACTGTAGCTTCAATTTACACTTTGTATTCCTTTGCCAACCTTCTACCTGATGATAGGGGATATTGCAACGGTTTGAGAAAGTAGCTTGGCAATAATTACCGTTGTGAAGAAGCAAACTAGCTGTTTTGCTTTCTAAGCCGATTTCGAGTCCGTACACCACTAGAAAGGGGGTGTAAACGTTCTTGTCTAAACAATTAAACCCCCTCTCCATCCATCAAAATAAGAAACTATAATATTGTGGTCATGTTTCGGTATATAGTGCACAAGCTTTGGACCGACTCATCAATAACTATTAGTATACCTCAACAGAAGTTGTCACGAGATAAGATTACAAAGAAAATTACAGAGTACTTTTGTAAACTATTTGAGCTTAACAACCTCCGCTTCAATTCAAGTAAACTCGAGTTAATCCCCTCAGTTTTTTTATCTATATAATGACCACCGGCATTTAACAACAGGGCTGTTGCTAATTTGCTTGAAGTAATATAACACACTTTTGTCAGCATATGGATCTTTAGATACTCAGAATACAACAAGCCGAAAAAACAAACTGACAAAATTACTTCTTAATGAAATTGTCTCAAAGTGAAATACAACTTTCTCCACCTAAAATACTGCAAGATACTCTTATACTATGACGGTTGAGCGCTAACTCGATTCTTCAAAATATAGCTTGCGGGGATTACAGTAAAACCAAAATAAAATTCTTAACATGATTTTTCGTGTCTATCTCTCGTAAACGTGAACCATCTAAAGTCTTGTCAGCATTCTACCATTCACATGTTTTAATGATCAATTGACTTAGCTTTTCCAAGTACTCGGTATCAATCTCATCAAATCCGTTCAGATTCAAACAATCAATATCTATCACTCCTTTCAACTTAGAGCCATCCCCAAATGGAACCACAATCTCACTCTTAGTCTCACCATCACAAGCAATGTGATCTGGAAATAACTCCACGTTGGGAACCAACTGGGTCTCGCCTGTTGCAAACGCTGTTCCACACACTCCGTGTCCGATTTTTATAGTTTGGCAAGCAACCTTCCCCATAAATGGACCGAGAATCAACTGGTTGTTGTTCTTAGGATCCAGCAAGTAAAATCCACACCAGTTGGCTGGTACCTGTAATGCTTCATTGTATAGATGCCATAGAAGCGAGCTGCAATTGGCCAAATTACACACCCAGTTGGATTGATCAAAAGACAAGGCCTCATAGGAGTCAATCAGTTGTTGGTAAAGTTCCTTCTTGGTTTCTTTGGTCAATTTTTCATCAGACACAGTTTTGAATGAGGTGTAATCAGCATGATGTAGCTTATCCCCGCTTGAACCCATCGTGATTGTATGTTGTATTTCAGTTACAATTAATATTGGATCTTCAATGAATGCTTACACAGAATAGGTATAGTATATCCAAATTAATGAGTTTATTTTCTTATGATTTTTCATTCATTATTGATACAGATTCGCTTTCCTTGGAAAAATCTCACGTCAAAAGTTTTGAGATGCCAAATGAGCATGAGGCGCTTAAATCCTTATTTTTACTTTTTACTCTTATTAATACCATTAATGTATAATGCGAAACATTTTATGTCAGTAACATGGGACTAATATTAAGCCAAATGTGTATATTAAAAGTTTTGGTCTACAAATTAAGTTATGAAGTATAGTTAGAATTGTAAATTATTGGTAGATCTTGAAGTAAATTAACATTATCTTCTCCACAAGCGTTCTGAGGAGGCGGACGAGGATTCAGATTGAAGGTTTGTATTGGAGTTTTGTCGTATTTTTGCTAAACGTGGTATACTTGAACTTGCGACTGATCTCTGCTTAATGTTTGTTGATATATTTGACATCGTTGAAGACCTAGAAATAGGTCTCGTAGACGTTGACAAATGAGGGTATGAACTCTTTGTAGCTTTATTATCCACACTAGCAGTACTTCTACTGAAATTTTTGTAATCGGGTATCGTTGGTAAAGTTGTTTTGGATGATAAAGTTGAGCATGATCTAGAAGGTGATATTGAATGCATGGTTTGAGATCTGGAGATTTTTGCGTGTTCCATGGTTGAAACTTTTGATTTTAAATTCTTCATAACAGACTCACTTTTCATGATGGAAGACTTTGTAGGTAATGCATAGGAAGGAATTCTACTTACAGTGCTTTTTGAAGGATCCTTTGATGGTACATTTGAGCCTGAAATCGATTTTTTAAGTTGAGGTACAACTTCTGCTCTGGAGAGAGAAGGAGTATTGTGCAACAGAGCGTTTTGACGAAAGGTTGAAGAAGTAGTTATCGGCTTTTCCTTTGGCTTGTTAACGGGACATTCTTGTTGTTGCCTTCTTATCAGTAGGTCTTGATTTATGTTAGGTCTTATCTGATTTGGTCTTGTTGGACTAATGGAAGGTTCGGTTTCTTTGAAAGTGCCAGTTTGGGTTCTTAATCTTTTTGAAGCGCTTCCAAGATTCATGATTGGTTCTCTTTTTTCACCTGGACTCGAATGATTTTGGTTTGAGGTTTCTGCGTTTAACACCATATTGAGGTTTAGACTTGGTTCACTTTGAATTATCTTTCTGTGAATAGAAGGAGATTTTCTTGTGGTACTATTAGTGTTATTATTAGTTCTACGCACTGCATAATGAGATGCAATAGACTCCATCCTATTGAATCTCGACTTGTGAGGATTAGAAAATCTGGATGAATTACGTCTTGATAATTCTTGATTAGAGACAGTACTGTTCATTTGAGAAATGTTCTTAACATTTTCCGCTCTAACGTGACTATATCTATCGTTTAATTCATGTAGTACTGAAGATGTTAACTTTGATGAGAATAAACGTTGCTGTAAATGATCCATTTCATGCGTAAAAGAAATATTTTCTTTATCTTGATAGCTTGTATCAAAATCATTATAGTCTATAGATGAAGTTTCAGGTGATGATTTTAATGAAGGATATAATTTTCTACCGTGAGTTGGGGTAAACTTGAAGCTTGATATCGTTGGAGTTGTGACTTTTTTCTTATTTTGACTTTCTTTGGGAGGAGTACTTGTTAAAAAATCATATGTCCGGTTACTGTTTTCTTCAGTAAAGCTTATATTTGGTTGAAGTACTGGAAACCCGCCAGGAACATTGCAAGAGTTAAAAGTACTCATATCTTAAGCTTGAAAGTTGAAGACCATTTGATTAAATACTGTTCAATCAAACTGAAATCTTCAATACAAAGTCCAGCTTAAAACATTGCAAATCGACATGAATTAAAAATTTCAATTTTTTTTTTTTTCCTGTGTTTTATGGTATACTAGTTTAGTACAGTTCATCAACGCAGTAGATTATCAAAGATCAGTGATCTATCGATTCTGATTTAACTAGTTAATTTAAATTATTTCAGAAATTGTTCAAATAGGGTTAAATGTAAATAATGCACCGCCATAATTGAGGTTGATGATAATAAAAACAAAAAAGCTAATAAAGCAAAAAAATAAATCGACAACTGCAGGACTCGAACCTGCGCGGGCAAAGCCCAAAAGATTTCTAATCTTTCTCCTTAACCACTCGGACAAGTTGCCTTAGATGTGTTAAATTTAATGCTGGTAATTTATACCAAGCCAAAAATCATTTTAAATTAGGTTTGAAGTTTATACATTATAACCTACTTTTAATCATCCTCTAACACAATAAGTTTCAATTTAATAACTATTTTTTTAGTTTTAAAATATATTTTAAGCATTATTTTCAATAGTTAAGCTATTATAAAAGAGAAACAGTTTGTGTGTTAACGTTAAAATAACCTTTAATTGTTAGAAAGGAAAATTTTAAAAAACAAAAAAAAAATGAAGCTTTGATTTTGAAAACTCTTTTTCTGAACTAAGCTTTACGTTGAAGTTAAAAAAGAAAATTTTAACTTTAAGCATAATTTCTATTGACCACTGCAGTTATTATTTATTTACTTTTTCTGCTTTTTGAGTGTTTAGTTGAAGTAACTAACTACCAATTTATAATTTTTTCTCAAAAAAACTTTTTGATAATGAGCGTTCAAAATAGTTTAAAATAGGTTCTTGCAAGGGTTGTAAAATTTGTAAAAGATTGTCAAAAGGGGTTATAAGCAAGTTTTTATGTTACTCATGTTTCGGTTGAAATGCTAGGAGCGTATTGTATAATTTCAATAGTTAAAAGTTTATAAAATGAATAGTACAATCATTTGATCAAAATGAGACGAGTAGATGAATTACTGCTGATTGTTAAAAACTACCAATGTCTAAAAACTTTGCTTCGTTGTATGCAACCACTTAAAAACTCAAATACCACAAAGCAGTTAAAATCAAGTCTCATAATTAAGGATTTTGAAACCAGATTTCAGAAATTGGTTACTCAACTGTAATTAGTTTGAATCATGTAGGATTGCAAGCCATTTATTAAATACTCAACGAAACAAAAAGCTTTTAATACTATCACTATTAATCTTTAAAGTTGGTTAGCAATTTTGTTGACATTTTCACACTGATGAAACAAAAAGTTACTGAGTTGAGGCACGATCTGTTTAAAATAAACACCAACAGTCTCATCAGGTTGAGAGGAATTATTATAAAACAGTGTCTTGACAAATCTAGATGCTTGTTTAGTCTTTTACTCCAGTTTGACAGGTTACATTATTTTAGGAATCAATCACAACACTGTAAAAGAGAATCAAATTTAGGCTTGAAATTTAAGAGACAAAAATTAAAACGTTTTAAATTCAAAAAAAAGCTCTTTGCAGTAGATTTGATCACACAAAGTTACATATTATCAGTGATAAAAGAAGACATGACAAGATTGTTTCTACAATTACTTATGTAGAACATTTAATCTCTGTAAACGCTACCTAATGTCTTTTGAAGATTTCAGAGATTCCATAAAAAAGTATGATGTCTGATTTATCATGTTTTAGTTAAATTCGAAAATGCTGAACAGATTTGCAACAAAGAATGTTTGTTTGGTCAATCTTGGACTTTGTCTAAGTGTTGCAGACAGAGATTACATGCGACGAGTTTGTAACAATCTTTCAAAGTTAAAGCATCAACTGAAAATTAAATCTGTTCATCTTTGTAGGAACTCAACAGGCGAATAGGGGGTAGCTTTTTGTCGTCCTATTTTGATGTAAAGTCTTGAAAATTCAATTGCACCCCGAGGTAACTTTACACTTGTTACTATGCGTTTAGCTAAAAGCATAGTGCTCTCTTTAAAATTGTGACCAACGATAGCCGAAGTATTCCTACATATTGGTATTAAAACATGAACTTTTAAATTAACTAGTTAAAGCATAAAACATTACTTTATAAAGCGAACAATTCTGATAGCAAGGCGTAAAAATGAATTGAAAAACAAAAAAAGAATTAGTTGGAAGAAAAATGAGATAGAGCAGAAATGCCCTAGCCTTTGTGGAACGACTAAACAAACCATCGAAAGAAAAAATATTGGTAAAACCTACAATTGAAGGTGGATCACCAATGACTTATTAAAAGCAACAGTTCCAATTATCATATGGTGCAGTCAAATTAAATGCACCATTTTCCTTCTTATCAATATGAATTAAGATTCCCCCTAAACATAGTTCTTGTAATCCAGGAAAACTGCTAACAAAAAATTTTAAATCATCAATCATATTATGTAGCATCAATCTTGTAAGAGCCGTCAAATCCATATTTAGGTAGCCAAAGTTAGCAATCTCAACTGAATTTAGTAAAGGAAACTCTATGAGCTTCAAAGCTGAGTATTTTTCAAATCTTGGTATTCTTTTGAAAATCATACCAATGATGAAGCTATATACAGATGTTAGTTCTTGTGTACTATATCTAAATTTATTAGCATATGACTTTAATAAATTCCTTGAATTTTCACATTCAACACAAGAGCAATTTTCAAACAAGTAGTTGGTTGAATTTAAATTTTTTTGAATATCAATCTCACCATTTTTACCAAGTTTAACAAAAGGTTTCCAATTATAAAAAAAATCAGGAAATATAATAGTTTCAAGTTTTTTCAAATGCAGAATATTAGTGAACAATTTTGTCTTTTCAGCAAGGTAGTAATCGTCAACTATGAAATGGGTCTTGTAATCAGATGGATTACAGCTAATTGGCGGTAATAGTGAAAAATTATTTAAACATAGGTTGAGATATTTAATATTTAGATTTTCCCTGTTTAAAAATGAAAAGTTGTTTAGTATGCAGAAGGATAAGTTTGAATCTTTGAAGAGATATTGAGATTGAACAGAAGAATTTTTCAACAAATTATTAGGGTTTAAATGGACAATTGAAAGCTTTTTCAAGTGGCTGAATTTTGAGTAAACAAACTTGATCAAGTTTGAATTATAGTCATCATTCCATTCATTTATCGAAGGTTGATAAAACTTCAATTCAAAAGATTCCAAGTTAGAAAACTCAATGCAATTAAGACTTTTTTCAATCAATTCTGGATTTGTTATATTTATTGTCAGTTCGGTCAAATTTTCTAGTTTAACATTTTTGTTAAAGACCAAGTTATCAAAGAACCAAGTTGATGAATCAGGATTCATAATCATCAAAGATCTCAAGTGTCTTAAGACTTCAATCATTTTTGAATCAAATTTGAAAGTTTTGGACTGATTAGGTCTTGTTTTGGTGTTGATTGTCAAAGATTTTGTTTCTTTTGAAACTTCGTTCAAATCAGAAAGTTTATCCAACTGGTATTTTTGGAGAGTTGTATCAAAGTCGCTCATATTCATCCAACTATTGACTCTTTCCTCATCATTTTCATAAAGCATATTGTATGATGTGGTTTGCTTTATATTGGAGGTTTGAATATATTCTTTAATCAAATTGATAGTGCTGATACAATTTGAAGTATCTAGAAATTCCAACTCTTTTAAACCGTATAGCGGGAAATTTTGATTTTTAACCTTAGACTCAATCAATAAGGAAATAACCGTTTCCACTTCTTTTCGACTAACATTATGAGCAATTGTCAAGTTTTGAATAAAGTAAATTAATTTTGGATTTTGATATAACGCACCAAGAAAAGAATCGTATTTACTTAGTTTTAGTTTGGTAAATGAACCCGCATCATTATAATTTTTCGATGGAGCTAGAGTTAATTTATCATTAACGATCAAAATCAAAGCGTACAATGATTTGTTAGCATAGTAGTTTAAGTATTTGTTTGTTCTACTCAAGTTTATCAACTCATTTTTATCTCCGATATGAGTTATTATGATGTCCATCACATTATCTGGAAACGATAGATAGTTATCGCCGATCCTCATTTTGTTTTTATCAGCGTATATTCAAAGATTAGTGTTATGAAACAATTTAAAATCACACAAAAATCATCACAGTAATCAAATAAGTTTTTTAATAAAGTTGTTGGTAAATTCATTATTCTTATATACTAAAAGAAAAAGGAAAACGCAAACATGATGAATAAAAACAGTGTAACTACAAAAGCCGATGAGGTGCCACTGTTATGGTTTTTGTGGGGAATTAACTCCTTAAACGCCCTGTGAAAAATTCACCTGCAACCTGAAGTAAGTTCCGTTCGGAGTCTCGCAAGCCAAATCTGGGAGGTGCTCGGAAAACGTGCCGTGGGAAAATTTAAAAATTGCGCGCAATGGCACGGCGGCGGCACGGCGATGACTTTTTGCATGCCAATGTCGCTGGCGGGTGACAGGTGTCTGTGTGTGCATAAAGAGATGAGGTGATGAGCTGAGATGACTCAAATCACTCATTGAAAGGTAATAACACCTTGATGTGATTTATATTTTATTGCAAAAAAGAAAGAGTAATAAAATATAGAGTTTACATTACTTATACACTAAAACATACATTACTTCGAGTTAGAGCACAAATAAATTACAATCAAAGAGTATGTAGACTCAAATGTTTTAAAGGACCCTTTAAGCGTGGTTCTGCTATAATTAGAACCACAGTTTGCTCATCCTCATCTTTTTTTTTTGCTTTTTTTTTTTTCGCTATTTGCCAGGCTTTTCTCTTTTCTTTTTTTAGTTTTCGAGTTGCATTTATGAATCATTTAGCGCATGATCAAATTATGCACAAAAATGTGATTCATGGCATTCAAAAAGTAAATGAGTGATGGAAAAATCACGAAAATCAATATGAGCACGCCTTTCAATGCTGACAGTCCTAGAGAGATAGATCCCTTAAATCCATGGTTAATACTTTTTAGTCAACACTTTGGTTATGCAAATTTCGTCAAGTCACACAACTTACTAAAACCCAGTTATTCAATAGTCTTTTTGCTCAAGTGTCTATTCAGTTACAGTACAACTATTTAGATACATTGAAAAGCAATTGATCGATGAACCCAAAGCTTTTCAAAATTTGTGATGAGTTCCAATTTGTCGAGATTACAAACTCTAGTTCGTCTGAATGAAAGACAGCACTGAAAAAAGCCATTCCAACTTTCTCATCAATCAGGATTGAGACATTAAGAATTGTATGTTCGTCATTTAAGTTTATAACAACGATCAACGACCAAGTTAAGACTCTATACTGATTTTTCACCTATAATCAAAAGATCAGTTAGCTTCAAAATAAAGCAAATAACAAAATATTTTAGTCACTCTGTGTGAGTTTTCAAAAAACACAAGCTAAAATTTATAGATGCTAAGCTATTTAAGTGAATCTTTATCATTCACCCCCACACTTTTCCAGGTTTTTACCCTAATTCAAACTCTCTCAACAAACACTAGCCACTTTGTTACGTAATGCTTTACGTAATCAAAATAGTGTTATAATTACAATATTTTAAACCCCAATCATTTTTAACACATCGAAGGCAACTTGTCCGAGTGGTTAAGGAGAAAGATTAGAAATCTTTTGGGCTTTGCCCGCGCAGGTTCGAGTCCTGCAGTTGTCGATTTATTTTTTTGCTTTATTAGTTTTTTTGTTTTTATTATCATCAACCTCAATTATGTGACTTGCATTATCTTAACTACGGTATTATAAGTCAAAACAGTATTTGGTTCCTTATTTTTTAATCTATAAAAACTTTGAAAAGAGAAAAAAATTAAATAAGAAGCAATCTCAAAAATACAGATAGAACAAGTGAAGTTGAAACAGAAAAATATACTGAAACCTCCTCAAAAAAATATAGTGTTTAATTGAATAGTTCTCATGTTTGAAAAGCCCAATTAGCTGTTGACTAAATAATATCATCTAAATCGTCTGTAGACAAGCCTTGTTCACCTTGCATATTAGCAGGTGCTTGAATTGATGGAATAAACTCCAAAGTAATGTAAGCGAATGAAATAACAGACACGATAAAAGCTAGTAATATTCTGATGAATGAGCCATGGAAATTGAATAAGGCAATTGAGAGGTAAATTGCACCTCTTCCTAAGAAAGAAAAGAAAGATGAAGCATAAGCGTACAATTGTGGTGGGATTTTAAATTCGAGATATATAAGTAAAGCACCTAGTCCCACAATGTATAGACCTTGTAAAAAGTAGGTAAATCCTGTAAATAGTTCAGTTATACCGAAACCAACCTAAACCGATGAAAAAACGAAAAATAGTAAATAGATATAAAGTATGTTAGTATGTAATTCAAGACAGTAGATTGAGTTCGATTCAATGGTTACTTAATAAATAAAACATACAGAGATTATACCAACAAATAAGTTGATTGCTTTGAAAACAATGCTGAAATCCGAGCCACTTGTATTTTCAAAGTCAATGTCATCCATATTGCGTGTATTAATTAGATATAACGAATGAAAGTTAATGAGCTTGACTATTACAGAATATTTATAATTATATAAAAATCTAGGTTTAACGTAAACAAGTAATATAGGATAGGATAAACGGTAATATAAATGGAGTAAATACAATTCTCAGTTGACGTTATCGTGGAATGGAGAAAAACAACGTACTCAAAAAATAAAGTGTAGCTATTATTTATTCACAATATGGCACAGCCTACAACTTTTGTTTCCACGCAATCAGAGTTTATCTACTGTTAATTTTTTCAAACAATTGGAATCAAGTAACTGAATGAATATTTATTATTACATACATATGTATTTATAGTTGAAACAAGACGTATACAACTAGTAGAGTAGCTTGAGTTGTGTCAATTCTGAATCTTGATTGCCCTACGGCAAACCCATTAGTGACTTAGATGCGGTAATTTTACAATTCAACGATTAAAGTATATATAGTAATAATAATAGTAATAGTAGTAATGAATAAAAAAAGATGTAGAAAATTAATTATGATAAAACTAACTGACTATCATTTTAAAAGTGATTAATTCAATAATCAGTCATAAAAAAGTAACAAAGGAGATAAAGGAGGGGGTGAATGGGAGGGAGTAAAGGTGTGAAAAAAAAAGCAACGAACAACGCATAACTAAAAACAGATTCAAAAAAAAGAGACAAGAAAAGGAATAATAATAATACTAGTAGTAATAATGATAATAACAATAAAAAATAATAATAATAATAATAATAATAAAAACTAAAATAAAAAACAACCGTTTATACACTACACAAACTCAGCACATCTATTCTTCATCTGGCTTTTCAGCAGTCTTTTCTGGAGCTGGTTCATCTTGACCAGCTTCGGACATATCTGAAGTCCATAAAGTTAAGTTATCTCTTAATAGTTGCATAATCAAAGTTGAATCTTTATATGATTCTTCAGATAAAGTATCTAATTCAGCTATAGCATCATCAAAAGCTTGTTTAGCTAAATGACAAGCTCTTTCTGGAGAATTCAAAATTTCATAATAAAACACTGAAAAGTTCAAAGCTAAACCTAATCTAATTGGATGAGTTGGTGGTAATTCAGTAACTGCAACTTCAGAAGCAGCTTTATAAGCTTCTAAAGATAAATCAGCAGCTTCTTTACGTTTTTCGGTAACAGCAAATTCTGCTAAATATCTGTGATAATCACCCTTCATCTTGTAATAGAAAACTTTAGATTCACCAGTTTGAGCAGTTGGAATTAAATGTTGAGTTAAAACATTTAAAATATCATCACAAATGTTACTTAATTCTTGTTCAATTTTAGATCTGTATTCTCTTATTAAAGCAACTTGAGCTTCATTACCTTTAGCTTCTTCTTTTTGTTCAATTGATGAAACAATTCTCCAAGAAGCTCTTCTTGCACCAATAACATTTTTGTATGCAACTGATAATAAATTTCTTTCTTCTATTGATAATTCTTGACCTGATGAAGCAACAGCTTTCATATTTTCAACCATTTCTTCATATCTTTCAGCTTGCTCAGCTAATTTAGCCAAGTAGACAGAATCTTCACGTGAGAGAGACATTTTTATTATATATTTTTTTATTTAGTTATTAAAATTTGATTCAATTGCGTTAAAAGTCAAAAAGTAAACAATGGATAAATTTTTGTTTATTTTTGATTTTTTTTGGGTTTGTTTCGAGAATATTGTTAAAAAATTCTATAGTAGAAATTCAATTGGAACGAAAGAATAAAAAAAAAAAATAAACACAAGTATGTTAGTAAACACAATTTGATGAACAAGTAAAAAATAGAATGCAAATAAAGCACATATTCAATTCACGCCATCATCCCTTTAATGTCAATTCGATCATCATAGCGTCAATCGATAATTTTTGTTTTTCTCATTGCCAGTTTGTATAATGTGTGTGTGTCTCTCTCTATATTTCTCACTCTCTCTACTTGCTTGGACGGGGGTAAACCAAAACAGTCATAAAACAGAACAATTGGTTATGAGCCACTGCGAACAAGAAAAAAAAAGGCGCTCATCCTCATACCCAAAACAGGAGAGAAGAAAAAAGAAATAAAAAGAAATAAAAACAACACGGGCAACCAGCCAGCGGTGAGTGGCACAGGGGAGACGGCGCGCGCGGCAGAGAAAGAGAGGAAAAAAAACAAAAATAAGCAAACTTCCTCCCGTATTGCTACCGCGCAACCGCACGCTCGCAGGCTCCCCCGTACGGGTGGTTATGGTGGTGAGTAAGCCTCTGGTGATATGTATGTACGTCCTCTGACTAGCAAGCGAGCAAGAACAATTCTATGGTGGGTGGTGGGTAAAAGTAGTAGTAGTAGTAGTAATTGCAGTTGCAGTTGCAGGGGAGATATTATTGAGGTGTCTCGCCTGTTGATGTGCACATGCTGTTAAATCATTCGCTATAATCTCTTGCACAAGCGAATCACCAGTCAATGCAAATATATAAATGATAATAAACAGTTATACTTCTAGATTTACTACTACTACTACCATTTCTTGTAATTAATTAACAAAACAACGACAAGAAGGCTGTAATTGACCCACCTCGCCATCATCATCATCATCATCCCATGTTGCTCTTTGCCTTTGCCAGTGAAAACTATCTGTTGCGTTTATCATCAAGTGCGAAGTAAGTAGATCAGCTAATGTAACGATGTAGTAATCGCAAATTGACATTAAAGTATTCAATTGTTGATTGTAGTATAGTTGGTCTGTAAAGACACAGACAATATTAAAAGGTTGACACGTTATATTGTTTATTGTACTGAGACGCAATTGCGGGTGGTGGTGATTGACAGTGTTGAAAATGAGCAAACATCAATATATAGGTGTATATATACTTACAATTTGAAAGTCGTTATACAAAGTTGATATAATTGTTTCAATAAATTAATTTGATATAAACTAATTGTACCTTAATAAACACCAATTCTTTCAACTACGAAAAAGGGGCAAACAGAAGGAAAAAAATAAAACAAACAGTTGTCTTAGATATAAACAGATCAACTTTCTTCCCTCACTCCCTCCTCTCTCTCTCTCTCCCTCTCTCTCTCTCTTCTCAGTCTTTGACTGACTTCGCACCACCAACAAAGCGCACATCCGCACACCACTGCCGCAGATTTCCCAACTGGGTAATATGTTACGTAAGAATATGCAATTATGTAAATTCAACTACAAATTGTTACCCGGTTTTCTATTCCTCAATCTAGTAATCGATTGTGTATCTTTCTTTACTTATAACTAACTATCTTTCAAGTTTCAACTTGCAATTACAGTATTTCAATTTCTAATTTTTCTTTTTTTTTATTGTTTTATTTATAAATTACAAACATCAGTATAACAACATTGTTCTCTTTTTTAATTTTGAGTAAATTTTAGTAAGAAAAATATTGTATCTAGTCTAACTGCATGTCAGTTTCACCAGTAATGGTAGCATCACTGTTGAAATCAATTTTAGCAGGTTGACATTCTTTAATCTTGATACCGAATCTCTCATCTTGGGTCAATTGGATGAGCTCGTTGATACCTTGAACATATTTACCGCTTAATTGGTAGTTTGAATGGACCCAACTTGGTTTAGTTGTTTTCGATCCACCGGTTAATCTAATCAATTCATTATTGTTGTTATTTAAAACAACAGTTGATGCTTCTCTGGCCACACAAACGCCAGTTGATGCTTTAAGTAAAGTTTTCAATTTCAATGAAGTTAATCCTAATCTAGGTAATGGTAATTCTAAACCTGGCAAGACTGGATTTTCTGCATCGTAACCTTTGACACCGGTTGATGTTGCTGTATTTAAGATAACTTGTAATGGTAAAAATCTAGCTCTTAAGATTGGTTTAGTAACAACTAAATATCTATTGGTTAATTCAGATAATCCTAATCTGAAATTTTTCATATCGTTATGAATATTTTTCAATTGATCATTAACATCTTTATTTAAATCTATTGGGAAACTTGATGAAACATTTGATAATTTAAATGGATAAACTGATAAATCTTTATCAATTGTAGTTAATAATTTTCTTGATGTTTTCAATTTTAATTGATGTGTAATTGCAACGTCTCTAACAAAAATACTTGGTTTTGGAATAAATGAATCTTTTGAATGTGATTTACCTGTAAAATTATCAACTGTTTGTAATGTGATTAAACCTGGTCCTTGTAAACCTTCTAATGGTGCCATTTTAATATCAATTGTATAAACTTCACCAGGTGTAACAATAAAATCATCACTTGGAATAGCTGATGATGTATTAACTGCAGCATTTTTAGCTTTATCAAATGTAACAATTTGTTGATTTGCTTCAGAATCAAATTTTGATGATTGTTGTAATAATTTAAGTTCTTGATCAGCTTCTGACCAAACAACACCTTTAAATTCTCTTTCAGCAACAACACCTTCAGCTTGACCTGCTAAAAATCTCCTTATTCTTCTCACTTTTGAAGTTGGAACAACAATACAGTTAAATGATTCTGCAATAGAGTCAACAATTGATCTAATTAAAGAACCTGTAACAACTGATTGTTGACTACTAAATTCAGCACCACCTATTAATGATTTTGGTAATTTTTCAGGTGTTAATGCAGCACCTAATAAACCAATGACAGTCTCAGTAGCAATATGTGCAGCACAAATAGCATCTGCTGATGATCCTAATAATGGACCTTCAGGTTTTAAAGATGCATCTTCACCACCAACAACACCTGGTGGATAAATAACCAAAGTATGAGATAATGAGGATGTATAACCATCAACATGACATCCTAAAGATATAGTAACAATATCACCAGGTTTAAATGTCAAATTCACTTCTTCATCCAATTCTGGTGAATAACCTGACACAACATCATTAACATCAATAGTAACTGGTTGTGCAATACCTTTCTCTTTAACTTGATTCTTGTAAACATTTGATAATGCAGATTTGATATAACTATCACCTAACAAACATAATTCAGCTGCTGTATATGGTGCATGTTTCCCTAAATGATATGAATCGTTGATCAAAGATGTAAGATATGAAATACATGTTTGTGAAACTTGACCAGCTAATCTGTACTTGTCTAAGACTGTCAAATTCAAGACATTTTTCTCTTTTAATAAGATATCGGTATCCCTTTGTGAAACTGCTAATTCCATTTTCACTTGATTTTTTTCTCTTTTTTTGTTTCGATAAGAAATACTTTTAAGAGTATGTTACTACTAAACTATTATAAGAGAAAGATCATTACATTCTTTAAAACGATAGAATAGTAACTTAAAAGTGAAAAATATAAAAATTATAAAAAAAGAAAAAAAAAAAAAATTTAAAAAATTTAAAAAAAAAAAAAAAAAATATTTTACTTCACACACGACATATTTTGAAAAAGTTCAAATTTTGTATTTTTTATCTATTGCAAGAAATCAATCTGCCAGCACCATAGTAAAAATGTAAAGATTGTTAACATGGTAAACATATAAAATCTTTAAATTTTTGTTATTCTGTCTTTAACTTGATGTTTTAAAAAAAAGGCATCAAAAAAAAAAACAGTAAAAAAGTTAAAGGATATAATGATCAAATCGTAATAGATTGAAAAACAAAAAAATAAATCGACAACTGCAGGACTCGAACCTGCGCGGGCAAAGCCCAAAAGATTTCTAATCTTTCTCCTTAACCACTCGGACAAGTTGCCTTCGATGTGTAAAAATTACCTACGGTTTTTTATACTGGTTGATTTTTTAGTTGCAAAGAAATAGCGCTGAATGAAAGTTTGTTTTTTAATAAAACTAGCAAGATCACCTTGAATAGGTTACATATTTAATCGAACTTACTGAAAACTATAATAAACACTTAATTCACATTAGATTTTGGTATTTAAAATGTTATAAAAGCACTCTTTGCAATATAATAGCAATTTAAAATCATCAATTTGAAAAAACAAAAAATTTTAAAAATTTAAAATTAAATGAAAATTCAAATAAAAATTAACTTGGTCGACAGAAACTAATTGTAGGTTATAAACAAAAATGCAGGTAAATTTAAGATTGTGACTTGACTTGCTATGATCAAAGAGTTTATCTGACAATAGTGATTCTACTGAATCACCTAATGCGTTTGAACAGGACTCGATAAATATATCTTTGAAGATCGATAAAAATTTGAATGAGGTGATGGTGTGCTTATTGAAAGATACAAACTACTGAAGAGACTGTATCAAGCAAAGATACTTCATTAGCAAGACAAAGACATCAACTGTGAGAATAACTTAGATTGAAAAGCGATACATTTACATTTTTGTACAGGACAAAAATTACGTACATTTATCAAACGTTGTGAATGTTGTTTTTAAATCTATAAAGCGCTCAATCATCAATAGTATTATACAATGCAATTCTGCCATCTTTATAACCAATAAACACCCAGTTCTTATCGTAGTTCAACTCATCTCTCTTTCTGACGATATTTTTGCATATACCATTATTAAACATCAGTTTATTGGTCTGTTTCAAAGACTGATAGCTTTTCTGTAATTTGGTGAAGTTTATTGAAGATGCACGCTGGGTGTCATTCTCGTTCAGCTGTTCGATATCATCTGACACGGCAATCGAGCCGTTTATCGAAGGGGTCAACTTTTTGATTTTGAACAGGAATTTCAAGGAAAAGTTATCACTCTTGTCGTACTTGTAAAAACGAGTGAATCCGTCCCATGTGATTAAACCCACCATATCGTTTCTAGTCTGAATATCTGCAATGCCTCTGTGTTTGATCTTGTGTATCTTTGCAAAGGTGGTTGTATCGTGGGTATCGTGAGTGAAGATTGAGTCGTCTTGGCATGTGATTTTATCAGACGAGGAAGTGGATAGTAATTGCCGATTGACGTCGTCGTAGACCATTGAGATGATTGGGTTGGGGAAGTGGTTTGAATCAATCGAGACCAGTTGCAAGACTGGATTTGCAGTATTTAGTTGCGAGAGTTGGAAAGTTGCAATATGGCCACTTTCGTAACCAATGCTGAAAAAGTGCAATGACAGCCATGATATTCTCATTATAATGCCCAAGTTTCTATTCAAAGATTCGGTTTCTTTGCTTTTCTGCAAATGCTCAATTTTCACATTTATCTGGTTCTCCTCAATGATTTGTAAAATGTCCACATTTTTAAACAATCTTTGCAATGCGACATCACTGTTCACTTTTGTAATGTCAATACGATATATATCAAAGTTGTTAGAGTCCTGGGTGTTTGGGGTAATCACCAGGCCGTCTTGCCAGTGTATTGCCACATTAGCGAAATTCAACATGTTGACTGGCATTTGAAACAACACGTTTGGTGGGACCCATTTGGCGATATCGTCAATTTTAGGATTAAACAGTCTTCTTTGCAAAGGAGAGGAGTTTCTATAGGACAGGAAGTTACCAGGCTGTGAGTTGTTATTCAGCGTGACAACTGTGACGAGGTCCCATATTTTCAATTCTCCGTCTTTGCCGTGACTCAGCAGTTTGCCAAACCAGCGAGTATCGATGCGAGACACTGCTCTTGAAGTTTCTGAATTGCACGGTTCCCAAGCGATACCGAGCTGGGTCAAAGTCATTATATTTGCATTGTGTGCTTTCCAAGACCCAATGGGTCTCTTTGTGGTCAAGTCCCACCATATGATCCACCCTGACTCGTCTGCTGTGATCAAAGAGGGTATCATCAAGTTGCGAGTCGAGCCTGACTCTGCATTATTAGTGTCATTGTCGATGAAAGTTATGCTTGACGGGAGGTAAAACACTATTGATTGTGAGATTGGCGCGTTGTGCCCTCTCAACGTGCCCAACAAGCTCGAGAGCTTTCTCTTGGTGGCATTGGCTGTGTTGACAGTTGAAATTGGAGCGGTATCTTGGGAAGAGCTGGAGAGAGATGACGAATTTGAGTAGCTCACTTGCATCATCCTGTGATACACGATGATGAGATTTGTGATAGGGATATGTAGATCAAAGATGAAATACTAAAATGGCTATTTAGGCAATTGACAAGTACAACAACAGTGCAAGTTGTGGAGTAGTTATCAAGTTGGTAAATTTACAGAAGAGTGAGTACACCTGCAAAGAGCTTTTTTTCAGTCTTTCTCCTGAAATTTTCCAGTGCAAGCGCAAGCCGAGATTTGCGAATCTAAAGTGCCGAATTTTTAAGAGCGAGTGCGAGCGGTTTTGTATGGAGTTTGTAAGCAATTGAGTGCTGGAGTAGTAGTAGGAGTGATAGAGGAGCTATACATTGATCAATGAGTTGTATAGCATTTATTTTTAATAGATGGAATTATAATGAAGCGGTTGTTGTTTTTTAGTTTTTACTCTTGGACTGGTAATTGGTAAGTCGTACGGCGAGACTTTGGACAAGGAAAGAACTGAATTACTGGGGGCTTGAACAAGACTGGCTGTAGTAAAAACGAGGTAGAGTGGCTTGTACCTGGCGTGTTAGTGTGTGTATGGAACGGCTACGAAAAGAAAGAAAATGGCCGATGATTGTAATTAATTATTATTATTATTATTAAATAGTATATAAGAGTCTATCTCAGGGTGAAAGTAAAGTAAACAGTGGGAATGAATATTGACAATTACATGCCAATTTTATAACTTCTCAACTGTTCCAAGGCGATAAAAGTCAAGATTGTGTGTGGACCTAATCTAATGAAAGCAGGCAACCATCCTCTGAACATGAACCCAACACCTTCGTTTTTAATAGCTTCTGTTAAAATTGAGATGGCGCTTTGACCAGGATGAGAGCTGTTCATTATTCTTGTCTTGACGACATCTGCAGGGGAACAAACTGTTGTTGCGACTAAACCTGCCATTAAAGAAGCTGAGAAATGGGTTGTTTGAGTAGTTGGATCGAATTTCAAATTATCAACTAAGAATTTCTTGGAGACATCGTATGAGACAACTTGAGAGGCGGTCATCAAGACACCTCTAACTAAATTTGGACCTAAACCTCTAAATAAAGAAGAGACACCTTCTTCTTTAGTTATCTTGTATAAGCCATCCAATGCATTTTTATAATTTCTTTGTTGATCTAAAGGTAAAGTATTATCATTTTGCATTCTAATATTAACAATATCGGATGGATTACCAACCAAACCACCAATTGCACCAGCCACCATGGAAGCAGATAATAAAGCTAAAGTTGATGCAGGTTTAGAAGGATCACTGTTCAAGTGTTCTTTTAAAACTTCGTAAACACCAAATCTAGTGGTTGAATAAGTGGCTTGTCTTAATAAAGAAGCAGATAAACCGGAATATGCAGCCAAGACACCTTCATTTTTAACAATCTTAATAGCCATTGAGATCAAATTGTCACCTTTCTTAGCAGCAGTTTGTAATCTGACTTTAGCCAAATCCAAAGGATGGGTGAATAAACATGCATACATGGATGCCACACCACCGTACCAGAATGGATAACTTTTAGGTTTTTCAACAATTTTCGGAGTATTGCTGACTTGAGACATTGTGATAATAGTGTGTGTGTGTGTGTGTGAAAATTATAAATGGTAAATGCAAGTAAACAGAGTTGTAAAGAACAAATGCAACAGAGAACAAAAAAAAAAAAAAGAAAAAAGTCTATTAATGTCTATAAGTAAATGATTGATTGGTATTAATGGTAGGTAATAATAGAGAAAAATCTCTAGATAGTCATGTAATTGTCAAGATATAAAAAAGAAGTGAAGTACACCACTAAAAATCCATCAGTAAAAGTAAAACTTTTCAACCACTACAAATAGAAAGTTGAATGAATAATAAATAAAATTTATTTGAAATATAATGTTGATGAAAGATACACCGCTTATAGAATAAAGAAAGCCATTAAATTAACTTAAAGTAAATTAAATTTCAATTATCAAGAAAACTAACCAAGACTATAGTTAAAGCTATAGCTAAGGCTAAAGTTAAAGCTAAAGCTAAAGCCACTTTACACACCCGCATTAAGGTGAGGTGAGGTCGGACTAGAGACAGATCTGAGAAAATAGAGAAAATAGAGAAAATAGAGAAAATAGAGAAAAAAAAGAGAAAAAAAAAAAAAAAGTACAATAGAATTTTCACTAAATAGGAGCGAATTTTCACCCGAATGATTCTTCTCCGATTCCGAATTTATACGATTAATTTCCCCTCTTTTACAGCCGCAAAGAAAGAATCAGTTTGAAATTTTATCAATTATTAAGTCACCTGTTACATGTCATGTGCAAAAAATATATAACACAGCCACATAATATATTCAATGTGGCTTAAAACTAGCACTGCCACAGATGGCTAATTTTAAGCTATGCCTTTAAATTTTTTTTCTTTTTTTGTTAACATTTTTGAAACAAATTATTACTGTTTTAAAAACAATAGCCGCATAATTACTGCCCTAATTCTTTAAATAGCCGCATTAGTATCCTTTTATAACTATTTACTCATTTTATCTCACTATTAAATTTTATTTTATCTTTTTATTTTAATTAAAGCATAATAATTCATTATAAAAAAATCACACAACACCCCTTACTCCTCAATCCTATACTGAAAGTTAAAATTAAAGCTAATTGACAGTGCCCCATTTTTTTAATTAGCTTTATTTAATGTCAAATTTAGTTTAAATAGCTTGTTACTGTTGATCTGTAACCTGGTTTACTGAGGATGTGTGGCTCAAAAAATAATACCATTCAATGTGTATTTTGTACAACCTAAGAAAGCGATATAAATGAAATTGATCTGGTAAACTCATGATTAAATATGTAAACTTTTTTACCCTGCCTTGATTGCATGTATCATCATCTAGTCTTTACCACTTGACCTCAAATATCGATGGTTTCAAAAAAGACGTTCAGGGGCTATTGTGAGGATACAGCCTAAGCAGAGATGCCTACCAAAAGTGCGTGCCCAGACAAATAGTTTAGCTACCGATAAAGAATTTGTTTAGTTTGTTTCAGGATGCCTGCCATCTTCCTTTTTAAAGTAGTACAGATCCGCCCATTTACACACATCCACTAAATTGATTATCAACATTTAACAATCTCTTAACTTTATCAACATTGACATCGTGATACCAATTACTTAGACATTAAACTTGATCCACAAAAATAAAATGTCCTCAAGGTTGTGCAAGTCAGCTCAAAGTTTATCAACTTCTGAAGCCTCCCTAAATGAACGGTATGTCTAGCCTAACAGTTTTTTCACTTGATGATTACTAACATTGAATAGCTTACAAGCAATACATGAGTCGATGATCGAGCTCTTCAATTCTCTCACCTCACATCAATTTTCTCAACGATCTCTCAGCAATTGGAAGGAACAACTGGAAACAATAACCTCAGTAAGTAACAGTTAATTTGTTATCTTTATTTGAACTGGATCTTTTAAAAACTATACTAACGGCTAACAGTCTCTCATCGAAATAAATGAAAACACGAACCTTAGTTTGGATGCAAGTGATTACTTGCGAAAGATAAATCAATTATCAAACTCGATAACTTACATTTGCGTAGAAAGAATTTCTCTCAAATTGAGACTTAAGAGTTTAGTGGAAGACCAGCAGTCAAAAGACAACTTCTACGATAGCGGCATGCTTCCAGTGACGAAAAACGATATTAATTATACACCCAACTTCTTACTACATGACAACCTCAATACTTTAGAAACTAACCTTGATGAAAATACTTTGCTGAGTGAGGAAAACATAAACTCTCATGAATTTGAAAATTCTTTCAAAAGTTCGCTGATGGATTTTAGTTTCGAAGATAGCTTCTTGGCCGATCATAGCAGCTCCGGAAACGAATATCAACTTCAAAGTGAACTAGAATCAACATCAGAGTCACCAAATCGAAAGAGACTTCCCAAGGATATTGTTCATGTTTTGGAAAACTGGTACGTATATTTCGACTGAATACTTTTTTACTACTCTACTAACAAGTATACTTTTTTTTGAAGGTACGGAGAGAATGAAGACAACCCCTATCTAACGAAAACTGATATTCGTAAGATAATGGAAAAAACTCGACTATCAGAGTTGCAAATCAAAAACTGGGTGTCTAATAAACGAAGAAAAGAAAAAATGGTTACAGTCTCTCAAAAAATCGTGAGTTTGTTGAACTGACCCATCATTTCGCTGATTATGCCGCCCGCCGAACTTGTAGTGTTTTAAAATGTTTTTTTGTTTATGTATACAAATATCAATAGCGCAAGAAAACAGTAATTTTCTCGTTAGTTTGTAAGCAAATAATAATACTTTAAAATAACTAAGGAGGACAAGACACTAAAAAAAAAAAAAAATCTGGCACAAAGATGCGGCTTCAAATGAAACACAGAAATGTTTCAGGCCTGCCCTGCGTTAGGTAAATTACAACTAAAAACTCTAACTGTGCATAAATGTAAGTCTATATTGAACAAAAAGTCTCATGCTAGCGGACTTATAAGGTTTGGAATTAGCTATCAGCAGGCAGCCTTATAAAAAGGTTTTTAAGTCTATTCTCAACAGCAAGCACATCCTACAATGACAGTTATGAAGCAAGTTATCGAACTCCTCTTCATGAATTTGTAATTTTAAGAGTTGGAGCCAAGGATGAATGAAGAACTCAAAATTTCCCGTTTCAAAGTAAAACTGAATTTCCAAGCAAACAATTGCCGATCCACAAATGACACTTCACAAAAACCACGGAGATGTTACGAGTCGTTGATATCATTAAATGCACCCCAACTTCCAAAATACTCATTGGAATTGCAAGAATTACTACAAAAGTATAATACTTGTAAAGTTGACCAGAGAAACCTAAAAAAATGTTCGTCTAAAAAGATGAATAAAAAGCCAAAGAAACCTAAGCGCAACAACAGTTTCATTGCTTTTAGGGCCTACCACACACGAAACATTGTCTCCTACAAGCTACAAAATGAACTTTCAAAACAGCTGGCAGCTCTTTGGAAAAATGAACCAAATCACGATTTCTGGCAAAGATGTGCCAATGAGTACAATTCAAAAAACGTTCAAATTGGGTTAGGAGATTGGCTGCATGATTTATTAGGTGGTCCTCTACAAGAGGAAAAACTTACACAGCCAAAAAGCAAAACAGCAGGTCAACTGAAATCCTGTTGTGCAGGATCGAAGCATGAGAGAATAATCAATGTCGCTCAGCCAACAGTTGTTGAACGAATCAACAAGCCAAGCCATGGTAGCTCTTTAGCCTCTTTGACCATTGAAGATGTTTATTTGTAAAGTTTATACTGAAACATCAAATCAAGAAGTTTGAATAATGAAGTTTGAGTTTTAGTGTTACCACAACTATAGAGTGCTAACTTTGAGTGAGGCACTCCGTGTAGTATCTTGAGAGTTTAATTTAAGTTTTAACGATCTTCTAGAATACGTATTAATATATACTATAAATTTATGAAACTTTCTTTTTTAAAGCGACGATTTAATTACTTAATCCTTTTTTAGTCAACTGAAGATTCCATTCTTTTGATCTTGATGTTTCACTTCCACTGAATTTTTTTATATGATCATAAACATCCGGCCCAGCGCAAACCCCAAAAGCAAACATATGAAGTTCGAAGCTTTCAATTTGTAGTCAATCTTGAGCATGAATTCACTGCGGACTAATGATTTGGGTAAGATCTCGAGCTTTCAGTTGGCCACCGAGTACGAAACTAACAGATTCCCCTCCTACAGCATTGATTGTAGTTCATCAAAAAGTATTAACTATGTAAAAGGCCGCAGTCGAACTTCACTCACTGTAAACACACCACCCGTTTTTGTGGTGCGATTTCTGTAACGTCATCCCTTGACTACCGGTAGAAAAGACTGTTGAAAGCTCCAAGAGAAAAAGCAAAGCTACTAGTACTCATGATACAAACTTACATCGTGACTTAAAACCAAAGTATTCTTTATTCAATGAAGAGAGTTTTTTGAAACTTACAGATTTCGGTTTAGCTGGAGCATTTGGTGTTCCATTACGTGCATATTTATGGGATCTAATAAACACAAATAAAACTTTAATTTTAGTTATCTAAGGACATTCAGTCATCATCGTCATCTCTATAACTGAATTTTCTAATCTCTCCTAATCTTTTTCTTGCAGCCATGACCGCGTTTTCTAATTTCAAGATTTCGACTTGTTGTTCCATCTCAGCTGTTTTATTTTCATGAATGGATAATTTCGAGTAATCAATGTCATCTAATTCAGATTTACTTGAAATCAATTCATTCACTTTAGCAACTAGTTGTTTACATGCCAAATTGACTTTCTTTGAAGCAGCTTCCAAATTGTCTTGAGATTTTGACATGAATTGAGACTTGACTCTGGATGAAGAAACCAACTGAGCAGTCGATGCAGCGACTTCATTGGATGCCACAATTAACTCTTCATTCGAGTTTTTACCCGATAGTACACCATCTGCGACTTTGATCAAGACACTTGTACTATAAGCAATTTGTTTTGCAGCAGAAATTAAACCTTCAGTCCATTTATTATTTTTCTTATAGAAAGAAGTTTTTGAGTTCGATCCTCTACCATTATTAACAATCTCTTCTTGTGATTCAATAGATGCTTGGATAAGATGTTTAATAGCTCCTATAATTGCTAATGCTGAAGATAAAATCGATTTATTGATTTCCATATCAAGCTCAGAGATAGTTGGGTCTGGTGCTTGAGACAATAATCTGTTCAAATGATCAGACGCAGCGTCAATGGCTTTAGTAGCATTAGACATCTCGTGGTCAACTAAAGCGCTGACTTCCATATTAGATTTATCAAGATCAATTTTTGTGTTTGGAACTCTTAAAGTTTCTGTTAACTCTAGTAAAGTTTGTAAA
Organism: Ogataea sonorensis; assembly: GCA_037951595.1. Classification (NCBI taxonomy): domain Eukaryota; kingdom Fungi; phylum Ascomycota; class Pichiomycetes; order Pichiales; family Pichiaceae; genus Ogataea; species Ogataea sonorensis. The sequence continues at coordinate 1,434,912 of JBANDG010000001.1, read as the reverse complement.
ATTTCTTGGACATCCAAGTTACCATTGATAACTTTATCAGTCTTTTCCTCATCTGAAAATGGTGCTAACTGTTCACTAAACAAAGACTCTAAAAAGACTTCAGTGATCTCAGCCAAATCTCTTGCTGTATCAATTAAATCATCTTGGAAATCGTCTTGTTTTGTTAATCTTGTCAAACCTTTAGTATTTAAAACGACATCACTAATGGAAGTTGTAAAATTAGTGATTGTTTCAATGACAGCAATTTGATCACCATTTGGTCCATCGGCAATAAAATTGTTGAAACTAGTGGCGAAATCAGTGGATAAACCAGACGATTTTTCTATCAAAGTGGATAAATATTCAGGAGAAGAGTTTGAGTTACCCGCTTGCATTGGAGAATCTAGCTCAAAAATAGCATCTTGAACTCTTTGAATACCTGATCTCAAAATAGCATCAATTAAACTTGTTAATTTTTTCAAGTGTGTCTTTAAGACTTCATCAATTTGTTCATCCATTGCCTTGTCGGTTTCTTGTTGTTGTGCAGCTAAATCTTTTATAGTTTCTTCCATTGTCTGAGTAGTGATTTCTAATTCCATCTCTTTCTCTTTCAACTTCTCTTCCAAGTTTGCAATTCTAGCAGGATCTGCAATGGCCGATTGAGATTGTAATTGTGATTTCAATTCTTCCATCTCTCTATTATGTTGTGCAAAAATCGAAGACATATTAGATGATTGAGCTCTTTCAGTGGTTGCCAATTTCTCATTTAGTGACTGAATCTCTAATTCTAATTTTTCAATCTCATTTTTAGCACCACCTCTAGCTCTATCTAATTCTAATCTAGCTCTATCTCTTTCTCTGATTAAATCTGCTAATTCTATATTTTTAGCTTTCAAATCTTTTTCAAGTTTTTCACGTTTTTCAATAGCTTCTTGAGCAGAAGATGCCTTTTGTTGAGTCTTTTTGAATTTAGTTAACAAATTCAAGTGTTCTTGTCTCAATTGACTATATAATTTTGCTAAAGAATCATATTTATTTTTCCAATAAGAAACTTGTTCTTGTAAATAGTTGAGTTGTTCTTCTTTTGAAGCTAATTGTTCTTGAGCAGTGGATGACATGGTACTCATTTCAGTTTCTAAAGCTTTGACTCTTTGATCGTACTGTTCCAACATCAACTGATCTCTATCATATTGTCCTCTCAAAGCTAAAATATCTCTTTCCAACTCTGCGACTCTACCTTGAGCTTGACTTTGAGCTTGTTCATTCATTAGCTGTTGTTGAGCAAGTAACTGGGCTTCAGCTTGTTGTCTTTGTTGATCTTCCCAATATTGTTGCTGTTGTTGTTGCAGTTGTTGTTGTTGTAACAAGGCCGCTTGACGTTCTTGTTCCAATTGTTGTTGCTGAAGCTCATAATCTCTTTGTTGCTGAGCATAAGTGTCTCTAACAACACCTGTTGGTTGAGAAATCATTGGTTCTGGAGTTGGAGTTTGAGTCGGTGTTTGATCAACTGATCTGGAGGATGATGTAGAAGATGGAACTGGTCTTGAAGCTTGAACAGGGTCATCATCATCACTGATTAATAAAGATGGAGGTTCGACAGGTAATTTTGGGATGGTAATCAAAGTGGTTAAATAACGAATAGAAGAACAATCTGCATAGAATTCAAACAATCTACGATGTTGTTCGAAAAATCTTTGGCTCAATGGTTGTAAAATACTTTCATCTTCTGCGGATCTGTACAATGCTCTCAACATTGATGTTAAAAATTTGTAAATACCGTAGGATTCTGAAACCAGAGGAACCAATGCGCTTACAATACACTCTGAACTTTTAGCACGATGAATCGAAGCAAAAATAACTCTGTGTAAATCATCCAATGAATCTTGTAGGTCAAGCAAATCTAAAATTGCCTCATAACCTTCATTTGGATCACTCACCATTCTCAAAGAAACATATTCTTCATACTCAAAAGTACCATTAAATCCACGGTGCGCACGATGGAACGTCAATTTCTTAGTAAGATACCCAGTATAGTCTTTGATTAATCTACCATAATGTTTTTGACCTTCACCAGGGAATGTTCTACCCAAACTTTCAATCCAAGATATATTATTATATCCACCAATTAAAGATGAAGGATGACCTTCTTGCAAAACTTTGTGGATTACAATCAATGCTTTAAAAGCTTGAATTTCATCGGACTGAAGTGGCAGTAACTTGATACCGTTCCAAAAAGCCTTGGAAGACTTGTGGTCCCAAGTATAAACAATACAAGCTCTCACATGCTTTCTCTTTGGTGCAGTTTCGTCCGGCGAGCACGCTTTTTTAATACTGACTTGAACGTCAGTCTCACTACGGGCAGCTGCGGTAAACATCTATCAGAAATTAACAAAGTGGAAAAAACAGGAAACAATTTAAAGCTCACAATCACATCAGTTAGTACTAATTAAGTTGATAAACAAGAAAAAGGTTCATCAAGACGTCTATATCTTGCAGAATTCTAAAAACGAACTTACTTTCAAAGTTAGATTTCAGTTCAATATGTTAACGTTCACTCTCAAACACAAAACCTACTAGGTGAATCTGCTTATTGGGTGGGATCCTAATAACAAGCTTTTGCTAAGAGTCAATTGATACACTTTTAAACTCAAGTATTAATGAAATTTGGAATTGAAGACGTAGTAATTTCGTATCTCCAATCTGTCCGTTCTTGCTTTCCGCAGGACTAAAAGGTGATAATACCACACACAGTAGAGAAGTGTGTTTAATCGTACATAATAATAAGGATAAGAATACGGCCGCAGTAATCGGCTTCTCAACACACGTCGATCGACGCAAATAATTATTGACAAATCGTCGGCGCTTCTTTTCAGTTTCTAAATTTTTAAAGTGAGAATTTTAAAAAAAAAATGATTCGCATAACTGACATTACACCGGTACATTTGTGTTATGCATTTGCTAATCACGTGAATAGTTTATCTCATTCATTACGTCATTTTTTCCAGTTTTTTCCTCTAAAATTTTAACAGGGGATACAAAGTCCAGAGAGAAGAGAGAGAGAGAGTCTTGCGATCGCCAGAGAGACATCACACAGACGATGATGACAGTGATTGTTTGATTAAGTACAAAAGCAATTAAAAAGGTTGCAATATTTTGAGATAAGAAGTGATGTATGAAGGGATCTTTTACTTTCAGAGATATTTTACCAACCGTCGATATCTGTTAGAGTTTTTATTTCAAAAGCCCAGTTATTTTTGAAAAGCCTGAGACTATTTTATGAGTTCTATTGAAAATTTAAAGTCATTTGGTAAGTTAGTTATTCAGCGCATAGATTACAGTATAATCAAAGTTTACCAAGTTCAACTAACTAACATTGCAAAATATAAATTTTTTATTTTTGTTATTATTATATAGATCCATTCGCCGACACTGGTGACGCAGAAACTCAACCAACTAACTACATCCATATCCGTATTCAACAAAGAAATGGTAGAAAAACTTTAACAACTGTTCAAGGTGTTCCAGCTGAATATGATTTAAAGAAAATTTTAAAAGTCTTAAAGAAGGACTTTGCTTGTAACGGTAACATCGTCAAGGAAGAAGACTTTGGTCAAGTTATTCAATTACAAGGTGACCAAAGATTGAAAGTTATGGAGTTCTTAACTCAACAATTGGGTTTACAAAAGAAGAACATCAAGATTCACGGTTTCTAAGAATCGACAAACAGTCAAGTGTTTGTTATCTTGGTCATCAACTCGTGTATCTTGCTACCGTATTTGAAGGACTACCCGACCCCTTCAGAACCAGCTCTTACTTCCCTCATCATGTCTCTTGAATTTTCCATTTAATTTGGAAACTGTGGAGTGTGATATGGAGTTGATGCTCTTTTGTATTTTTGTTTCAGTCTCTTTTAGGCTAGAGATTTTCGAGTTTATGGGTAATATTTATTCTTTATAGGTTCTCTTTATTCTTTCTAGCTTTCGTTTTAATAACATGATTTATTTAATATTATTCAGTTCTATCTGTAAATTGGATTCTTGCCTCCAGGTCTTGTAAGTATCATTCAACAATACGTTTGTGCTGTAAATAGCTCTAAATCACAACAGCCATACAACAGATAAATTTGTGAAAATTGTCGCAGTGAAATGATTTTGAGCCACACGGCAAGGAGCCTCAGAGTTCATATTTTATCATGCTTACTTTTTTCACGTTTATACGAGTTGTAAGAAAGAGGTTAACGTTATTAGTTGATCATTATCGGTATTAGAAATTCTGATTACCGTAATTTTTCAAGTCACTTGACACTATTATTTGTTTTAGAAACGACATCAAAGTCCTTTTCAGAACGCCAACTCTTAGGATCAGTTCACACAGGGTGCAATTTTCAATTTGGGAAAGGCAACATTGACAAGCTTTTGCTTTTGTAACATTTTTTATTTGCTCACGATCCAACACGTCATTTATCTTTAACCTATAAAACAATATTTCAAAATGGCAGCGGACTTGAATTTGAAAAAATCATGGAACCCGAAGTTGATGAAGAACAGGGAAAAGGTGTGGAAGAGGGAACAAGAGGTGCTTCAAGAGTACAAGAAAATCAAAGAAAGAGAGAAAGAGACACTTGAAATGGAAAGAAAAAACGAGTTGCTTGCTCTTCGTAGTGGGCCAGACGCTATACAGACCAACGATTTCAAAACAAAGTGGATGTACGACAATAAAAGTGAAAATTCATCTAGTAATAACAAGAACGATTCAAACTCTACTGAAAACGATGATTTCTTGCTAGGTAAGAGAAGAATAGATGAGTTACTCGTGAAAGATGCCTCTGCATCCAGGTCAGAAAATAAAAAACAGGTGAGCAGATTGGACAGAGTTTTGAGTGTTGGAAGCACATCAAACGATTCTGTCGAGAAGAAGCCAACTACGACGGATTCCTCATCCAAAGAGGCCGTGTTTTCCATTGACAAATCTGATCCTATGTACGAATTCAAATTACAAGAATTTAAAAGAAAACAAATGCTTGCAAAACACAAGGAAAGACAAAAAGAGGTCGAGCGTGACGACAAAAAGTATCGTCGTAGCAGTAGTCGAGATGAAAGACACAGCAACGACGACAGACATAGTAGGCACAGTAGACATAGACATGGGCACAGAGACGGTCATGATAATAGTCATAGCAGTGGCGAGCATCGTCATCGTGATCATTATAAAGACTCTCACAGAACCAGCCACAAGTCTTCTAGACACGATTATAAAGATAAACAACTTAATTCCGAACGGAATCATACATCTGATAAAGCCACTTCATATACAAATCAAGAAAGACATTCTTATAAATCTACAAGATCTTCATACAGGGACGAACAGAGGTCCTCAATTACTAGAGATCACTCACCTGAACCTCGATACAAGAGACACTGATAGCGAAGGCTTTTTTTTTTCTTGGTGAAATACTGATGCTGATCAAGTGTGAAATCTGTTCTTTTAAGGCTAGATATTGAGTTTTACTTAATAGCTGGGCTAATGATGCATCAAATATAGATTATCGAACCTCAAGAGTATCATTTCTTTCTATCCTCAAATCAAAGAAGAGATCACTTATTTGTGGCTAATGTACAAACGTTCACTAGCCACAAATTCTTTTCAAATTAGGGCACCATCTCTTTAGGTAGATAAGGAACCTGCCTGTCTTTTAATGAATTTTCATCATGATCAATCAGTGAATGAGCAGGAGTGTATTTATACACATCGTATATGTCTTACTTTTTGACCTTATACCTAGAAATGATCAATTTACGAGGGAGAAGCTCAGTTGAATAAGATTATTGATTTGATAACTTGCGTAGTGAGAAGACAAGTACAATGAGCTCAAACGATTTGAAAGTCAAGAAACCGGAGGGCACAACATATGTGGTGAATGGGGCTTCTCAAAGTTTTGAAGGTCTCAATCCGAACACAGATGACGAACCATCGAGATCCAGTGATGACGTTGAGTCGGAAGATTTTGCTCGTGAGTTTATATTCAGCTCTACTGCAACCAAACCTGCATTTGAAGCTCCCGATAAGGATGAACAAATTCAGGAAATAGCAACTTTTAGGAAAAAATTCTCAAAGAATGTTTGGAATAATGATGACGCATGGTTCAAGTCATACTTGATTTTCCTATGTTCTTCAGCTATAATGGTTTTAGCACTTGAAGCTGCTCTTTTCGCATACTTTATGATCCACTTTACAGCGTCTCCTCCTCAATATAGTACTTATAATCCTGTTCTTGCAATTTACGGGTTTTACCGTCACTATTTGACTCAAAGAAGATATGCAATGGCAGCATATTTAGGATTATACATTTATGCATCAACTTATCAAATCGTAATGACTTTGATTGTCTTGTATACTAAAAACTTTTTCCATTTGGTGTCCAATGTCTTGTTTCTAGCAACCATGGCTGTCTATTCTGGTATTCAGTATAATGAAATGTTTGCTACAATAACTAACATAAACTCCTATAACAAACTATTTACATCTGCTACCGATGATCTCCAAGGTGTAACCAACGAGAAGAAAAATGTTATTCAAGGAATATCTATTGCGGTGATTGCAATTGCTTCTCTTATAACAGTTATGGCTTGCATGATGGGCTGGAAAATGAAACAAAGTTTTAAGAAGATTACCGGTGAGAAAGAAGGTCTTAATAAAGCTAAAATCAGAGCAAATACAATTTTCAATATTCATAGAGATTGTTTGCTGCTTTCTTTCTTCTTCTTACCTGGGTATTTCTTACAGTCTGCTATTATTGATTTAAACAGAGAAGCAGAATTTGCCGTCACTATTGCAGCCATTGGTTTAACTATCTTGATTATTCCACTTAGCGACTATTTTGCCTCACTAGAGATAATTTACGGTTTGATTGTTTCGCTTTTCTTTTACATTGTGGGGTTGGGTTTTATAATTTTCAAGATTCAAAGAATTTATAGTAAAGCAGCTGGTGGCAACTTACCAGGACGTCGATCCGTTGTTGCATTCGGTGTTATAGCTGCATTCTTTTTAATTGTGCTTATTGTCACTTCTATTCAGATAATGACTAACTTTGGCAAGGCTACAAGTCTTCGGAAAATGTATGAAGGAAACTACAGCTGGCTACCTAATGCCGGCTCAAATTCAACTTCAAGGGCAGCTACACGCGATGATATGGGTACTCAAGAACTGGAAATGGTGAATCTTGTTGGTGGTAAACTTCATCGCAACCAACCAACATCGGTTAGCACTGAGAACCTAATGGATGACGACGACGAAGTTGACTTTGATTCAGCATAGAAAGCTGGTGTTGCGTAAAGACTTTCTACTTGGAAGGGCTGTTTATACTTTTTTTTTCAATTTTCATAATTATACATGTTACACAGCTTGCATTTCAGTGATGTAAGTTTTGTTTCAATCTTATCAAAGCGGCCTGTATTAAGTAGTTTCCTTTTACTTAGACTTGAATCAAACATTTTATCGTATTTCCAGTATGAACGTCAATGTTACAAAGATATTCATGATCTTTCTCGAGTAATTTATGCTTTCTACTGAACAAGAAAACATTCTCCAAATCAATGTTTTTCAACTCTTCTTTGTGCGCTTTCCAAACACTCGACTCCTTGAACCAAGTCAAGACTTTGTTTCTCAAAAATGCAAGAGTTGTTCCGTAGTCTGGATCTGCATATTCATCTGGACTGAACTCAATATGATACACCATTGGCTTAGCTAGTAGTAATTCCTCTTTTTTGATATCTTTGTACTCTTTGACAAAATCATTTTCCTTAGACTCACGTCTTCTAACGTTCAAAGAAACATAAACGTGTGCACAATGTGTTGGGTAATCGAGAAAAACGTCATGTCCAGGTGGCTTCCATAACTTCAAATAAACCCCAATGTTCAACACAGATTCATAGACAATCAATGCTAAGAATGTGTAAACGAAGATGACTGTGATTATATACGAGACGTTCGAGTGAAGCAAGTTTCTGGTAACTTCAAACTTTTTAAGGTTTTGGATAATAAAGTCTTCATGAATTGTACCAATTGTTCTCAATACCGGATGAGACAATGCATAGTGAATCAACTTGTCAACCTTGTGGCTGACCTCCGTAAAGATGTCCGATGAGAAACTATTCATAGCTAACTTGTTTGTAGCAGCCTGGTTGCTTTTTTTTTTTTAGTTCACAAACTTTTGCTCAAAGAAATGTTGAATTGTTTTAAATAGTAAAAATAAATGTATATCTCAAGAAATAGTTGTTTCTTTAGCAATATTTGCACCCTTGACTATATATCGGATTAAAATGCTCTTCACAACGTTTCCAAGATTTTAAAGCCGCGCAGGTACCACTATTGTTGAAATTTTGCAGATGGTTATAAGAAGTACACAAGACAGCAGATGACTACTACTGATTGGAAACCGAGTTGAACAAGTTTAAGGGACAACAGTTGGCTGAATTTTACCAAAAGACACTGAATGATATGACAGCTAATAAGACACTTTATTATGTCGCTGTAGGACTAGTCATTACCGCTGTGACGACCGTCTTGAATGCCAAACTATCCGGGAACACTAAGAAGAAGACGAAGAATGATATATCTCCACCAAAAAGAAAAGACAGTGTTGCAGAACTCATAGGAAACACTCCTATGATCAAAATTCAATCGCTTTCCAAGATTAGTGGTTGTGAGATATATGCGAAACTTGAGCTAGCAAACCCAGGTGGGTCAGCAAAAGACAGGGTTGCACTAGCGATAATCAGAGATTTTGAAGCTCGTGGAATAATAAAACCTGGTAGAGGAGATGTAGTTTTTGAAGGCACTTCTGGCTCAACTGGTATTTCATTTGCAATGTTATGCAACTCTTTGGGATACACAGCGCATATTTGTTTACCTGATGATACCTCAAACGAAAAACTTCAATTACTGGAAAGTTACAATGCAGAAATCGAAAAAGTTAAACCGGCTTCAATTGTTGATCCAAATCAGTACGTCAACGCAGCTAGAAAAGGTGCTCAACAGTTATCAAATGACCCAACTACTGAGTCTGTTGGTGTCTTTGCTGACCAATTTGAAAACGATAACAATTGGAGAGTTCATTATGCAACCACAGGACCAGAGATATGGCAACAGATGAATGGAGATATTGATTATTTTGTGACCGGGTCAGGAACTGGTGGTACTATAGCCGGTTGCTCAAAGTTCTTGAAAGAACAGAAGAATGATATAGTAGTGGTACTAGCAGATCCACAGGGGTCTGGATTACACAACAGGGTCAAGTATGGTGTCATGTACGATGCAGTGGAGAAAGAAGGGACAAGAAGAAGACATCAAGTTGATACAATAATAGAGGGTATAGGTCTCAACAGACTTACTCACAATTTCAAGCAAGGAGAACTGTTGATCGACGACTCAGAAAGGGTTACCGACTCACAAGCTGTCAAAATGGCAAGATTTTTGAGTTCTAACGATGGCCTGTTTTTAGGTTCCAGTAGTTCAATCAATGCTGTTGCGGCAATGAAGGTCGCCAACAAGGCTAAACCTGGTTCCAAAATTGTCATCATTGCTTGCGACTCAGGAAATAGACATCTGTCCAAGTTTTGGAAAGAAGCTTTGAAAGTGAATCCTCATGTTTCCATTGAAGAGGTGTTAGGCTGATCGTTTCGCATCATAGTTTTACATTATATACTTGTACAAATTCTTTTTTAAAAACTTTTAAACTAACATTAATCTATAAGGGGTATAATTAGTTGCCACATTGAGTCATATTCTACAAATCATCAAAGAAACCTTGCACTTCGCTTTGGTTAGATTTCTTTTTCTTATTTTCCCTAATAATGTCTTTCCAATCCACTTCTGCTTCCGAATCGTCATCATCACTATCACCAGCTTTTTGTTCTTTGATACTGGCTTCCACGGCCTCTCTTCTTCTTTTCATTTTTTCTCTTCTATCTTGTTTTGTTTCCTTTGTCTCTACTTTAGAACTCCAAGCAGAATTTTTAGCAGCAAGACTTTTCTTGAGCTCAGCTTTTTCTTTTCTTTCCTTCTTTTTTTGTTCAGTTTTAAGTTCTTCTAATCTTGCCTCTTCTTTGGTTTTATCTCTGTACGAGTACTTATCAAAATCAATTGAGTGATCTAACCAACCATCTTCTGGGAACGATTCGATAAATCGATTTTCTGGCATTTTAGGTAGTCTCACTAATCCATACATTTTTGCTATTCCAACATAATCTAAACTTTGTAATCTGAAGATTGACCCGGCAATATGCTTGGAGTAGTATCTAGCAAAACCAACATATGATCTCACTGCATGATCATATCTTTCTCTGTCCTGTAGAAGCCATTCTCTCAAAGTTTTATCAAACCATTGAGATTCTGTTTCTTTGACCTCTGGTACATCCATTGGTTTAACAATTACTCCCTTGACCTGTAAAAAGTCAATAAAATCTTCTTCTCTTCCTTCATTCAACATAGTGATAGCTTTCCCCACCTTGTTTGCTCTACCTGTTCTACCACATCTATGTAAAAACACATCGGGGTTGGTTGGAGGATCAACTTGGATAACCAAATCAACTTCTGGGATATCCAAACCTCTAGCAGCAACATCTGTTGTGAAAAGAATAGATTTTGTTGCTGTTGAGTCGGTAAATGATGCAAGTGTTTTTATTCTAGGTTTTGCGTTCAATTTTCCATGTAATGAGAAGAGACTAACAAAATCTGAATTGAAATTCTCGGATTTTTTGAATAAGTTGTTGAAAACACTATAAAAATGAGTCACTCCCACACAAGTTGGGAAATAAACAATAACTTTCTTATATCTGTAATTCATTAACAAATTCAATAAAACTTTCAACTTCAATTCAGGTTTGACAACCATGTAATAGAGCCCCAATGCTGTTGGAACATTTGAGTGCTCCAAAGAGGTGGACTTGACCGTAACTTTAACAGGATTCGTCATACCGGTTTTGAAAATATCTGTACCTGCACTTGATATTGTTGCTGAGAATAACCCGGTACGTCTTTGTCTTGGTAGTTGTTTTATTATAGCTTGAGTATCCGTAAGAAAACTGATATCTAGTAATTTATCCGCTTCATCCAAAATAACAATCTCACAAGACGAGGTTTTAACATACTGATTAGATAAAAATTCAAGCAATCTTCCTGGGGTGCCTACTAAGATTTGAGGCTTCTTCTTTATATATATTTGCAAATCTTCCCTGACTGATCCAATTGACCCAACCAACAACTGTGTTTCAATCTTGGTCATATCTTCAGGCTGAAAGTCTAACAACCCATTTATAACTGTATTTATCTGACTAGCGAGTTCCCTTGTAGGTGATACAATAACTGCTCCAAAATGGCCCTTCTTAAACGACTGCTCTTCTTTGAAAAATTTACAGATCTTTTCCAAGACTGGAATAACATACGCCAGTGTCTTTCCTGAACCAGTGACTGCTTCAACAACGACATCCTTATGTTGTGACAACAATGGTATAGTTGAAGCCTGAACAGGAGTCATATCAGTATACCCTAAAGATAAAACTGCATCTCGAATCCACGGCTGTATGGAGTATGAAGACGAGTCCCAAGACGTTGACTGCTTACCAGATTGCACTTTCGACATTTCTACCTTTTCGCTTCCAAAATTTGTGTGACGAAGCAGAGAATAGTCTCAAAAAAAAATCACAGAATCAGTCCGATTAACCACTCTTCAACACTGTTTAAAACACTCTTTTTAATAGATAATTGAAAGATCAACAGTTTAAAATTTTAAAAATTTCATGCGGCTCAATTTTTTATTTCTGAAAAATTTTAAACACCGCACACCGCTTAGTGAGAATGAGTAAAGACATTAGGGAGCTATCTTTAATTGACTGTAAGACTGTAAGACTTCAAGGTTTGATGTTGGAGTACGATACAGAAGGAGAGCGTTAAAGACTGATTGAGACACAGAGAAAAGTAAGTGGAAGCAACGATTTCATGCTTAGGTACTGGTTGTGTCCTGCAAGAAAAGTAAGAGACGTTTTTTCAAGTTTTCACCGAGGTCATCTTAGGTTTCAATCTGTGAAAGCTGGCATGAATGAGAATGAGTACTCGCAATGGTCAAGGGACCAATTGATAACCAAGATCAAAGAACTGGAAGGAAAGTTAAATAATGGGGTTGAAACACAGGCAAATTTTACTGGAGAAAAGGCAGATACGGGTGTCGAAAAAAAGCAGAAAAAGAAATCTTTTGACATGTCTAAGTACACAAGTAGAAAGATAGGTTTGAAATTTTCGTATTTGGGTTGGAACTATCAGGGACTAGCAATCCAGAAAGAGGAAACAGATTTACCAACAGTCGAGTACGAGATTTTGAAAGCTTTAAACAAAGTCAAGCTAGTGGATTCATTCACCCCACAAGATTTCGACTTTAGCAGATGTGGAAGAACCGATCGTGGTGTCAGTGCGATGAACCAGGTCATCTCGTTAGTGGTGAGGTCAAAGCTATCTTCTCAAGAGCTTGAAGATCCCTCGAATGATGCAAAAGAGCTTGATTACATCCGCATGCTCAACCAAGTCCTCCCGGCTGACATTAGATTCCATGCTGTTTGTTTAAGACCACCACAGGACTTTGATGCTAGATTTAGTTGCACTTTCAGACACTATAAATACATCTTCAATGGCAAGGGCCTCAATATTGACGCTATGAAGGAGGCAGCTTCATTCTATCTTGGTCCAAATGATTTCAGAAATTTCTGCAAGATAGATGCTTCCAAGCAAATTACAAATTTCACGAGAAACATACTGAAGTCTGATATATTGCCTTTGGATGAGATGCCAAATTTTTATGTATTTGATCTCAAAGGTAGCGCTTTCTTGTACCATCAAGTGCGATGCATGGTGGCTGTATTACTGGCAACGGGACAAGAATTGGAAGAGCCATCCATAGTCAAAAGACTCTTGGATATCAACGAGTTCCCAAGTAGACCTGTGTACAACATGGCGCATGATATTCCTTTGGTTTTGTATGATTGTGGATTTGATGAGTCGCAAGTCAAATGGAGTTCAGGCCCTGAGAGAGCAATCAATCACCACCTCGAGCTAAGCGGCTTATGGAATGACTATCAAGTGAAGTCAGTAATGGCTACTTTTATGAAAAAGATAGTTGCACAAAATGTGCCAACTGTGTTTGATAAAGTTGTGCTAAACTTAGGTGATGGTGCTGGAAAGGCAATCAACACCTATGTACCATTCGACAAGAGACCTGTCTTAGAAACTGCTCAAGAGATTAATGCCAAGTGGCAAAACAAGAAAAGAAAGCTTTGAGTTTGTATAAAATTTTTATAAAAATCTGTATATATAAAATTGTCATTTCAAATCTTATAAAACTACAAAACCATTTGACAGTTTCCTAAAGCTGTAAAATTGTCATTAAGTGCGGCTTTTATCTTGGGTAAGATTTATATAAAGCACAAATGAGCTGGTGATGACAACTTGCTTGTTCTTTCTGTGCTTTTAGACTGACAAACATTACCTACTACTTAGTTGTTAAAGGGCGTGTGTTTGCGTTAGAAGTGAAAAGGCAATTTACCATAAAAGTAGCGATAAATGGATCAATTGCTAGCTAGGGCAGGGAGTCAAATAGTGACATTTGCTGTTAGATCGGGAGTCCAGATTGCATCGTCATACGTTGTCAAGTCAGTCGGTAAACTGATGGACAATGTGCCTGAGAAGGACAGAAAAAATGTAGAACGGATGAGAAATAAGCTTCAGACACGTATCGAGATTGTCACTTATGCCATTGAGTTGATTCAACTAGTAGCTTCGAGAGGCAATACAAATTTGGAGAGCACTTTAAGGCTAACAAAAGACTTGAAGGAAGAAATTGAGGAGTTTGAAGACAATATAGATGACTTGGCATTGGATTTATCGAGTTCGAAAAAGCTGAACAGCGAGTCGGTGAAAACGATGGAATTGTACATGCAGCGATTGTTGGGTAGAATCGACCAAGCAATCCCAGTAATAAATCTTGCATTGACAACATCTGGTGCAAATTTGAGCAGCAATTTGACAAATTTTACTTCACCGGGTATATTGCTTAATTCTACTATTATACTCAACGATTCAAATAGGGCATTTGAATTGACGAATGATAAGAATGTGCAAGTTGGTCCAACATTCTCTCTAACATTGTATGATATTTTTTATAGTCATGCTCGATCAAGTCAAGCGGCACCTGAAATAATATGGAGAGAGAAGTTTGCCAGATGTGATTTCAAAATTGTTAGAATTGTTGATGAAATACTAGATTATGCTTACGAAATCGAGATAAAGGAGAATTTTGATGATGATAGGTACCATGACGAAGCCACCGACAAGCCTCAAGTTTTGAAACTCAACGTGAAAACCATTTTAAAACTATTTTTCAGTGCTTCTGGGAAATTGCTAAAGTTAGACGAAAGAAGTTCACCTGTTTTGGTTGCTAAACTGAAAGGCGAGGCGAATGATAGTGGGGACAAAGACCAAATCGATGGCACAAACATAGAAGGTAATGTCAAATGGATAGCCCTTGGAAGCTTTGAAACCTCAAGCTCTTCTAGTGATGATGAAAACGATAGCTCAGATAGCGAATCGAGCGAAACTGCCAGTGTATCTGGGTTTGACGTGAACAACAGTAAAACAAAAGCACCAAGCTTATCATTGTTGGAGTACTTACTAAGACTCTGTGCTTTACAAACCAATGATCAAATGTCTGTATTGGATGTGAAAGACGAGAGATTAAAACTCTACATAAATGATGAAAATCTACACCTGAAAAAGACTGATGACTCTGAAGATCTCTCCAAAGATTTCTCCAAGCTCGAAATATCAACCCGGAAAGAGGAAAAAAACAACACTAGTCGAAAGCCAAAGCATTAAGTTGCTTATTGGAGTGTTTATACTATAACTAGCTATATAACATACTCATCACAAGAGTAAAAACCATTCAGCATCGTAGTTTCAATCATATCATCACTACTGTAGAACGAGATAAAGAGGGCTTATGTAAGAGAATTCCACTATAAAAAAAAAAAAGCGAAAATAATTCTTGCAATATTTTTCAACATTTATATCTATTAATGCAATTATCAGATACTTTATAATAAGTAGTCAATCAAAAGCCGATTACTTATAACGCCACTGTGTCTTAAAGAACAACATTGAACTATCCGTGATTACAGAACTTCAAAATGGTGAATATATTGGAGAAAATCAAAGAAATTCAAGATGAGATGGCTAAAACCCAAAAGAATAAAGCCACTGAGTACCATTTAGGTTTACTTAAGGGTAAATTGGCCAAGTATAGAAGAATGTTATTGGAGCCAGAAGGAGGTCCAGGATCGGGTAGTAAAGGTCAAGGTTTTGAAGTGAGTAAAACTGGTGACTGTAGAATATGTTTGATTGGTTATCCATCTGTGGGTAAATCGTCATTTTTGAGTAAAGTGACAAAGACGAAATCTGAAGCTGCTGCATATGAATTCACCACTTTAACGTCTGTTCCCGGTGTTTTAGAGTACGAAGGTGCCGAGATTCAAATTGTTGATTTACCAGGTATTATCAGAGGTGCTAGTGAAGGTAAAGGTAGAGGTAGACAAGTTGTTGCAACAGCTAAAACTGCTGATTTGATTTTAATGGTGTTGGATGCCACTAAATCTTCAGACCAACGTCAACATTTAGAGAATGAGTTGGAAGCTATTGGAATTAGATTAAACAAAGAAAAACCTAATTTAACTATAAAATTGAAAAAAACAGGTGGTATAAAGTTGAATGCAATTTCCCCACCTAAATATATTGATGAAAAACTTGTTTCTTCAATTTTAAAAGATTATAAGATTCATAATGCAGACGTCATGGTGAGAGATGAAAATGTTACTGTTGATGATCTTATTGATGTTATCAACGAAAAACACGTTGTTTATATGCCATGCTTATATGTTTACAACAAAGTTGACGCAGTTTCATTAGAGGAAGTTGACAGAATAGCAAGAGAGCCAAATACTGCTGTTATGTCGTGTGAAATGGATTTAGGTATAAAAGATGTGATTGAAGAAATTTGGTACAGATTGAATTTATTGAGAATGTATACAAAGAGAAGAGGTGTTCAGCCCGACTTTACTGAACCTATGGTGGTGAGAAATGATTCAACTATTGAAGATGTCTGTAACTCAATTCACAAAGATTTCAAAGATCAATTCAAATATGCGCTCGTTTGGGGATCTTCATCGAAATTCGGTAATGCTCCACAAAAATGTGGGTTGAACCATAAAGTTCATGACCAAGATGTTGTTTCAATTGTTACCAAATAGAGAGGACTAGTTTTACCTCAAATGTATACATATATATATCATCTATAGTTCATCTATACAACGCCCAGTTTGTCATTTATATACTATTAACTCTTTTATCAAGCTGTTTGATCCATTCTAATATTTCTACTTTGTTCTTATCAAATTGGTCATTCTGTTTTGCTATAGTTTTTTCTAAATTATCTAGTTTAGTATTCCAAAGGGTTAATTGGAAATTCATCGACGTATATTCCTTTTCTAATGAATTGAAAAAAACAACAGCATTATTAGCTGATTCGATAATCGAATTGACCGTTTTCAATTTGTTAACGGCTAGGTTGATTACCTGTTCGGTCTCAGGCATTGTTTGAATTTTGTTATACAACTGGTTTATTTTCTTGTCAGTAATTGGTATTAAATTTTCTCTAATGTCCAATCTTGAAATATTCTTCAAGTACTCCTCTGTTTTTTTTAATAGAATGTCAATCTGCTTGCTAACTTCATCAAAAGAAAATTTCGGATTTAATATTAGATTTATTCTTCTGTAAATATCGTTAATTGTAGATTGAAGAGAAAGGTCGGAAGTATCATCTACTATACCCAATTTAGACTCTAATTCATTCAGTCTATAAATCAAATCACTATCCTTGCCCAATCCATCATTTTTTGTGCACTCCATTGCAGTATCAGAAATTTCTCCAACTGTGGGTATTTCGATCTTTTGTGATTTCGTCTCTAACAAGGTTTTCTTCCAGTTATTTACAGAAGATTCAGATTCCAAGTTGAAATTATCTACGAGATCAAGTAAATCCTGAGTGCTCTTTTTCACCTCTGACTCTTCTGCTGCTTCACCGTCTTGTAATTGCAATTCGAGCAACTCATTTCTGATTCTGGCAAGCTTCTGTCGCCTCGTTTCAGTAACTCGATCAACGTTGTAACCTTGAACGCGTCCAGCACGGAAGTCAATCGACTTTATAGATCTCACAATATCATTCTCAAAATGATCTCTCATGTCAATGCTAATCACCTCTGAATCATCAATTGAGTCTCTTCTTTCCGACTCTTCAGCATCCTGTAAATCAAATTCAGCTTCGTCCTCTTCGTGATCTGAAGTTTCGAAAACCTCTGGTTCTCCACTTATATTAACATCCTCTGAATAGTAGTCTGTCCCCATAATGAAACCCCTTTATCCAAAGAACAAATTTCAGTATGAAAAGAAATTATGTAAAAACTACCAAAATACTGGTGTTTAAAGTTAGTACAGTTAGATATAGCAAAAAAATCTTAATTCAAGTTCAATTGTTTATAACTACAGAGATCAAGACAGTTAAAAAAGAATTGAAAAATTTAAAAAATAAACTCCGAGACGGGGAATTGAACCCCGGTCTCCCGCGTGACAAGCGAGAATTCTAACCACTAAACTATCTTGGAGATTTCTTGTTTGTTAATTTTTTGCAAGATTCAAAAGGTGTGGAAATTGGCCGGTTATAAGCCGCACTACCATAAAGCCGCATTGTGTTTCAGGTAAAATAAAATTCCGCAAGGTCGCAAAGCCGCAACAACAGAAAATAATCTGGTTGTTAATTCTGGGGAATTGATCAGCTACAGTGGTGGTTATTTTGATTGGAATACGACTACTCACCATCTTGTTGCTTTGACCATGTTACAAAAAAAATAACTTTGCTTTGTTCGTGTTATCAATAAAATCTTGTTGCAGCAAAAATGCGTTAAATTAAATAACTTGGACTTCTATTTGTTCAATGAATATGTTGTAGTTCAAGGCATCGTAGGTCTGACACTTGACACCTATAGTTCTGAAAACTGATCTAAAGTAACTTTGTTAGTATCTATCACAGTAAACTGTGTTATTCAAAACGTAAATTGATCACTGTCTGGTTTTAACACAGTGTAAATAAAGAGTTCAAAAATAGTCAAAACAGATTTATCTTTTCTGATTGCTGTTTGCAACAGGCAGTCAAAAATCTCAAATCAAAAGCTGTAGTAATATAATTTCCATAATAGATGGTATATTCTGCTAGCGTTCAAGGATATTATGGTTTAGTATAGCTCATGAAAGTCAGTAAACTATTGTTTTGTCTGGGCCGAACACAGTTCACAGAAACGCTCTTAGGGCCGAGACGTGCGCATGCGGCGGCTGTCTCGCTGCTGTTTTTTTTTCTCTTCATGTGCTGCTATTGCGAGGGGAAGAGGCCGTTGCTTGCACAAGATGACAAACTTGGAGCTTGGAAACATCTGGTGTGAAGTATTTTAAATCGGTATCGGTGTATTTTTTATTCTGCTATTAGAACCTGCTACTCTGAGTTCAAAAGGAGGAATTATTTGATTGCTTGTGATAGAAGTTGACTACGATTGCACGGTAGATACTATAAGTACAGATCTACACACATCGAATCAGGTACAAATCAACCTTAGTTTGCCCTTGTGTTGTATGCAATCAGAACCAAAAGACCAAAAGAAAATGTCAGCTTCTTCATCTTCACTGCGGTTTAATCCCGAGATAAACCAATCTGTGACAACATTGACTACCCCAGAACTATACTCCATATACGGTGGCGATAATAACCAAATTGACGGGGACGACACCACTGATGATATTTATGCAACCTTGTCTGAAAACTTGACTAAATCAACAAGTCAAGTTGCAACTGACTCTGACGTGAAGCATAAGTTAAACTCTACAAGTCAAAGTACGATAAGTCAAGTTGCAATTTTCACTCTCAAATGCTTAACTTTATGTGCATTGGGAAATGTGTTTGTCAAATTAACCGAACAGATATACACGGCAAACTCAACTTTACCTAATCTAGCAGACTACGATATTTTCCAGATTTTCAAAGCGTTGATTTTGAGAATATCAACTGCTTTAAACCCAAATTATAAGCTGTCACCTTTAAAATTAGACATTTTGAATAACTCTTTAATAGGTTTAACTTTAGGATCAATCCAGCCGTTGTTTGACAGAGTTATTTTCAACACTAAGAGAAACAATGCACCATCATCATCAAGTCTTGATATATCTTTCACGTTAAGATCAGTTGCAGCATTGGTCGGCTTGTGCTATTGTTTCAAGAAGTTTGAATGGCCTTCTAAATTACAAGCGTCTTTGGTTTGGTCAGCTGTTAATACATTGTTATGGGCTGTGTTGGACGGTACATTCAGTGGGTTCTTATCTGCTTCAACTGTGTCTATCTTTTCAATGACATTGTACCTCTATACTAATCAAAAGATTGCTATTAATAGTATCTTTGACGATAAAGATGTTACTGCAGATTTACTTTGGATTGGATCATTTCTGTTTATATGTTTGATCATATCAGGTAAGATCAGCAAACATTTATTTGGATAGTCGAAAGGTGATATGAGTTCAATCTATTGCTTTAAAGGACTATTTGTGGACTTTCTTCTTTTATATATATTCTGTTTCATTTCCATTTTACAATTACACTTTTTATGATTGTTAGTTTGCACTAATTAACTGAAAACCGATTAACAAGATTAATTACTATAAAACTCAAACATAAAAGGACAAAAAAATGAAAAAAAAAGTAAAAAAACCAAAAAAAAAAAAACTTTCAAAGCTTCAGCAGTCTAGTTTGAGTTGAAGTTGAGCTTTTAGCAATGCAATATTAACCACTTATTCAAATATAAATGTTGTAAATGGCTGTGCTTTGTCTTTCTCTTTTCTATTGTTGTAATTGCCCAAGTCGATTCAGGCATTCTTTGAGACTGTAAAGAAGAAAGGGCATACTGAGTGTAACACTTTCGAATTGAGACCGGTAGCAACTAGACTGAAAACATTAAAGACAACCAGAAAGTTACATCTTCTCACTTTCTCTTGATACTAACAGTAGGGCACACATCACATCGCAGGTTGTGTACCGATACGTTACATCCACTTACTCAGAACCATCTAAAGCTTCCTCGGTTGCTTCTTTTTCCAAGTTGGATTTCTGTTGGTTAGCAGATAGCATCCCCGTTGCGGTGACTCCACTAATTGAATTTCTGTTAATTCTGGCAACGTTTTCAATGTTTGGTAGTTTTAAAGGGTTGATTGAACCAACGTTTTCTTTATGCCCTGTCACTTTCGACATGGCGTAATCCCCACTGTCGAAAAATTTACGGTCTTTCAATTTGCTTTGTAAGACATCTGAAGTTTTTGGTAATCTACCGTATAGTTTATACAATTTTGCTTCTTGCGGTGTCAGTTTTGACAAGTCGACAGTCTGTGGCGGTTCGTATAAAGGATCATTTGGAGATAAATCTGACATTTTCTTAGTAATGCGTGTGCTTAAAATAGTAATGGTTGAATGTAAAACTCAATTGATGTGGTTTTATGTCTATTGATTTCAAATGATATCGACAAAGTAGACTGATTAATAGAATGATTGTAATGCATAATAGAGCAAGAGAGTAACTATGTATGTGCTCTCACTCACCCTCACTCTCACATACAAAAAGTCATCGATTCTGAATATGCGCCACTCGTGGTCTGTTAATTACACGTATTTTAGAAATGGCAGATAAATACGGGGTGTAAGTAATTGAGTGGGGTGAAACATTGAATTATTTATCAGTAATTGTGGTTTTACTCATCTATTTATGTGTAATCAAACACCTGATAGAGTCTTATTTATGATCTTTATACAAGTTGTAGCCCGTCATTTTAACTTGATCAACTTGGAACTGCAAGCATTCTTTGATATCGAGCGAGAACCGCTCAAGTGCGGGCACGAGTTGAGTTGATGACGAGGAGGAGCTCGTTGCCGATTTCGACAGCTTGCCAATTGATAAATGCAATGACTCAGGTTTGAACTTTATATTGTTGGTGGAAATGTATTTTTGTCTTTTAGTGTTGTTTGAAGCTGGAAGTAAACTGTTGACTGTGCTGACAATGTGAGTCAGTTCTCTGGTTTTCTGAACGTCAACCACCAACCCGATAAAGAATGAAGACTTGTCTAAACTAGGGTAAAGCTTGATCTTATTACAAAAGGGGACCTCGAGCGGAAACTTGTGTAGCTCACTTGCACAAAGTGTCTTGAATGACTGGGCAAACTCAGACAACTCTGCTTGGGTGTCAAACGTGATATTGAACGACAGTGATATATGCAACTCATTGACTGTCTTTGTAAGATTGTTGTAAATAAAATCTGGGGTGTACTCCCAATCTGGGCAGTTTTTCAACACTGTATGCGACAACTTGCTCCACACGAGCTGTGACAACGACTTCAAAGCACTGTACTGGGACAAAGTCGGTTGCACAGGCAAAAAAATGAAAGTGGTTCTGCTTGAGCCCGACAAGCTTGGCAGTACACCAGAGACTGCGGTTCCTTTGTACAGTAGATTGTGTAACGACTCGCTCGGTAAAGCAGGTGATACTGACACTATCTTGCCTGTCGTTGTTTTGCGTCTTTTGACACTCTGATTCTGTTCACTTTTAGCATCTTCGTCAGAAGAAGAGGAGGAGTCATAGTGGCTGACCAGATTCATCCCATTATTCCAGGGTAGCGTATGTATGAAATGTTACTTAGTGAGTTACAAACACTAATACCAGCTTAATGTAATACCAGACACTTCAGAACAGAGAGTTAAATATACACCACAACTTTACTCATGAAACTCCCCATTAAACAAGGCTGTGCAACGTTACTTTAACTACTTGATATTTTCTTTCACCGCCCGCAACAGAGCCACATACAGAAAACGGCTCGTCTTTTTCTTTTCATGGGCAGAAAAAGAAACGAGATTTGAATTTTTTCAGTGTTAAGCAGAGATTCGTTATGTATCCTAATCGGGTAATACATAAATATTGGTAAATTTGGTATTGGTACTGGTATTGGTACTGGTATTGGTACTGGTAAATGTGCAATGCACATGATTTACAGATACAGGCAATTGCAAGACACTGTAGTAGATTAAACGGATCCAACTGGGTGACAAAAAAGTTGTAAACTAAACTTGACTTAACATCGCAGTCTGTACTTTTTCAAAAACATAATAGCATATGTTGAATTAGCAGTGAACGATTGATCAACATCAGAATCTCCGATAAACATACCGATACACTCATACAGTATCCACAACTGTACCGTTTTGTCACTGAAAACAAGTTGAAATGCAATCTTTAAATTTCAACAAAGAGAATAATCATTCGGATGCTTCATTAGAGTTGTCAACGGGTATGTCTTCAGGCACAACAACTCCAGTGAAAAGACCCGGCACGTATTCGAGCAAAACCGCATCCAATTCTAAATCTAAGAATTCAACAACGACACCTAGCTCCACTTCAAAACTTCGAAGCTTGTTTACAACAGGCAAAAATGAAAATACGCAAGAGGAAATTGGTAATCCGTTTGCAAAAAGCTCCAGTTTTGATACTCCCAACTTGCATTTATTATCACCAACTAGGAAAAGAGCATTGACAAACACAAGCCCACTTCGAAAGAACAATAAGACGATGGTGGCAGGTTCACCATCTTCATTTAGTGTGCTGAGTTCGAGAAAACTGGAAAATAGTTCTGTCACTCAGAAACTCGTTGACAGTTTTTTACAGCAACAAAGAGAATCAAGAACAACTGATACCGCTGATTTTGAAAACAATGATGATACCATTGATTTCACAGGAGAGCTGTCCACTATTGATACCACTGATGATTCACAAGAAAGTATAGATCCAAAATTACCCAGAGTCGGTTCTAAGGCAAACTCCTCGAGTGAGAGCGAAAACTCCGTACTAGGCGAATCAAGAAGAAAACATGAGAGACACATCAAAGAGTCACAAAGGCAAAAACAAGGGTATTTCAAAGAGCGGATTCTTGATGAGATTTCAAGGTCGAATAGTGTCAAGAGTAACAGAAGAAAATCTGTTGAAACGTCAACGTTGCTTCAATTTCAAAACTCTGAGAGTTCCAAGAGCACGATATCAACGTCTAGATTCAACATTTTCCAGGATAAATCAAAATCAACAAATGAAAATTCCAATGATAATTTCAATTTTTCAAGTTCGGGCTCAAATTCAAACTTAAACTCAAATTCAAACTCTAATTCAAATTCAAATAGCAGCGGTAGTAATAGTCATGTTAAAGCTGCTGGTTTATCATTGATACCCAACAGGAAAAACACGAGTGCTTTGAACCATTACTATGATTCGTCCGAATCTATAGTTGATGCCGAGAAAGCACAAACAGGAATAGCTAAAATAACACATGCTGACATTTCAGCCGTGTTGAAAGATACATCGATAGTGAGTTTACACTCTGCGTTGAAAATAGACCAGTCCGAAGAGCAAATCACCGATCATCATAACAGAAACGTTATTCTCGAAGAAGATGAAACTCAATTTGACTTGACAAACAGAAGTGAAGTAGAAGTTGAAGTGGAGTACAAAAGCGCACGCATAGCTATGATTGAAGCTGTTGTCAGCAGTCGTGAATTGGCCAAAGAACAGTTTCATCTTAATGAGGACCCATTGTTTAGTAGCTCTTCTAATGCAAACTCAAACACCGATTTGATTGTCAATACAAACTCTTCAATCGATCAAGAAGGGGTCGTTATTGGACACCAAGAGGAGGAAGATGAAGAAGAGCAAGAAGAACAAGAAGAAGAACAAGTCTTGGAAAGTGGAATGCATGGAATACCAATAAGCTTATCTGAAAACTTGCACAAATACCGAAACTCGAATCTCAAGACTCAACCAGGAACAGCTGTTCCTAGATCGACTTCGCTTTTAAGTTTCAGAAAATCAGCGCCTGGAACTCAGCACTATTTACTAACCAAAGACGAGCAAGGTCAAGCGCCTGGTCAGGCACAAGGTGAAATGTACGACAGGGAAATTCAACCAAGTGATGAAATATACGCAAATCTCGAGAAAAGATTACCTTTACTAACCATTGACAAGGCGTATCTGAAAAAACAAAACGCAAGTGATCACTCACTCGACTCGTTTGGCCATTTACCAAACACTAATCGCGCAGCTTCAGCTGCAATATCCGATTCAATCTCTTACTCTTCTTCATCATCTTCATCTTCATCATCATCGCAAAATAGCAGTAATCCAATGCTACAGCATTCAAGATTTGACTATTATTATAAGAATAGTAATTCAAATAAAAAGCCCGGAGTTTGCTCGAGATCTACAGCATTACTGTTCCTGCTAATCTCAATCATCGTGCCACCATTCTGGCTTCTTATTGCTGTTGGTTATCTTGACAAGGCTTTCGGAAAAGTCCCATATAGTTACAAGATTGCCAGTGGTGTCTTATCACTGATAACAGTTGTAGCTGCAATTACAGGAATCGGTGTTGGACTGGGGTATGGTTTAACTCACTAATGAAGAGGGAAAAGGTTTATGGTGATACGCGGTGCAAGGGTTGTTGTGTATCTAATCCACTTTACTTACAGTCACGTTATGTAAAAATACGTTGCTTATGTAGACGATTAAGTAACACAAAGAAAGAGCATTTCTTCTTTATTGTTATTATTGCGCTGTAGTTTCCTTTTTCTATTGTGGTGTACGGGAGACCTGGCGGTTGCTGGGGCCGTTTGAGAGTCTCCGGCTTTAATGATTGATTGATTGACTGATTGATAGTCACCACAGCCATGGTCACAGTCTTGCTTCTAGAGATTGTAGTATGCTGACATACGGGGATGACAAGCACGAGAAAAACATGGAGAAACTGCGGGAGAGAGAGAGACAAAGAGAGAAACAGGCAGTTTACTGATTTAAAGGACAAAATAGGTTTAGTTTAGATTTGATGTTATATGTACTGTGTGTATATGGTGTGTATGGTGTGTACTGTGTATAATATATCATTTTAGATTAATTATCACTCCTCTTTATAACTCTGTTCTTGTCTCCGTTTCTTTCGAATAGAAGTTGGGTAGAAGAGAGAGAGAGAGAGAAAAAAAAAGGAAATCCGGACTAGAATTGTACCCCT
Organism: Ogataea sonorensis; assembly: GCA_037951595.1. Lineage (NCBI taxonomy): Eukaryota > Fungi > Ascomycota > Pichiomycetes > Pichiales > Pichiaceae > Ogataea > Ogataea sonorensis. The sequence goes on along the minus strand of JBANDG010000001.1, from coordinate 1,409,657 downwards.
GTTGAAACCGACACATACCGAGAACTAGTGTAAGGTGGGTTTTCAGTCCTTTCAGTTAAGTTATTTTGCAGTTTTAGCATAACTAGTTTATTCTGAATTTGTTTTATTATTTGAATCAAACCGTTTACTTGGTTTTTACTTAGTTCGTGTGTTGATTCGTTACCAATTTACCCACTCACTTTTTTCAATTTAATTACGTCCCGCTTGCCTTTGAGTGTGTGTGTTTTGTTTTCTTCAGTGTTGAGCTGTACTGTTTTTTTGAATTACTATCAAATATAGAACTGGAAAAAAGGTTGAAAGCATATTAGTTAACTGCTCCTTTTTTATAACTTAAAAGTAAATTTCACTTCAAAATGGGAAATACTCCAGCAAAAGAGGCTAGAACCTCTAGATCGAGCTCTTTGACAAGAGAAATGTTAATATCTCCAATATCATTATCGGGAACAACAAGGAAGAAGAAAGAAAAGGAAAAAAAGAAAATGAAACAAAAAGAAGAACATATAATGGATTTAATAATTAGATATAATGAGAATGTTGATGGTGGTTATTTAGCGCCTTATGATTGTTATAAATATGAATTATCATACAAGACACAAATAGTAAGACAACTTATTATTGATAGAAAATTAGCACCTTTTTATACTCCATTACAAGATTTTGATGAATATTGGTCAGATGAAGAATTATTAAAATATATTAAATCATTACCATTACATGCTGATATTAATTTAGAAAATCTTGATGAAGAATTTGAAGATGCAGATGATCATAGAATTCATCAAAGTTCAAATTATTTGAAAAGAAAAGAACAAAAATTATTTAAAAATCAATTAAAACAAATTGCTTCAAAACAACAAATTGAATCAAATAAAAGATATAAAAAAGATATGATTATTCAATCAAATGGAATTAAACAATTCCCAAATATACCATCAGATGATTTGATATTAAGACTTTATAGAAATTCAATTGAATGTCCAATTTGTTTCCTGTATTTTCCTTCAAATATTAATTATTCAAGATGTTGTGAACAACCGGTATGTACTGAATGTTTTGTTCAAATGAAAAGGTTGGATCCACATCCACCACATGATGAAGGTGATGCTCCAAATGCATCAACAACAGATGATGATTTAAATAATCCAGAAGATTTAATAAGTGAACCTGTTAAATGTCCATTTTGTGCAATGTCTGATTATGGTGTAACTTATACAGCACCAAATTTTAGAACTGGAATTAATGGACAAGCTCCATCTACTTTTAGAGATGGAATTAATTCAATTATCGAAGAAGAAGAAAATGATTATGGTCAAAATGGTGATATTTTACCAAATAATAAGAATGGAATATTTATAAAAAGAAATTCAAATGAACTTACAACTACAACACCATCACCAAATCATCAACAACATCATCGTTTGTCAATAAGTTATGCAATGTCAAAATCTCATTCTGGAATTGCTAGTTCACCAAGGTATTCAAATTCATTTACTGATCAATCACTTTCAACAACAAATGAATTGGGTAGTGATAATAATAGTAATATCATGGAAAATGGTGTAACTAATTCAAATATGACAGTTGAAAATACAAGTGCAACTTCAACTGCAAGAAAAAGAAGAGGATCATTACCACCAACTGCGCCTGGTGTTATAACTATTGATACAATTAGACCAGATTGGGAACAAAATTTGTTGAATGCAAGAGCTAAATTAGCTAGAAGATCAGCAGCAGCTACAGCATTACATGCAACATCACTGATTGTTGATGATGGATCCACGACATCAAGATCTTCCATTAGAAATAACAGAACTAATTTACTTGAATCTTCATTATTAGGTAGAAATACTCATACAAATGTGGTTACACGTACAAGACAAGAACAATACGATTTTGAAGAAAGAATGATTGAACAAGCTTTAAGATTGTCATTGTTAGATGAAGAAGAAAGAAGGATGAAAGAAAGAGCGGCATGAAAATTAAAGTATGTTTTCAATGAGGTTATTTTACAAATGCTGACTACTTAGAGGGATGGATTGAGTTTGTGGTTGTTGCTTATTACTTGTTAATGTTTATGTGTTTATGTTTTTGTTTGTTTGCGTTGTTTAATTTGCTGGTGTTTTCTCACTCTCAAAGAGAGTGTGTATTTATATTTGTGCACATGTTTGTGATGTCTTTGGACTTGTTGTGATTGGTTTGCGATGTATGCTTCATTGTTGCTGTTTTTTATTTTTGTGTGGATGGTGGATTGACAACATTTAACGGAATGTGTGGGTGTAGTGTAGTTTGAGATTTTTCCAAGCTAGATACCGTGAAATTAACATAGTTATCTGTGTTACCCCTAGTTAAGTCGGGTATTACTATTTTCTTACTTATCTTTCTTACAATTTTTCTTTTTTTTACTATTATTATTATTATTGTTACGTATTTATTGTTTGTTTTTGTCTGATGAATATAACGAATTAAAGAGCTTTTTACAAGTCGATGTAATTTGATTACTATTTATATATGTGTAAAGTATATTGGTTTGTACTAGCTTATGTGAAGAGCAGCGCAGGAAAGTGCGGCGGTTAGTTGCCGAACAAAGGATTCTCGCGATGAGCTTGGGCCGAAAGTGCAGGTGTGAATGTGTTACGGATGTGTATATGGGAACAGAGTTACTGAGCAGAGTTGCTACACATAAATACACACACACACACACACACACACACACATACACACTTTGAAGACATCTTTAGTTGAAATGTAAAAGAAATTAAATCAATTGTGTATGTGCATATGCCTGACTTTATTAACTAAGTATTCTCAACGGGAATAACAACCATATATTAAGCAAATATAATTAGCCGCCGATGACTGATTGATTGATTGATCCGGCATATAAATAAAATATTAAACCCTTGAGTGAGGAGGGATGGGGGCCTTTTAAGGTTTAAGCTTTGAAGTTTAGGCGGTTAACGATTACAGGGCGCACGCAATCGCAGGGCACAGATCTGGGATGTGCACTAAAACGAGGAAACGGCAAAAAAAAAAAAAAAAAAAAAAAAAAAAAAAAAAAAAAAAAAAGGGAGGGACGGGGGGAAGAGAGACAGAGAGAGGGAGCATATGATTTTCACATGAAAAGTACAATAAGCGCACAATATAAGAATGCCAGACGGCGATAGTGAGTAAGAAGGTAACTTGATAGTTAAGCAATCGATTGAGGAATAGTAATCGTGACATGGGCGTAATTATAGAAAATGTTGTAAAGTGTGAATAGTCTAATGTAGTGAAGTGTATATATACACTATTAGTAGTGGGTATAGTATTGCCATCACACATCACATTAAAGCACTTATACACACATTGTAAAGATGCCGACTGCCCGCCTTCATTCACTCGTAGCGCGGATCACTAAAACGGCTGTGCAAGACCACATTAAATTTTTACTCTGTTTCTTTTGAAAGCGGCAATAATTTTGGTCGTGCACTTACAAAAACCCAAAATACAATAAAAAATTTGTTGTAGCATACACACTACCTTTTATATATATTAAGTAACCGCCGCAACAGCACCGGGCGCTACAACACCAAAATTATTACATAATCTATACTTTACAAGTAAAAGACAGGGAAATTACAATAGAAATTTCTCTTTTCCATTTCTCTTTTCTTTTTCTTGTTTTTTATTACTATGTCTCTGTCGCTGTCGCCTTGGACGAGAAAAGAGAAAAGTGAAAAAAATGAAAAAAGTGAAGAAAAAAAAAAGGTGATGATGATGATGTTCACTCACTCACTCACTCACTCACTCACTCACTTATTCACTTACTCACTCTAACAAACAAACTGAGGCGAGGCAGCGTCGAGGCCACAAAATAAAGAAAGAAAATAAGACGCCCTGTGCTGTGCTGTGCTGTGCTGTGCTGTGCTGTGCTGTGCGATGTCATTCTGTTATAACTGCTAACTATTAACTATTAACTATTAACTACTACTACTACTACTACTATTAGCATTTTTTTTATTACCAGGCACCGTTAAAGAGAAAAAAGAAAAAAAAAATCATATCACCGTTTAACGAACTTATTCACAAGTCAATAGATTTACATTCTTTATTTTTTTCACCTGTCATAAATATAATATTACTTCATAAAGCACAAGTCGGAGCTAAAAAAAACAAATTCTCATTGATTAACTAATTAATTAATTCAAACTCCCTGCTTGAAGTTTCAGTCTCAGTTTTAGCTACTGCTTTTACACCTACCTCATTGCATTATTCTTTTTTCTTCCTCTGGTACAACCACCAACTTAGCCTTTGAAAGGAAAATTAAAACTATTTACTCTCTCAAGCAACAGCTACTTAGTTCACTTACTCCTTGACCGCATCTCGGTTTATCGTTCGATTAGTTTTTCGAAAAAAAACCACATTTAGTAGTGAGCACTTTTCAACATTGTCCCTCTTGAAGAATAAGCATATCTAACTTCCCATTTGCAACCTATCACAATGGAGTCAAATTCGATATGGGACATTTACTCATCTGCAAAGAGCCTTTTACCTTTGTATCCAAGAATAGAAAATAGAAATTTGAGAGAAGAATCGAAAAAAATTCAACATGATAGAATGATTAATAGTGCTAATAATGAAGATTTCATACTCGATGATTCTTTGTTAACTCCTGCAAATTCTTCATTATTGTCAAAATCTCCAAATTTTATTAATACTTTAAAAATGAATTCAAGTTATAATAGTATCAATTCAAATAACTTTTCAAGTCAAATAACCCCTCCAAGCGATATATTCAGTGTTACTGGTGGTAATAGTGGATCAAATAGTGAAAGAAACTCAATCTCTAAAAATAGTTCAAGCATCGGATTGAACGGTGGAAGTAATAATAATAACAATAATAATATTAATAATAACAATAGTATCAATGCTAATATTAATAATAATATCAATGTCAATAGCAATAACAGTACAATCACTCCTTTGTCTATCTCTGAAAGTCCAACTAGCCATTCAGTCAAACCATCAAAAGATTTAGGCGATGGTTTACAGTTGAATATCGACGATTTGCTAAATTTGAAAAACGATAAGCTTTTCTCTGATGAATGTGATTTCGATTCTTTGAAAGAGCTGAATAAAAAACATCATCAACAGCAGCAGCAGCAACAGCAACAACAGCAACAACAACAGCAACAGCAATCAGTCTTCAAATCAGACTCGATTGATGAGCTATCCGTTGAAAAGAAAATCTTAAAACCTCTGGATTTCCACATCAAGTCCAACCCATCTGTTTCTTCAAATAACACAAATGTGGTGCCAAATTATTCTTTTGACACTATCATCGATTTACCTCAAAGTAAAGACGAAGCTGATCAATTTTTGAGAAATGAATCAGCAACCATCTCAATGCAAATGCTACACACTTCTTCGAACAATTCAACAAACGCCGCCGAAAATAATACTAAATCAACAACCATACCAATAGAGAATAACAATAATAATAACAATAATTATGATAAAAATACCAAAAATTCAACAGATCAAAATTTCAAAATTGCAGTTTCAGCACCAGCAGTTTCAACTTTAAGATCGGCAATGTCTGAAAAATCAAATGAAAAGACTGCTAAATGCTCAAATTGTAGCACTACAAAGACACCTTTGTGGAGAAAAGACGCAAATGGTAATACTTTATGTAACGCTTGTGGACTTTTCCAAAAATTACATGGGACAGTTAGACCATTATCACTGAAAAAAGACGTTATCAAAAAGAGAAATTCTAAAAGACAATCAGCGTCGGAAAATAACTCAAATGGTTTGTACATGAATAAACATTTGAATAATAGCAATATCAATCTAAATAATAGAAATTTAAATATGAATATGAATATGAACATGAATATGAACATGAATATGAATTCTTTCCAACAACAACCAATCCCTGTCATTGGACCAATTCCCTCTCCTTTCCAAATGCCTCAATTTCAACTTACTCCAAATCCAAATTCACCATTGCCTAATAATAACTTTTTCCCTCAAAGTTTCCCATTAGAGTCAATGATGAATTCTCAAAAATTTATGAATCAGCAACAGCAGCAACAACAGCAACAACAGCAACAGCAACAGCAACAACAGCAATTCCAACAGCAACAATTACTTCAACAACAGCAACTACTTCAGCAGCTCAAGTTGCAACAACAGTTTCCTGGTATGCCAATGCAGCCCGATCAACTTCAATTCGCACAAATGCAACAGATGTTTAATCTGCAACAGATGCAACAGCAGCAACAACAACAGCAGCAACAGATGCAACAACAACAACAACAACAGCAACAGCAAACATCTCCACCACAGCAACAACCTAAAAATGTTCCAATTCTTCCTAAACCTCAAAATAAATACACAAATTCAAATCCATCAACACCAGTGGCTACAACTCCATCAGTGGTGAATTCACCTGCAGGATTTTCACCAATGAATGGCGCATACTCATCAATACCAATTCCAGCACAACCACAAGATATACCTCAATTTAAAAGACGCAAATCTAAAATCAGTCTACATTCAAACGTTTCAAATCCATCATCACCAATGTCAGGTAGTTATGCTCAAGGTTTCTCAATATCTCCATCTTCTACAAACGGCTATAATATCCCATCTCCTGCGTCAACTTCAAATATCGGAAGTACTCCATCCTCTTTATCAAGACACAACTCAATTTCATCATATAACTTATACCAGGATATCAACAGTAAAAGAGGTTTAGGCACTCCAACTGGATCTTTTGCATCAAGCAGTTTCAACAATTTCACTGCAGGCTCGTTTGGAAATTCAAACAGTATTGCAAATAATAACAACTCGAGCAACAACAACAACAATAATAATAATAATATTAATAATACCAATGGTAACAGCAATACTAATGGCTCGTTGCAAAATGGATTACGCGGTCCAACAAGAAGCTCATTGAGTATGTCCATAGCTGCTCAGAAAGCTTCTAATTTGAGCAGAGCAGTGATAAGCTCTTCTAATTTGAGTAAAGGTATGGCTTCGATGGCAGCACGCAGCTCTGAAGAAGCAACTCTCAAAGATCATAACAATGATGGTGAGAGTACCACTACCACCACCACCACTTCTAATAATAACAATAACAATAACGATAATAATAATAATGATAATGATAATAGTGATTCCAGTACTGGATCTGATAAAAAGGGGGCAACTTCTCCAAAGACAATCAATATGGACGACTTAGACTGGCTGAAATTTGACGTTTAATAAGCTAGTTGCTGTAATTCTTTTTTTTTTTTTTTGAATTTTCTTTTAATTTTCTTTTTTTGGGGGTCTTTTCTACTGTGTTGGTCGTTTTGAATCCACCGGTATTTTTAGCGGTTAATCAAAGACTTAATTTTCTCATTTTAATCATCTCCTTTTTATTTTCAAATTACAGAAGCTGAATTTGACCAACAGGTTCTCAAAATTTATTAATGGTTGTGTATATCTAAGTTGCTGGTTTTTTTTCTGGTTTTCAATTCTTCTACTTGTTTTACTTGATCGTGTTTTTATAATTTCATTACTCTTTTTTTTTCATTTACGTTCCCCTTTTGGCCAAGTTTACAATACGATCTTTTTCCTTTATCTTTCTGCTACATTTAAATTAATAGATTTCTTTCACTTGTTTTCTTTTTTGGTTTATGTCTTTTGTCTTGTATAGCCAGGTGATTTATCCCATTCGTCTTTTCAATGTGTACTATTTCTTGTCTTACTAGTTTACTTTACGTCTTTTCTTTTCTTTTTTTTTTTACTCACCAATCATCTAACGATACAACTCAATAACACCCACTTCTGTCGTTTGTAGACTGTATTTCGTTTACAATTCTGATCAAGATGTCAAACTTAATTCTTCTATTCGTACTTGTAATCCGCCTGGTTATAAAGCCATAATGAACAGCCTCTGTGATTTCTGACGTAAGCGTCGATTTGTAGCCCTTTTTTTTTCAGCTCTCTCTTGCTGAAAAAAAAAGAAAAAAAAAAAAAAAAGAACCAAAGAGAAAGAAAAAGTCTTGACTATATATGTATATTGAAAATTAATCACACAAGCATTAACTTTATAAAAGCCATACTTTTTAAAAGAAAGCAAAAACCCATAGGAAACACATTAATCCACTTGCAAATCTTTCATACCCATCAACTTGACAATGTATAGAGGAAGAGGTGGTAATCGCGGAGGATACAACAACAACCAGAGTAGAAATACGAGAGGTGGATTTGGCAATAGCCAAAATACATTGGAAAGAGCAGATGAGTACAATGCTCAAAATAGAGTCACTGTTGAGATTTTCGGCTGGGAAAATGCATCTCAGAGTGACTTGGTCAATTTCATCAGCAGAAAATCAAGAATAGCTTTGCAAAACGTTAGCGTGGATCCAAGCACAGGTGCTTTACGAGGAACAACTAAAGATAGAAGGGAAGCTCAAGATTTAGAAAGATTTAGTGGGATTGCATTTGCTGGGAACAGCTTGAAAATTAAAATAATCGACACTACTGGATTAGTAGGTGCAAATACTGCTCGTACAAATGATACAATTGCATTGTTAAAATCATTTTTGAAAAGTCGTTATGATGCAAATACAAAGATGTTGAATTTAGAAAATATGATTAATGATCCTATATTAGTCTCAAATGGATTGTTTTCTTCAAATAGTACATCCTCGAAATTCTTCTTGGCAATGATGAAACTTGCAATTCAAGAAAATTTACAAATCGAGTCTGTTAATTTATCAAATAATCAAATTAACGACTACTCAAAATATTTAATTGAGTTGAGTTTAAATTTCCCTCATTTGAAAAATCTTGCTTTGGCTCAAAATAATATCTCAAAATTAGATTTTTTTGAAAGATGTAAAAATAAGTTTCAAGATTTAAGAGAATTGGTGCTCAATGGTAATCCAATTATGAATTCGAATTTACACGCAGGTATAATTAAAACTTTCCCAAAATTAGTGATACTTGATGGTCAACCTGTTAGAGATGAAATCAAATTGAACTCAATTTATAAATTCCCAGTTATTAAAAAATCAATGTTTTTTGAAAATGATGATCTACAAAAAGCCTCCACAAATTTTGTCTCGACTTTTTTAAATATGTGGGATAATCAAAGATTAGAACTTTTACAATTATATACACATGAGTCCCAATTCTCATACCATTTTGATACTGCTCATATTGCTGATCAACCGCAAACACCATCATCCTCTTCCAATTCTTACAATCACTCATCATCCGCTCATTCAACTTCAACCTGGGGTTATTACTTGTCAAATTCTCGTAATTTAACTAAAGTTTCAGGTTTTAAACCAAGAATGAGTAAATTATTCAAAGGTCCAGAATCAATTGGTCAAATTTTCCAATCATTACCAAAGACAAAACACTCTCTTTTGGAACATCCAGAATTATACTCTATTGAAACTATATCTTTCCCACCTTTAAATGGTATGCAAATTCTCATTCACGGTGAATTTGAAGAAATAGCTCCACCAGAAATAATTCAACAACAACAACAACAATTTCAACAACCACATCAAAAACATAGATACAACAACAAATTTCAAAATCAACCTAAAGGATCGTTGGAAAAAAGATCTTTTGATAGATTATTCATTGTCTTGCCCGGTCCAAACGGCGCATTCATAGTAGCTTCTGATATGCTACTGTTGAAAAGTTACGCTGGAAATAAAGCTTGGGCAGAGGATAAATCAATGGGACAACCTTCTGCTGCTACTTTGCCAACCATTTATAGTAATGCTACTCCTCCTCCTCCTTCACAACCTCCTATAGGTTCAAACGTTACATCAACTGGTAATTCTCCAGCTCCACTTTCTCAACAGTCACCACAACAACAGTTACCACCAGACATTGCTTCAAAATTAAACGTTACTCAACAAGAGTTGGTGTTGAAGATTATCACTGAAACCAGATTGACTTTGGAATTCACTTTGATGCTTTGTGAACAGAGTAATTGGGACTATAATTTAGCAGGTCAAAATTTCGTAAAATTCAAATCTCAAATACCTCCAGAAGCATATCAAAAATAAGCTTTATTTTACAAGTTATTTTGGTTTTTAGCATGTACGTCTTTAAATACCCTTTATAAGATTATTTCTCTGTTTTAAAACTTTTTTTTTTTTTTTGGAAAAAACCTCCACAATAGTGATTGAACTTTTCTTCCTTTATTTTTCTGTTTCTTTCATATTTCTATGTACGTTTACTAATAAATAAAACTAAATGCTGTATATGGAGAGTCGTTATTTTATGTTTATCAAGCGTTAAAGTAGATGCTTATTAGTAGAGTGACAATTATTCATCTCAACTTTGCCAAACAAAAACTTATCATCAAGAAAAGTTACAAAAATAAAAAATATATTGAATTTAATAATCGCCTCCATGCCACAAAGCCTCAAAGCCTCGCAAAATTACGTAATTTTTAACAGATTATAAATTTCCATCACTTAAAAAGTATATTCAATTCCGATATAGTGTAACGGCTATCATGGTCCGCTTTCACCGGGCAGACCCGGGTTCGACTCCCGGTATCGGAATCATTATTTTTTTTGTTTTTTGTCTACCGATTTTTATTTAGTTATAAAAAGTATTCGATCTATGAAAACACTATATCAGTAAGTTTTCTCTTAAACTTTATTAATTTTTTTTTTCTTTATTAAAACAATTCCAACTACGAAACTCAAAAAACGAAAAACTCTTCATTATCTATTATTTATGTAAAAAACTAAAAGATGTCTTCATCTAATCTTGCAGCTGGGTTATTTTCGATGAATTCTAAATCAACCTTATGACCTAACAATTCTCTGATATTACTGACTCCATATTTAATCATAGTTGGTCTTTCTAATGAAAGACCCCAACCTAAGACTCTCATATCTTTTGGTAAGCCCATAGCTTCTAACATTTCAGGTCTGAACATACCAGAGTTACCAATTTCAACCCATTTACCTAAACCACCATGCCAAGCATATATTTCTAAAGATGGTTCAGTATAAGGATTATAAGTTGGTTTAAATCTACAATCATGGACACCCATCTTACTGAAGAATTGTTGCATGAAACCAATCAAATCACCTAAAGTTAAGTTGTAATCAGCAAAAACACCTTCAACTTGATGGAATTCGGCTAAATGGGTAGCATCAACAGCTTCATTTCTGAAAACTCTATCAATTGAGAATAATCTGGTTGGTTTTGGATCAGCTGCTAATTTTTTCAACATATGAGCTGAAATTGCAGTTGTATGTGTTCTCAAAACAGTTTTCAAAGATTCTTTACCTTTCCATGGGTATCTGTAACCAATAGAACCTGAAATACCTTCTTCATGAGCTTTTTTAACATTATCCCAGTATTCTTTATCTTGTGGAGGTTTAGCTTCTTTAGGATCCTTCAAGTAAAAAGTATCTTGTAAATCTCTTGCTGGATGTTGTTGAGGCACATATAAAGCATCAAAATTCCAGAAACCACTTTCAACATATTGATTTGATGGCATTTCAGAGAAACCCATACTGAAGAAAATTTGTCTGAATTCTTCTCTGACTTTATTAAGTGGGTGTAAAGCACCCGATTGTGGCATAACACCTTGAGAATTGAAATTATAAGGTTTGAATTCGGCTGAAGCCCATGAGCCTGAAGAAATCATATCGCTAGTAATATCAGTTTCTAATTGTTTAATTTCAAGAGCAAATTGTTCACCTTTAGACACAACGAATGAAAAAATCTTAGTTTGAGTAATTAATTTTCTCTTTTTCAATTCATTTAAATCTTTTTTATTTTGTAAAGATCCAGTTTCTTTAATTTCTCTCAATTGTTCAGCAGTAGTATCATCAATCTTAGTATCTTTATCTAATTTGGAAACCAATTTATCTCCATCTTTTCCAATCCATCCATTCTTGAAAGCTCTACCTTGAGCAACTTTACCATTTTTACCCATGAAAGAGTCAACATCTGAGATTTTCAAACCTTCTAAACTTTCCAAGACTTTATTTAATAATCTGTATTCATGTGAACCATGAGCAACAATATCTTCTGCTTCATCATTCAATAGGTACTTATCAGATTCTATGGTTTTATAAGTAACCATGGATCTTGACACTAAAGAGTTCAAAGCAGACTGGAAAGTCAAAGGATTGATATCTGGGAATTCTGAAGTTGAATCATTTATGGTACCTTTCTCACCTAGAGTTTTAAGGATGGTGAGTTGTAATTCAGACATCTTGAAAGATTTTTTTTATAAGTAACTTGATGTGAAAATAAGACAGATCAAATAGATGATTTTTCAAAGTTATCAAACAGATCTGTTTCAAAAGCTTGTTTCTATTTTACACTATGATTCAAACCAAAACTCAAGATTCAGTCTGTTCGTTAATAATCTTGAAAATTAATAACTATATCCACTTAAAATTTCAATCGACGATTTCGCAGTGAAAGAAAAGAAGAAAAAAAAAAAGTTGCGTGCACGTTCGTCGAATTTGACAGTGTTGAAGAACCCAGAAATGGTTCACAAGGTCAATAATTTGGTGAAGTTGATGGGAAAGGAGAAGATCATTAGAGGTGGATAAGATGTAGAATTGTTGGGTATAACTGAGCTAGTCAAAGTTTATTGACCGGTTTCTTTCATTTTGAGAATTATTTTTACCCTCAAACTTGGCAGATCAATTGAAACTGCAGAAAATTTCAAGTCTCGCTCATAAGATGATAGCAGAAGAACCCGTTATGCTGAAGGAGGAAGATCAAGACAAGTTAACAAACTCAAACACAAGCAACAATGGCAACTCTAATGGCATAAGTAGTTTGCAAATCAAGCCTAACACCGAATCCGCAATTACGGTGACCGACGAGGATTTAGAAAAGGAGTTTGTTAGTATGGAGGCTGAAAACTACATGGCAGAGTCTGAAATAGCTAACAATGAAAATGACAACAAGGGGAAAAGTATTTGTGGATGGGTTGATTGTAATGCAGAATTTCAAGAATTGGACGACTTGGTGAATCATATCAACAAGGAACATATCGCGTCTAAGAAGGAGAAAGCGAGTACAGAGTACGTTTGCAGATGGGATAATTGTTCACGAAATGGAATTTCTCAACACAGTCGGTTTGCATTAATAGCACATATAAGAACGCATACAGGGGAAAAACCTTTTTATTGTATCTTACCGGAATGTTTGAAATCATTTACAAGATCTGATGCTCTTCTGAAACATTTGAAAACGGTTCATGACATAGATTCTAACAATATAAATGATGCTATAGAAATGATGAATCGTAGTGATTTGATCAAGACAGAAGGACAAGCTGAGTTTACCAATTTTTCAATAGTAGATGCAACGGCTAAACAGATAGAAGCTGATAGTTTAGTCACGAAAGATATACGAAACACTAAAATGCATTATGACGAATTTTTGAACAATGCTACACAAACGGGTGCTAAAGTGAATATATCAAGTTTTTACCAAATTGATAAGATAAAAATGAACCCACTCACATCACATAAATTGGTTTCGAAAACCAAAAGTATAGTCAATTCGCAAAAGAGAAACAAAATATCAAGTTCTAAACATTTGCGTGTGCGAAAGATTGATTTTGATTCTCCCGAGAATTCATCACTTGAAAATTTACAAATATTTGAAAGAGAATTAACGAACTATTACTCCAAACTTGAGATATTGAAAAAAATGTTGGATAAAGAGGCCGTAAAAGCCAACAAGTTGAAAAGATATTATTGGCTCAAAACTCAAATTCTTTTAGATGCTCAATTGAAAATGAATGACTTGATAACAGACGAGGAGTTCAATAGCAAAAGTAGCAACTTGGATCTTTTGTCTCAGAGATTGTCTATAGGTTTTGGTGAAGATTCGGTCTCAACAAATCAAAACTTGGAGCAAAAAATTGAGAATGGAGTTGCTGATAATGCCGTCGTTGAAAACGGCAATGATATACCACCTCAATAGATTGAAAATGGTTCAAGTTAAAGAGTGTTCATCGTATGTAACAATACACATATACCCTATCTACTTTCTTTGAGTCTCGAGGTTCCACGTTAGAGAAAAAAATACACTTTATTAAAATAAGAATTATCTTAATTTTATATCTTTTATAGTTTGAGTTTACAACGGCAAACCTTGTTTTGAAAATCGCTTCAATTTCACTCACAATTGTATATGTCGATATTAAACTGCTACACACCATTAATGAGAAGAACGGCATTCATGTTCATTAAGTTTGAATTGGTCGTAAATCGAAGAATATTTTGCTTCTTTGTTGATCAAATCACTGTAATTTATCCCTATCAGCAAGCTTGTATCGACAAAACTATCATCAAGCTCATCAATACTTCTAACTCCCAGCATCCTCATATCTCTTTCAAGCTCTTCTTTTAACATTTGAATTGCTCTTCTAACACCATGTTCCCCATATGCAGAATTAGAATACAAAAAGGGTCTTCCCAAGCCAACACCAATTTTGACATGCTTGCCACCAATTGCCAAAGCTTTCAATATATCAGTACCCCTTCTAACACCACCATCTATAAAAATTTCAAAATCGGGTCTTAACTTTTTCTGTCTTTTCAACTCAGGGACCAGTTCAGCAAGGACTTTGATAGGTGGTGGAGAGAATTCAAGTTGACGTCCTCCATGATTAGACAATACAATTCCTTGAAATCCTTTATCGACTGCTATTATTGCATCTTCCACTCTTTGAATGCCTTTCAGAATTATAGGCAAATCGGTCCATTTCCTAATTTCTTCTACAGCAGACCAATCAAGACCTGAATCAATATGATTGATTGTGACTTTCAAGTCAAGACTTCTTTTGTCCAACTCTTTGTCAATGTCAACAAATCGATCGGGAACTTGCAATTTAGGTCTTTTATCTGTTTCTCTATTACCCAAAGCAGCTGTATCAACAGTTATGAAAATAGCCTTCATGCCTAATTCTTTAGCTTTCAAAATTTTTGCTTTGGCTATTTCCTTATCTTCATTAACGTATAATTGAAACCATTGCGTTGCCCCAGGAATCCTAGCAGCTGCAATTTCTTCTAAAGATTTAGAAGCTGATGTGGAAATCATTTGAATGACACCTTCTTTACCAGCGCCTCTAGCAATGGAGCATTCACCATCTGGGTGTCCTAGACTAGCTAATGCAGTGGCACTGACGTAAAAGGGGACAGATGTTTTTGATCCTAATAAAGTGGTAGATGTATCAACTTGCTTGACATTGACCAAGACTTTTGGCCTAAAATAAATTTTCCGATATGCATACTGATTTTCCACAAGTGTCAATTCATCATCCGCACCAGAAGAGTAGTATGCCCAAGCACCATTTGGTAGAATATTTTTGGCAATTTTTTCAAACTCATTTACATTGCACACTTGAAAGACAGATGGCTTTGTATGTGGTGCTAGTTTGACTTGTACAACATCACTTATAACAGGAGCTTGACCAACTAGATCCCCACGGTATGTCTTATCGGATACAAAATTTTCAATTGTCCCTTGTGGATGCAAAGCTTCGAAAACAGCAGTTGCATCATGACCTGCATGTTTGAGAATAGCTTCTCTTCCTCCTGGGTGGTTGATTAAAAATTCAGTCATGTCGTAGACCTTGCCATTAATTACAACCCAGCAGTCGTCTTCTTTGTTGTGTTTTTCCAGTTCAGTTAAGGAAACATCAATTTTTGAAGATAGTCCCCCATTACTCTCATTGAGAATTCTGTGGTTGATTTGTAGATACCCTAAATACAGCGATCCACAAACGAGCCCCGTAGCGGTATAAAAACTAACTTTAGGTTTCTGTTTTTTTGGGAACTTTGTGTAAGAAATGAAGTGGAGTGACCGCTTCAAAGTAGCAGTGTATGGTTGTACTCTTGAGGTAAAACAAAAGAATCCCGTGAGATTATGTTTAAGTGTCATGGGTTTTAGGTGTGAAATAGAGATATAAGATTGAAGGGAGTAAACCCTGTTTCTGACTGACTCATAGTTTACAGTTCTCACCTACGCTTTATATACTAGTCATTCAATATTACAGCTTCCAGTCTGCAACTTAAAACATCATCAAGCAACAAACGTAAGATGTCGTTAGCTTCTTGAGTGTTGAACTATATGAAAAGTTTCTTATAATATAGTTAGCCAAGAAAACCAGATTTCAAAACATAATTCCCAATTTACCGCTGAATCGTGATATTAATATGTGAATCACGTGACTACTGGTCTGTAATAACAAGCCACCACAATATAGTGTGTAAAAACCTTGATTAGTATTCGACCAACTTACCATGACCGTATGTTCGATCTCAGATTTTAATTTCATATTATTAAACAATTACAATTCAATAAAACAACAATGTTATAGTTTGAATAAATAAATAAGTAAAAAAAAATAAGTGCTCTCTATGATAACTTTTGATAAATAGTAATAAATAGGAATAAAATCTAAGGAAACATCAAAAAGCAAATTCTAAATGATCTAGTAAAACTACAGAGATCGACTAGGTGTCGACTACTCATTCTTGAACTGGACTGTTTGTAATGGTGAATAAAGCTGATTGTAGACGTTATCAGGTGCTTTAGCACGGCCAATTAAACTTCTTGTATCAACAAACGATTCATCAAGCTCATCAATACTTCTAACTCCTAATAATCTCATATCCATAATAAGTTCATTTTTCAAAACTTGGATTGCCTTTCTAACACCATCTTCACCAAAAGAGGAGTTTGCGTACAAGAATGGTCTACCTAAACCGACACCTATTTTGACGTGCTTGCCACCAATTGCTAAAGCTTTCAAGATATCTGTACCTCTTCTGACACCACCATCTATGAAAATTTCAAAATCAGGTTTTAACTTGTTCAATCTTTTCAATTCTGGAATGACATCTGCAAGTAGTTGAATTGGAGGTGGTGCAGTATCTAATTGACGACCACCATGATTAGACAAAACAACACCTTGGCATCCTTTATCAACGGCTAAAATAACGTCTTCAACTCTTTGAACACCTTTAATAACAATTGGCAAATCAGTCAATTTCTTAAACTCGGCAATATCATCCCAAGTTAATCTTGTATCAATAAATGAGGATAATGCAGCAGAAGCACCATTATCTCTATTAACATCAGAACCAAGATCGACATCGGTACTACCTTCAAATTTGACACGCTTATCCTTTTCTCTGTTACCTAATGATGGAGCATCAACAGTGACAAAAATGGCCTTCATTCCTAAATCTTTAGCTTTTAAAATCATTGATTTGGCAACTTCCCTGTCTTCATTAACATACAATTGAAACCATTGAGTAGCGCCTGGAATTCTAGCAGCTGCAATTTCTTCTAAAGAATTTGATGCCAAGGTAGAAATCATTTGAATGATTCCTTCTTTACCAGCACCTCTAGCAATGGAGCATTCACCATCTGGATGACCCAATTTAGCTAATGCAGTGGCACTAACATAAAATGGAGCTGCTGTTTCTGAACCTAATAAAGTTGTTGAAGTATCAATTTCACTAACGTCAACCAAGATTCTTGGTCTGAAATAAATTCTTTGATAAGCATAATGATTTTCTCTCATTGTGATTTCATCATCTGCACCAGAAGAATAGTAAGCCCAGGCACCTTTTGGTAAGATTTTTTTGGCAATATACTCGAAGTCGTAAATATTCTGAACTGATCCCAAGCTTGGCTTATTATCTATATTTTCCAAACGTTCCTCTTCATAATCGTCTGCCTCTTCTTGTATAACTGGTGCTTGACCATCAATTTCACCAATTAATTTTTCAGGAGGGAGGAATTTTTCAATAGTTCCTTTTGGATGAATTGGCTCAAACATAGCAGTAGCATCATGACCTGCGTTTTTGATAATAACGTATTTCCCACCTGGATGGTTTGGCAGGAATTCTGTCATATCGTAAACTTTACCTTTAATTACAACCCAACAGTCGTCTGCTGTGGCATGTTGAGCTAGTTCATCAAGAGAAACTTTTCTTAATGGCTTTTGTGGAGCATCGCTCGAAATTGGGGAATCTCCGAGAGAGTAGAACAAGAGCGCTGCTGCAGATGTTGCAAATGCAGTTGCTGTTAAGATCTTACCTTTGAAAGTAAACTCCTCTTTGCTTTGTCTCTCATGGGATGCCGACTTGGTTGAAAGCAGTCTACGTGTTGAATATGCTCTTCTTAACAACGGCGATGAGTACGGTTTAACACCCGCTTGTGATACAAGACGTCTCATTTGAATTCTATGCATTTCGTAATAAATAATTACCTTACAATGTTGAATAAATTTTGAAGAAATAGAAGTAGGTGACAAAAAAAATAAACAGTAATTGTAATGTTGTGAAACCAGCTAGATCGTACACAACGTTGTCTGTCTCGGCTAATATCTTTTCTTATATACCTTCTAAACTTGAACAGCTGATGAAGTAGCAACTTTCGAATTAAAATTCAGACTCAGATTTAGATCCAGATTTAAATCCAGATTTGAACTTGGTTAAATGACAACGAAATTGCTCGATGGACAAAGACAACAGAACAATAGAAACCAGTATAGAATGGTAAAAGTAAAATGAAGTAATAATGACTAACGAGTCTATTTTGATTGGCAAGCAATACAGCCCGCAGATTTTCGGCGCATGCACAGCGAAACTTTTATGTGGGATGTTTTCTGTTTTTTTTGTGGGGATTGGAAGCGAGCGGTTAGATTTGCATCTCTTAGCGTCTTCGGGTGCCTTGGAAGAAAAGAGATGGGCGGGCCGTTCGTTGGTTTAGTTTGTTGACCATAGTGTGGAATTTGTGTGTATTTGTACTTGTTCCTTTATTTAACTAGGTATGTATATATAGAATAAATATAAACATGTATTAAAATCGTGTATATTGTTACAGTAAAGTTGATTCAACTTGCATGTATCTACGTATTATTCATTGCACATTATTTCTGTTGCGTTTTTTCTTTCGCTGCTCACTACCTGGTGATTCACGCTCGTTTCTTCGGAGATTTCTTCTTGGGTGAGTGAGTGAACGGAGTGAGCGGAGTCCAGGTACTACTTCTCTCTTGGAAAGCATTAGATTTTATATATATATATTGATATCGTCATAAATGATTTATTACTTAAATAGCTACTGATAAATATCCCGCATCGCATTGTTACAAACTCCTAAAACAAAATGCTTTGTTTTTATTTTCATTTTGTTGAAAAATAGCAGCTCATAGCAACCATAATTTATGTTTTAGCCGTTCCTAGCTAAAAATTCTACAGAACAAAAACCATTTTCAATGAAAAGAAGAAAAAAAAAAAACATTCAGAAGAATCAGTTGATCTCAGACTGGTTTTAATAAATAACTAATTTGAAAAAAATGTAAAAAATTAAGATATGAGGCCAACAGGAATCGAACCTGCAACCCTTCGATCTGGAGTCGAAAGCTCTACCATTGAGCCATAGCCCCATTCTTGTGTTATTTTTCATGCTAGCTAATAAAATCGTATCCAAAATTGAAGGGAATTTTAAAGGTACACAGGAGTTGAATTGTAGTGTTTATTTCACTATTTCTTGTCCAAAATGAGCATCTGGTGTCTTAAAACACTAATGATTATGTTTTTGAAATTATAGAGTTTAGTAATCTGGTAATTGTTTTCAGTAAATTGCTCACGGTTTTGATTAAAATGACAAATAATTTTTTTAATTGAAACTGAAAGTGTTAAAATATTTTCTTATTTATCGTCAAAGATGAGTTGTTTGTAGGGGAACTTTACGTTTATCAAATTCACAAATTTCATTATAGCTGACAGATCATTTATAAAACTGGTGAATACTGCTAGCAACTAGTTGAGTGACTAGCCAAGTAGATTAAAACAAATTAAACAGAGTGCAATTCTCACCTTTGCCGTAGAAATAAACTATTGACCAATATCATTCTTTTGTAAACTAGTTGTTACTTTAAAAATGAGCATAGTAAATTAGTATATTTAGCGATGATATGCTTAAGTAGTTTAGTTATCAGTGGGATGATTTAATGATTGGATGCAGCATACTCTTTGTTAGTCGCAATATGCTGCAAACTTCGTGTGATTGATTGGGCCATTATGTCACCTGCTGGACTCTTCAAATTGAAATGTACACCAACAGTCAATTGTTGAAGCTGATAAGAGAGATTGTCTAAACATTGGTAACGTTGTACCATCAAGTTCCTTACCAAAAGTTAAAGTCCTCTTCAATGTTAGTGTAAAAGTTGGTGACAGAGGTGAGGTAAAACTTCAGGTAACTAAGGGAAGTAAAGCAAAGTATTGCTTTGTAATGCAAGTTGAAACCAATGGATATTGAACGTCACTTTGGAGTTTTGAGTATCCAAAAAGCCAAATCTAAAAAAAAGTGAATACAGATACTTAATTTGGAAAAAAAGTTTTCAGACTTGCATTGATCTTATTTACTTCAACTTATATAGGTTTAATCAGGCTGATCATATTCGAAATGTAACCGCAATTTTCTAATTATCAAAAAAAAAAAAGCAAAACAAAATATAAACTAACATGAATTATTTTATCAAAATCCCATATAGACAAGTTTATTCTTAGTTGGTACTATTGTACCATACATCAAAAGTTTATACTTCAATGACTCTTTCGCTACAAAGCCAAAAAAGTCATCAAGTGCAGTAACTGACTTTTAATTGAAAGTTCATAACACATGACTAGCAAAGCTTTGTTCACAATAAAAAAATAATGTTGTAAATTCTAAAGTTGAAAATTTTAAAAAATGGATTTAGTTTGCCCAATACAAGGGCCAAATACCCCAAATCGGCCAAATATGATTTTTCTGTAGGTTTCATTCATACATAGTCAACTATCTTGGCAAAGTTTTAAAGAGATTTTTTTTATATTCTCTGATAATACAAATCTGATTAGTTTCAGTTTTTTGGAATATAATTTGTTTGATATATAGCTAACAATCAACAAAAGAAAAAGACAGTAAGATCCTGCGGCCTTATTCCTGGTCCAGAATAGATTACCAATTTTTGCTCATTAACATGACAGCTTGGTATGATGATAGGTCTCTGAGTTGAGGCACCATATTTCTAACCTTAACATTAAATATCTTATTAAGTTTGATAGTCATTTACACTGATAATTGGTGATTGGTATCACTATTTTTATACTTAAGACCTCAAAAATTTGACTGATCTTGGAGCATAGTAATTTTGAGAGTCGAGTTGCTTCAAACCACTAAAAACTTTAAAGAACCATCTAATATAAACTTTAATATTTAGTTACTTTTCAGAACTTTACCTAAAGAATCGAACACGGTTCCAACCTATAAATATACTCTGTTTCCATAAAAATTGAATATTAATGAGGATAGCATGTTAAAATTACAGATTTGAACTGTACAACTACTAGTCAGCTCTATTTGGGGGATAGGTAGACATTAATTAACTGATGCCCAAATGAAGTCACTAGTTCGAATTAGTATTCAAATCAAGACAAATTTTTTTTAAAGTTGTAACACAATTCGTCAATAAGGTTGTTTTAGGAGGTAGTAGTTACTCACTGGATCCTTGTCTTTCAAAAGCTCTTTGAAAAGTGAAGCTTCAAAGGCATAACAATTATTGCACCATGAATAGTGAAATTGAGTTTAATCAAATTGTTTGTTTCAATGTTTAATAATAAAACTTTCAAAATAGTGCAACAAGAAAACGTTGTACTTCAATTCAACACACAAAAGTATAACGTTAAAAGTGGTTGAACGCTTTCAATATAAAACTAATAAATATTGGTAATCAACTTCGTTTAATTTTACACTTTAAGCAACCAACATTTGAAGTGGTAGAAGGTTCTTTTTCAAACATTAAAGTAATATCTTATCTAGAAGTTACGAATATACAACAACAAGTGTGTGTAAACAATAATTATATTTGTATAGATGGGTTTGTGACCGATATTCAAAACATATGGTAACATGATTCAGTTTATAACAACGATGGTTATTAGTTGCAATTTTGTGCATTACAATTATACTATCTTTAATTTTGAACAACTGAACTTCAAAACAGAATTCTTTTTCAACGTTTTTCAATCTGGAGTCTCTTGGCACTTGAACAGCTTTTTCCCATAACTAATAAAGCCTAAAAATAATTATTATTTTTTATTAGATTTTAATCCCTTTCAGCCAGATCTCAACTGGAACTTGAGGATCTTTAAAAACAAATTTTGCAGCGGTGTTATGGGTAGATATTGGTGTTTGTCAATCATTGTACTTTTGTAAAATAATAGGTCAAGAGTTGAAGCAGTCAAGATCTAAATTTATCTTAGACATTTTTTGTGAAATCATTGATGTTAAAGCAATTGAATAAGACTTTTTGCAAGAGATTTAATTTCTTTTTAAGTAACAGTTTTATTAATCTAGTTTATGAATTGAAAATTTCTGCTTCTGAAGAGAATTTTCAAATCCTGAAATTAGATTCTCCAGTTTATTATTTGGGTTTGCATGTAATGATGAGTCAATAGTGTGAAGCTGCTCAATTTCAATAAAAAAATGTATTCAAATTCGGTGTAACTTTGATGGGTAGTG
This sequence comes from Ogataea sonorensis, assembly GCA_037951595.1. Lineage (NCBI taxonomy): Eukaryota > Fungi > Ascomycota > Pichiomycetes > Pichiales > Pichiaceae > Ogataea > Ogataea sonorensis. The sequence goes on along the minus strand of JBANDG010000001.1, from coordinate 1,387,070 downwards.
TTCAAAAATACCTTAACAACTGATAATTGCTACTGCATGTATAACTAGCAAAGGACATTAAAGTAAAATATTGCGACATTCTGAGTACATCTAAAAAAGAATGATTTTTAGCTTGTCTTTCTGTATAAATGGAATGTGTCTATAGTGGTCTGAAAAGACAGTCAAATGGATGTTATAACATCGAAGATGTTGGTTTAAGCATTTCAAAACTGTTTTTGTAGCATGTAATTGGATTTAAAAAATGGTTCAAACCAGTTGATCAGTATAAGCATCTGAGTTCAGAAACATGGCACACAAACATTTGCCATCACTAATGGTGAGAGGTGCCAACCAAAACTTAACTGATAGCATCAATTAGGTCACTACATTAATGAACATCATGTGTTGAAAGTTACAAGACAACACAGTTACGTAAATTATTAGCGGTAAAGATAACTAGTGCAGTCAAATATATTTACAAAAAAGAGGAAATGAAACAAATTACTTACAAGCATACATGTTAGTTTCACATTTCAAACCAGAAGAAACTGTTCTGATTTATTAAAGCAGACCTTAAACCAAAAACAAACATCAATTTTGTTTTTAGAAGAGCTTTTTATTTTCTGAGTTAGAGCAAAAAAGTTATTTTATGTCTAATATTAATTTATGCTTCCCAGATCAGTAATCTTAATATACTTATCTTAATAGAAGATTACTACCTGATCATTATTTCAAGAACACTATATAAATATTTTTAATTTAAGATATTTTAGAGTGCAGGTTCAATTGTTCAAATGGTCAATTACAAATAACATGGATGTTTTCAGCTTTTCTAATCATTATTTTGTATAGACCTTAACGTTACTCATGTGGGTTTGACAACAAAAAACCATTTAGATATATATCCCCAAATAAAACCTTGGTTCTGCTTTAGAACTACAAATAATAAGATACCTTTTCACCATTAACTTGCTTTGATAACAGCAACGAATAGCAAAATTTGCAAGTAGTACAACAGCTTAACTTTTCTTGTTTGACCTTTTGACAACATGCGATAACCAAAAACCATTGATAACTAATAAACAGTTTTATTACTAGAAACGCTGTTGGTGACAAACAGTTTTGAGTTATAACTTACTTTCAAGTGAGTGAAGTTTTGGCTCTTAAACGCCAGAAAAACTCTAGAAACTTTCAACCATGTATTTCAATAGTTATCTCTAATTTTCCAAATTGGTAATTAATACAGCTTCTCCTGTAATTCAAAAGACTTAGAACAGTTTAATGTCAATTATGAACTTAATTAAAAACTTAAAATACTATATTCCCTGATAAATGTAATGGTGAGATTAGACATAGTACCGACTTAAAATGACGTAAAAAAGACAAAATTAAAATTTAGGTTTTTTGTATCGCAATTATAGTATTATTAAAGCAGTGAAATAACTTCAAAAAAACTTGAGTAATATGAAAATTACTTGAAAAATATAAAGTCATTTTACTCAGGGCTTCTAGTGTCTTTGTTTCAGAATAAATAGGTTGTTTTATCAAACTAATCTTAACCCTCTTATACGTGTTCTTAAAACCGGTTTTGTACACATCATTTAAAACCCACCATCCAAAAACACATCTAATTCCGATATAGTGTAACGGCTATCATGGTCCGCTTTCACCGGGCAGACCCGGGTTCGACTCCCGGTATCGGAATCATTATTTTTTTGTTTTTTTACTTTAGTTTTTTATGGTTGCACTTTATTTCTGCTTGATTAATATTACTCGATTGAAAACTGTAGTACTTTGAATATCATATCTTAGGAGCTTGAATCAGTAGATAGCAAGACTCATCGAACTTTTTGTTGTTCAATTTTCTTTGACATTTAGCTATTTTTTCATTCACGTGGAAAATTAGAATTTGGGCTGTGTAATTTTTTGGGCTTCTCCACATGTTGGAAAGCAAGAGATCTGCTGTTAAACTGATCTATAATTAAAACTAAAAATAGGTGACAAAGCTGCCGAAAGTCATATACTAATTAGAATTCAGTCAGTACTATTAAGTGTATAAAGCTAAACTACAAAGCTAGAATGAACGGCAAACTTTTGAGTAATTTAAATCATTAGTGACTTGCGTTGTTTTGTTGCAAATCTTTTTTTGTCTACAAATTTTAGTTACCTTTTGGGAATGTCAAAATGTCCTTTAATAATAATCTTGAAGGCTACAACATTGTGAGATCTTTATGGTTTCACTATTGGAATTTAGATAGAGGATCTTTTAGCACGAAGGTGCCTTGCCATGAATCCAGAGGTGGGAAATTTACTTGTTGGACAATGGGTGTGACTTTACACGCAATAGCAGAGTGTTGCAAAGTTTACCCTGATCTAACGATTCAAATATTAGAACCTACTATAAGAGCTTGTATATTCTATAGAAACCCAAAATATGGTGCTTATTCGGTTTTACATCATGATCGTCCTAATTCAGGCGATGAAGATATCAATTATGATGATGGAGCCCATTTGACCAGGGCATTCATTACTGCTTTTGAAGCGACAAAGAAAGAAGAGTATCTTCAATTAAGTAAAGAGCTAATGGCTTTTCTTTTGACTGGATTGAAAAAACATAAAGTTTGGAAAATTGAAGCAGAGAAATGGCATATATCCAGAAAATATTTAGCTACAATTTCAAATTGTGTTGCTGCAACAGCTGCGATGAAATTAATTCCTTATTCAAATGACCAGCAACAAAGTCAACTCTATAAGTTTGCAAAAATTTGCATCAACTTCATTTTCAGTCGAATGTTTGATCAAACTGATGGGCTTATTTGGGACGGCGTTGGCTATGATTCCGAAAACATAGACAAGAGTAAATATTCATACAACACAGGAAACACAATCTCCGCTTTATGCTTGCTTTACAAGTACGATAAAAATGAAGATTGGGCCTACAAAGCAACTTTACTAGCAGAAGCAGCTACCAACAGAGCAAAAACTCTTTTTGACAGAGATTACCACGACTGGAATAAAAGATTTTGGCACGACTCATCCTATTTCATTCAGCTACTTATTGAAGGCTTAGCTGACTACTTGGAAACGTTTCAAGGCAAAATCTCAGAATCGACAGAAAAAGCATGTAGAAATGAAATACACAGACATTTGTGTTATTTCAGAAAATATGTTTATGACACAAGAGATGGTGAATATTTTTGCCAGTTTGATATTTATAAGATTGATGAGTACACTTATAAACGTTACAGAGAGGAGTTCCACGGCCACAAAGAATTCCAGCCTAGCAAGGAAGATAGAGCAGATAATGGTTGTAAAAATATAGCCAATAGACCTCCTTGTAAATCATTGATGGGTTCTGCATCCGCTGCAAGAATCTTCTTTCAAGGTGCTAGAGTTTTTCCGGAAATGGACATTGTAGACACCTAGCTTGGTTTTTTAGTAAGATATAATACAAAATGAACATAGTAACGCTCACTATATTGACATGTGTGTAAAATGCATAAAATATCATTATACACTCAATATAGACTTATATAAAACCAGAAACATCCACCACAGTTGAACAATATTAGTTTGAACAAAATATATCTCCGTATTAATGGTCTTCATGTAAACCTTGAGAGTAGCGTAATGAGTTGAAAATTCAAAAAAAAGAGAGAGAAAAAATATATAGTAGGAAGTCTCATAGTTTTTGAAGTATGGATCTTGAAGTTTTTTTAAAAGTAAAACTTAAGTTTACAAAAATCCTTAACTACTATTGGGACAAATTGTGATAAAGTGCTTTAATGCAATGAAATTTAAACATTAATTGTTAAGCCACCTCTTATTTTTTTTATTTTTACAAGCTACATGTTAATAATTTGCGTCAGCTAGCACTCATTTAGTCTGTTGAACCGAAACCCACTATTTCAAGCATGACTGACAGGAATTCTGACATTTATGGGCAGAATTCTGAACAAATTCCACAACAGCAGAAAATAACGTTACCATCTTTATCATCACTAACGGAGGGTCTAGATTGGCCTCCTCAACATCTTTCCAATATGGACATTCAAAATAATGCGTTTCCCAAACTTCCATCAATTTCGTCCTTTACTCAGAACATTCTTGATCCACGCCCACCAAGCAACCAGCAGCCAGGGTGGTCTTTACCGCCTAGTAGAGAGAACATTCACAATCAACAAAACATGAGTACTCATAATCACTTGGGGTTACATTCAATTTCTACACCACCTCCACCTCCACCATTAGGGCAACAACACTCCTTGTATTCTCATAATCAGCGATATCTTAACATTTCTGATAACAATAGTTATTCCGCCCCGTTGAATGTACAGTATTTACACCCCAATCAGTCTAACACACATGAGAGTTTGGGTTATGATAGTATTGATTTCAAAGTCAATCCATACCAAACCCCCATTCCGCAGCAGTATGACCAATCAGCAACTCATCCGGCTTTTCAACCACCTATTGATGATAATTCAACATCACAGGTCACGAAAGTGAAGCGCCCCAAAAAGAACCCCAAAGTGAAGAAAGAGTCTGGCCTTCATAAAACGACCAAGGGTCTCTCTCAAAAAGACTTGAATGCTAAGACTACCTCACAAACAAACAACGGATCTACTGAAGACACTTTTCAGGAAAAATTCCAATCTATTTCAAAAGAAGATTGTCATGACAACTTGAACAAAACACTGAAGTCAAATAAATTTATCTTGTATCCCACCTCCAATTTAACAGACGAAACTACTCAATCGAAAAGTCCACCTTACTCATCTACAGCTCAAAAGAAGCTGGCTCTTTCTACAGGACCGCCTAAAACATCAAGATTTTACAAATATTTTTCATCTGAAAATGGTAAGCAGAATGCTGAGTATAAAAGTCAACGGACTAACAGTGGAGTGACTCATCACTACAACCCATTTATATACCCTCAAAATAAAAACAAGGTCAATCCCCAACCAGAGTCTATCACTCCAAAGCCAATTAGAGATACAAGTGCAGACGAAAACGTATCATCAATTGTTGAATCCATTCCCGTCTTGTATCTCACCCAAGAACAGTCTAGCGATCCAATTTCATTCATTGAGTCTTTGCAACATTTGGGTGAAAAGTACGGAGCTGTTAAGATTGTTCCTTCCAGTCTTCCTCCTCACAAATTTTCAGCTAATCTTGAAACATTATGGTTCAAGACTCGTAGACAGTTGTGGAATTCCCAAGTGAATGAATTGAACTCAAGATACATCTTTCATAAGAATGTTTTGGAGGCAGGACTGGAAAACAATAGCTCTTTGACAAAACTTCCATGCATAGATAGAAGATCAATTGATTTGTATAGACTTCAAAAATCAGTTCACCTCAGAGGTGGATATGAAAGATGTTGCTCTGAAAAGATGTGGGCACAAGTAGGCCGAGAACTAGGCTTCTACGGAAAAATAACAAGCTCACTTTCCTCTTCTATCAAATCTGCCTATCAAAGATACATTTTACCGCTTGATTTAAAAGGACAAAACGATTTTAGTTTTGAGGTTGAAAACGTCATTGGTTCTCTCAAAAAGAACAAAAAGGTGTTTGATGCAGATGCAGATGCGGAGGCTGATGCAAAAACCCCTTATTATTCAAGAATATTCGGCTCCTCGTCAGAGATCAAACGAAAACGTAAATCATTATTACAAAAAGGTTTCAACACTTATTTTGATCAATCCACCACTATTAAGAAAGGCATAACTGTTGCTGACGATCTGACCTTACCTTCGTATGATTTCTACGAATGGCATTCCGCCGAAAATATAGAGGATGGCTCTGCGTTTGATACCAGAGTCTCCTCATTATACAACATCAAGCAGTTCAATGAAAAGAGCCGGGCTCTCAAAGATCAAGTTTTAAAGAGCTTGTCCATAAATAATAGTGATGAGGTGAAAAATCAAAAGTTGGAGAGCATTTTTTGGGAAAGTTTGAAACGTCCTAACGCTACACTTGAGACTGAAATTGCTCTTCAGCTTCCGACTTCAATTCATGAAACAGGATTTCCTTCTTGCTTGTCTCCACAAGCCAATCTAAATCCTGAGGCGACTAGCCCTTGGAATCTTCAAAACTTGGGTGTTTGTGAGAAGTCACTTTTCAGATATTTAGAAGAGGAAACAAGCTCCTTGGTGCAACCATTTCTCAATTTTGGTATGTTTTTTTCAACACAGTCTTGGAATGCAGAAGATCATTTCTTATACGCTGCCGATTTCCACCATTTAGGTGACAAAAAACTGTGGTACTTTATACCTCCCAAATATCAAGAAAAGTATGAGATGTTGTTAAAAAAACTTGTCAAGATAAAAGAAGAGGAAGAAAGTGATTCTATGGATGAACTTGAGATTTTCTCTGATTTAATAGCAAACGCTGATATATTTTCTGTTACTTTGGAAAATAAAGTTTTTGGAAGCCAGGATGCAGCAAGATGTGAACCAAAAAACAAAAAGTTTCATCGCTTTATAAGATCCATCAAAGAAACTTCTTTCAACAACGAGTTAATGTTGTCACCAGAATTTTTGAAAAGCCAAGGAATTGAAGTGTATGGAATCTATCAGGGTCCAGGAGAATATATCATTAAATTTCCCAAAACATACACAGCAAACATTTCACTAGGCCTGACAGTTAATGAATCAGTTAATTTTGCCACTTCTTCATGGTTAAATGTTGCCAATGATGCCACATCATGGCTTTCGAAGCAAAATTATCTTCCCAGATTTTCCACATTTAAGTTTCTGTTAGACATTGCTCAAAACTGTGATGACAGAGATGTACTTTCTAAACTGGAACCAACGTTGGAACAAATGATACATAAAGAAATAGAGAAAAGAGAAGCAGTTAGAAGTTTATCCATGGTAAAGGAAACAGTTCAGGCGCACAATGAAACAACGGAAAACGTTACCGATGCAGACCTTGTTGACGCTTTTCCATCATATGTATGCTTAACGGACAAAGAGGATTCAAATAGTAAGTTTAGTTTGTCACTAGATTACTTTATCGATCATGATGAAATCACTGAAAATGAGTTCAAAGTTGAACTAGTAATTTTGGCAACTGACGAAGCTTTGAAAAATGTTGTAAAAACTTTGAAGACTAAATTGATGACAGGGGCTGATTGGTTGGAGAAGTATGAGTCCCTAATTTCCGGTTACGACAAACCATCAATTAAGATGCTCAAACCTTTACTAATTGAAGGTGAAATTATTTTGCATACGAAAAATTTGAACGATGAAAATGATCTCAAGGCTTACAAATGTTTAATGAACTTGAAAGATAACATTAAACGGACCGACGATTGGATATTGAAGGCTAGCAAATTTTTGCAAGGCAGGGTCAATACTAGAATGAGACACAGAAAGACATCCGACTCTGAAAAAAAGACACTAGTACTAAAACAGTTGAATGATGTAGCAGAGCTTGACTTTTTGTTGAAAGCAATACCCACCTTACCTGTTTCAACAACTGAAATGGACCAATTAATTGAGTTTGGTAGCGAGATACACAGATTTAATGACCAAGTATTAGCAGTGCTGGAGAAAAGCAGTACGAATATGAGTGATGATCTGAATGAAGAAATGGAGCAACTTCACTTATTAGGGGAATCATTCAACTTGAATTTGAAGTCATTTATATTTCTTGATAATTTGATTCAAAAGCAACATTGGTTGAAAGAGGTGGCCCAGTTTAATTCGTTTGCTGATGATGTGAATTACTTGAGCGGGTTGATTGAGAAGGGACAATCAATTGACTCTCCTGATGTTTTAGCTAAAGTTCAAGAACTAAATGATACGCGTTTGCATACTGTCAGTATCAACAAAGAGCTTGAGCAACGTTTGACACAAAGCCCCCTTGATTACAGTAGAATCATTTCACTTTACGAAAAATCGGACTCCTTTCCATTAGATAAGTCGATTAGAGAACAAGTTATAGGTATTTCACAAGAGCACGAGAATTTGAAAGGACAAATTGATTTATTGATGAGTGCAATTGAACTCAAGTTCAAATTGAGTAGCTCAGAGACTGAACCAATCTTGCAAACGACTGATCTTAGTATTCAATGGTTTGAGAAGTCACCCTATTTTACACAAGATCAAGTCAAAGATTTGGCTTCAACTAGTGCTAAATTTTTAGATCTAATTTCTTACAAAGAAAAACTTGATAGAATAGAAAAATCTATCGAAACATGGTTTAATTTGTTGTACATCAATTTCCCGAAATTACCAAATCACAAAAAGCTAAATTCCTACCTAGAAGATTGCCTTTCAACGAATGAGTCAAAATTTAAAGAGGAGATGGAAAGCAAGAGCTATTGCGTTTGCAGATTGACACACGAGAATGGAATAATGATAGAATGCGAGGGTTGTGAACAATGGTTTCACTTCAACTGTATTGGTTTGAACGAGAATGACGAGGATGATAACAACATCAATGGATTTTTATGTCCAGTATGTGACTTGGAGTTTAAATTCAAGAGTACCAAATATTTTGAAAACTTGGTAAATGAACGTTTGAATTTTGAGTTGTTGGCTAAATTCGTTGAAACATCCTACACCAGCTTGGAGTTATTACCCAAGGAGTACTATAGCTTATGCCAACTTTTCCAGATGTGTTACTCGTTCCAAAAGAAAGTACATGAGGAATTGTCATTTTCAGCGGATGGTAAATTAGTTGAAACGAGTGCTTCGAAATTACAGTTTTTCTTGAGAAAGATAGAGGCGGGCACCGTAAACTTTGAGTCATTAAGGAAGCAAATACGAGAAAGGTTATTTGAACTCAAGCCAAAGAATGATGATGGTTTTAACTCAGCGGTTAACGAAACAGAAGATGGTGAGGTACAGAATTTTGAAGATAGCAGCTCAACGACTCTTTCTCAGCACGATTCGATTTCTACACACACGCCAAAGACTGAGAAACCGATGTCCCCACAGAGAGACAATAAAATAGGGGTGACTGACAATGGTACAGACTTTGACAACAGTGCTTTGAACAACAAGGACGCAATCACTGAAGCACGGGATGTTACTCCAAAGAATAAAGTTGAAGAAACGCAGTCTGAGCTAGAAAATACTGTTGATAGAGCCCGGGGTTGGTTGAAAGTACAGATTTAAAGGAGACCACGACTGAGCCATCTGCAAAACATTCATCTCCGAATTTATACCAAGCGGATGAAAAAGAGAGTGTTGCGGACGAGCAATCGCTTGGGGTTAAAGAACCTTTGGAGAATTCAACTAACCATAATGCTTCTGAGCCTTCTTCATACAGTGTCGCTCATGAGATTGACTTGAGCTCAAATTCTACAAGCCAGTAATGCCGGATGGTTGAGCCTTGAATATGTAAATTACGTACTAAATCACAATACAGACGATCATTGATAAACGTCAGTAACTAAAAATTGTAAACCACGCAAAGTCAACAAATGGTAGATGTACCGAGATTTGCTTACTGTAGGTTAAAGTCCGGTACAACTTTCATCGGCAACTGAAAGTGTTAGACAGTTAGTTAGTCGTACAGCGCCAGCAGCATGCACGAGATAGATGCCAGTGTTTGTTAGTGTATGCATCTCTCTACCAGCAGCTCGAGATCCGAAAATTTGGCAAAACAGGACTTTGAGTTAAACTCCGATACAATAGAATACCAAGAGGTCCTGAAATCAGAGGTGCATTTTAAGACCCGTTTTTCGGAAATGAAGGTCGTGCACAGAATAAATTAAATATAGGGGGTGGGGAGAAGAGAAGAGGAGGGGAGGGGGTGAAGTTGGGTCTGGATCGGTGGGGGGGGGGGGGGAGGAAAAAGAGAGAGGGGGTGCGTGTGACATAAATTTCACGAAAGCTGAGAATTGAGAAAAAAAGAAAAGAGGAAAAAAGTCCAGAGTCCAAATGCGTGAAGACTATTCTTTTTTTTTTTTGTCTCTTCATTAGTGAAATAATCTGCTATCATGTATCTCGAATCTCGGTTAGTATAAGACTGAATTGGATTCATACAATTTTCCAGTTTTACGTTTATCTTTGTTGTTTTATTTAGTAGTGAATCATTTCACTTGGTTAGTAGTAGGATTCAGGAGCTAGAACAGGACTGTCTTTTGTAAAAGCTTGAGTAATTCAAAGTTATAGAGTGTATAAACACCGATCAATCACGATGATTCGCAATCTCACTGTACTAGGAGCTAGACCTCTGATATCGGTCCCTTCAAGATCTATATTGACAAACAGATATGCTTCCTTTTCAACTGTTTCTTTATTGAGACATTCACATAACACTGACAATTCATCACACTCACATTCTGCTCCTGCTGGTCACAGTCACAGCCACGGCCATAGCCATGGACATGGTCATTCTCATGCAGATTTCCCTGAAATGGACTTGATGGACTTGAATGGTGAAGAATTTGAAATTAAGTTGAATGAAAAGAAACCAACTTTATTGAATAAAGTTAAGGATTTCTTTGATCCACACGTTCCAATCTCACAAGTTATGAATTCAGGCCATTCTCATTCCCATGACCACTCTCACTCACACGCTTCTGACCCAGAAGCAGCCAAATTGTACGATGTGAAAAACCTTACAAACGAGGGTGTTAAGATAACTTGGATCGGTTTTGGTGTCAATGCTTCAATGGCTATCTCAAAGTTTGCAGGTGGTATCTATTTCAATTCTAAAGCTTTGATGGCCGATGCGGTTCATGCAGTTGGTGATTTAGTCTCGGACGTGATGACTTTGTCAACTGTGAAATACAGTACTAAAACTGCAAATGAAGCTTATCCACTCGGTTTTGGTAAGATTGAAACATTGGGCTCACTTTTCGTGTCTGGTATATTGCTATACGCTGGTTTCCAAATTGGTTGGAGTGCTTTGCTCGATATTTTAACTCCTTTCTTACCACATAGTGCTGTTGATATTTTATCTTCTGTTCCAGCACATTCTCACTCACATGGTCACTCACACTCCGCTGCTACTACTGACTTGGAAGGTTCCGCTGTTACTCAAGGATTCCAACCTGCTGATATAAATGCAGCTTGGTTAGCTTTAGGTTCTATTGTGGTTAAAGAATGGTTATTCCAGGCTACTCGTAAAGTTGGAGAAAAACTAAACTCCAAAGTGTTGATTGCTAATGCTTGGCATCATAGAGTTGATTCTTTGACTTCGGTTGTTGCTGTTGCTACTATTTCTTCAGGTTACTTTTTGAATATTTACTGGCTAGATTCTATTGGAGGCTTGTTAGTGTCTTTGTTAGTTATGAAGGTTGGTGTTTCAGGTGTCGTCCAATCATTCAAAGAGCTTATCGATAAAGCAATTTCCAAAGAAGATCCAAGATACACTTCACTAGAAGATGAGATTAATGTTAGCTTGATGAAGAATGATAGCAATTTACTGATCAAAGAATTATCCGTTTTACCATCTGGTACCAATTTGAATGTCATTCTTAAATTGGGTGTTGGTAGTTACAACAGAGAATACGAAAATAAGCTAACCTTGGACAAAATGGGATCAGTTGCCGAAAACTTGAAACACGAATTGTTGAACAACTTTAAAAGCATCAAGACTGTTTCTGTGCAATTCGTTTCAAATGCACAACCATGTGAATTAGTTGGAGAGTCCGCTGAATCTGAATCTGAAACTCAAAAAGAAAAAGAAGAAAACACATCCCCAAAAGCATAAAACTTTGAATGATTATAATCTTAGTTTTCCCTTACTCCTACCTTACATCCTCTTTTAAATGAATACCCTTTTATTTATCATGTATCATTTCCCACTACTTGTGTACAATCGTATATAGATCAAATTTATTCCCAATTTTACTACTGAAGAAACCTTTGTAAATGCAAGTGAAAATCAATGAAACTTCACCTGATGTCACATAGTCTTTTTTTGTCCTTACTTTTGTCATTCACTAAAGCCAGCTCTTGTTCTTTTGTCAAATCAACTCCTTTAAATTTCATTTTGAACTCATTCGCTAACTTTTTCATATAATTGAGATTTTTAGTCTCACCATTGATACTAACAGTATTTATTTGAAGTTCATAATGTGGGTAAGATCCAATCTTGATATCTATGCCCATGCCATCTGCCTCGTCTTGTGCTTTTTTCAACAAAGGGGCTATCTGAGACTCGGTAAGTTCCGTGGCTACATATAATGTTTCGAACGATGTTGCAGGAAATATGACATTAGGTGCCAGACCTTCAACTACGAGATCTTTAAAAATTGTAGGTACTCCTGGTAGAATATTCAGTTTATCGTTTATGTTGACAATTGGAACCCATTTATCCTTAACATAGAATTTCTTAACCAAAACTGGATCAAACGGTAGTTGAAACATACGTTCAAAGGCATGTCTTTGATCTTGATCTAATCGCTCCAACTTTTCACCACCTCTCAAATGAGTGAACTTTTGGAATGTTTCGTCATCAAACTTCAGTGGAAGTCCATAAGCCTTGGCAATTGAACAATACGTTATATCATCATGCGTTGGACCAATGCCACCACTCGTGACGATTAGGTCGTATTTCGAGTCCAGCTCACGAACAGACTCCACTATATCTTTTTCATCATCACCAACCACTATGACTTTTTTCAATTGAATTCCTTTGGAATAACAGTACTTGGCAAAAAAACCGGAATTTGTATCAGTTATCTTGGAATTTAGCACTTCATCACCAATAATCAAGCATGCTGCAGTCTTCACCAATGGCTTGGAATCAACTACCGTTGAATACCGGTTGCATAATGACTTTCTGCATATACCCGCAACTGACCAACTTGCCGAATCTCTTGACAAGCACACCCTTAAACCCTGCAGAGTCATCTTTTCAAACTTAATAAACAAAGATGTTGTTCAGTACTATCAGCTTTGAAACCATTGTACCTTACATATCCATGGGCATGAGTACACTCTTTAATCTACTTATTCCATCTCCACGATGATTAGCTAAGTCCGCGGTTTGAAGATTTACGCTGTTTTTTTTTTCTTTACTTTTCTGATATTTTTTTTCAACCAAACAAACAAACAAATAACAAAACTGTAATTAGAGTTTTGTTTCATTTAAGGTTTTTTAGTGATACTAGTTATAGCACAATTGTACTGATGGTAATTTGGAGATAGTTTTTGTTGTCAGTTTTTTGATTAATTTTTAGATCAACAAATTTATCTACAACACTACCAAAAAATGACTTCTCACAACAGTGGTGAGTTTCCCTTAAACAGAGACTCGGAGAAGAAGAGAAAAGTTCTGAAACTTTCTCAAAAAACCCCCTTTTTAAACAATATCAAATCAAAGTTGTATCAAAATAAACCTAACGTTGAATTGAGGACACTTGACGACACAAATGATGATAACTTGGAAAACTGGAAAAAGATCGCCAAAAGAGCAAACATCAGTATAACCGATTTTGAAACTACCGAAAAGCAAGACTTGGAACCAGAGAAGTCCACATCTATTATAAATCAGACTTTGACGTCAAATCAGTCTACTTTCTTGAAGAGAAGTTACAGCCCCAATGTTGCTCTTGATAGACCTAGCGTACCACTAAATAGATCCACTTCATCCACAGATGATTATCAATGGTACACCAATTTGAAAAAGAGGTATGATAATTATTTACATGAATCAAAACAAGAAGAGGACAAATTTTACGAAAATCTTAACAAAGAGTACCTGGTTGAAAAAGCAAGATTAAAATTGCTGGAAGCAAACAAGACCAAGATGGAAAAGTTATCGAAATTTCTCAGTCAGTTAACGCATGAAAACTTGATACCTAAAACCAATGAAGTTGACACACTGATAGAAGAAGAAGAGCAAAAACCATTATTGGACGAATCACAATCACCTGATGCCTACGATTCTGAAGTTGACCATTTCCCAGAAGAAGTGTCAGAAAATGAGTATGACAAATCAAAAGTCACTGATAAAAAGGTTTCACAACCTCAATATGAAGTTATTGATATTCTTTCCGGAAGTGAATCTGAAAGCGGTGAAAACTCAGAAGATGAACCAGCGTTACAATATGATTCAGGGTCAGAATCAGAGGAGACACAACGGAACAACATTGAAAGATCTAATTTCGGACCTCCTATTGACGAGCAGGGACTCAACTTAGAGGAAGATGATGTCTTTGGAGAAACAAACAATTACGAAGTTTTAGACGAATCGGAAGAAGAAGAAGATGATGACGAAGAGGCTGAAGAGGAAGAAGATGATGATCAAGAAGAAGATGAAGAAGAAGAAGATGATGAAGAAGAAGAAGGTGAAGAAGAGGCAGAGGAGGAAGAAGAAGAGGAGGAAGCAGAAGAGGAAGAGTTGGAGTCCAAAAACAATCAACAGTCCTATCTTAATAGACAAAATCTTGACAACAAGATCCATGACATTTCTAGCAATACTTACAAATTTGACGCTCAAAATAATGTGATTAATCCTAGACTAGATTATAGAGATTCATTTTCACAACAACAATATAATCATCGTTCAGAAAATGGAATGTTCAATATAAGCAAAAGCAGAAACATTTATGTTGAAGATGTGTACGTTGACGACGATGAACTTGAAGCTATAGAGCTCCATAAAGATGAACCATTAGAAGGCGAAGATGAAGGTGAAACAGGAGAAGAAGATGAAGAAGAAGATGAAGAAGAAGACGTTGAAGATTATTCAGAAGATCAAGAAGAAGAAGCAGCAGTAGAAAATGAATTGAATCGGTATCATAGAGAACAAGTTGACAGCCCATATAGTTACCCACCTGAAAAATCTAGAAATACTCTGATAGGAACACTTAATTATTCTAATTATACAACATCTACTCAGCATCCTTCAATTCAAGACAGCACTACCGAAAATCTCGATGAATCAGGAGAAGAAGTTCATTCTGTCTATAGTATTGATGATGATGATGGCGATGAAAGCGTAAACAAGAAGGAACTAACGGGGCAGAGTGAAAATGAAGTTGAAGTCGATGACGAGGAGGAAGAGGACTTAGATGAACAAGAAGAAGAAGAGGAAGAAGAAGAAAAAGAAGAATATGAAGAAGAAGAAGACAACGACGAAGGGGAAGAAGAGGAATATGACGAAGAAGAAGTTGAAGAGAAAGAGATGAACGAAGATGACCAAAGATATGGCAGCATTGATGATCATAGAGAAGAAACAGAATATCAACATTCCGTGGAAACTATGCCTCACAACAGTAATTCACATGCATTTGATACCAACAACTTATTTAGTCAATTTAATGCCGAAAGAGATGCCGAATCAATTTCTAGCTTGATGGACGGTTTGACTCAAAATTCCTGGATACAAGAAATAGCCAGATCGGCTCAAAATGAACAGCAAAGTATAGGAGATTCAAACGTGACCGAATCAGCTGAATTTGCAGAGAAGGAGGAGAACGTAGAAGATGAGGTTATCACGAATCAGATGGAGCGTGAACCAGAAGAAGTTTCACAATTTTCAGATGAGCAAGAAGAAATGGATACTAGAGAGAATTCTGTTTATGATGACGAGGTTGATGATAGCAACTCTGAAAATACGATGGTTATAGTTGTTCGCCCCGATACTGAAAGTGCAACTCAAGATAATTTAGCACTTGATAATCAAACAAAGGAAGACGAATCAGATAGTGAATCCAAGCAGCAAGTAGCTGAACAGGATATTTTAGAAGCCAAGGAAGAGAGTTCAATTATCGAAGATTTAGATTCGAGTATTTTCCATACCGCGATTGGGCACGAGAACGAGCACGAAGATGATACAAATTTATATAAAAATGAACAAAATCATCAAAACATAAAGTCTCCAGTGAGTATTTTGAGACCAGTTACTCCAGAACCGCCAATTTTGAATCCAATTTTAAAAACAGTTTTGGAAGAGGCAATTTCTAGACATAATGCTAAATCATCTGTATTTGATTCAGACGAAAACTCCATATTTTCTTCAGATTCAGCATTCACAGATTCATCAAAGACTGTTCAAAATAATCATCTTAACAGCTTTATCAAACCAACTTTCAAGTCTTTAGTTAGAACCTCAACTACTGTTGAATCACTTGAAAAGACTGCCGAAAAAGAAGACAATTTTATGAGTAAACAATGGGAAGAAGGTAAAGAAGCCCAAGGAACTTCAGATTTGTCAGAATCAAAACTTGAACAGGAAGCAGAATTTCCTACCATTGCAGTGAATGATAATGACGATTCTGTTGATGAAGCATACTCTACCGCTCTGCTTGATGCATCAAAAACCAGTGAGACTTCATTTGATCATCCTTCGCTCTTGAGTGCAAACCAAACCATATATATTCCAGACAATGAGACATCAGGTCAATCTTTGGTTTCAAAAATTGACAGTCAAACTGACGCAAAGCTAGAAGATCAAAATAACGAAATTACGAAAGTTAATATAGACAAACCTGTTTTGAAATTTGACACGAGCAGCTACCATGAGTCAAACAGAGAGATTCAACCGAATCATGAAACAAATTCTACTGGTGAAGAATCTCCTGACAGTGAAGCAGCAACTACTGAGGAACACAAAATAGTAGACGGATTACAATCAACTGATAGTGGTAAAATGGTTGAAGCTGATCATGAGAATGGGGACTTTGATTTGGACAAACCAGGCAAGGAAATGAAAGATTCTGAAGATGACGAAATTATATATGCTGAAAGCTCGGTAGACGACGAGTTGTCCCATGAAGATAGTGAAGACGATAGCATTGTTATACACAACGAGGAGTCTTTATTTGATTCTGACTCTGAAGTTGAAAAGGTCCTTGAGTCCACCCAAATTCAACAAGACTTTGAAGAGTATGAAAAAGATTCCAATAAATCATTTCAAGAGCAAAGCGCTGATTCACAGGACGACTCTCCTGAAGTCTCTGATGATGGTTCTCAAATAACACGTAAAAGAAAACTGGAAGATGAAGAACTACTTGAAGATGCAAGCGACATTTTCAAAAAGCCATCCGTTTATAAACGACTCAAATCAATTTTTTCGTTTAGTTGGACCAAGCCAAAGAAAAGTATCACAAATGCTACGGAAGATACAGTAGGATTGAACGACGAATCGCTACAAGAAAAACTTCCTGAAACCGTGCATGAAACGTTTCAACAGGAAGATTCAGAAAGTTTGGATCAACCTTTGAATGAAGACCTACAGGATGCCTTGCATGACAAAGATGCTAAAAGTGAGACAAAGTATGATTTACAAGAAAGAGAAGGCATACAGGATGTTGACTTGCATGAAGATGACCCTCAAAGCGAGACAAGCTATGAAAAACAAGAAAACTCTCTAAACAACGAAAACATTGATGCTTCACCTCAAAAGATTGTTTCAACCCCACCTGAAACACCGATTGCAAATTCTCGTCACAAAGCTGCAACTCCGGTCTCTGCATTTTCGATGATTAAAAAAATGAGAAAAGAACAAGAGTTGTTAGCCTTAAAAGAAGAGAAGGAGGCAAAGATTGAGGCTGATGATTTGGGCATTGAGAAAACTGATCACTCCGATCCTTCAAATCATGAAGCCACCTCAGAGAAGGAAAACAGTAATGGGAAGGACGAGACAATGACTGATGAACGTGAACCGGGAGAAGAAGCAAGTTTTGATCATGATATCAAAGAGGATTCAAAGTTGTATGTCCATTTGCCTGAACGATTATCCAGCGACTCACCAGTTGATGAAAACTCAAGAGAGTTCGATCAACAATCATCAGATGTGGAAATTGAAAACATTACCGATGAAAGCAAGACTGATTTGGACCAAAAAATAGAAGAGGACAAGCAAATTACCCTTTCTGAAGTTCCTACTGCTATTGAAAAGTTTGCGTCGGAACTATTGATGGATGTTACAGAAAGTGAGATTGACACAATTGAAGAGAATGGCAAGCCTTTAAACCTTTCATATGAAGGCGCGGGTGAAAATGAAACTAATAGAGTTTCAAACGAGAGGACAGAAGAGAATGAACATTCTCAATCCGCCTTTTCCAGTTCTGTTAAGGAGTTTGCTTCTGCTTTGACCAATGAAGTTGTTGTTGATAACAACATTGACGAAGAAACAAGTTCAGGACGGGTCTCGCCAGTCTCAACGGACGCTCAAAGCGTTTTAACAACGAATGAGGATATTGATTTAGGTAGTAATGATTTTGGAGAGAACAAATTGATAAATGAATCTTCTGAATCACCCGCGGCACCTAATGAAGGAATGTTATCCGAGCTTGGCCATTCAGTTGCAACATTTGCATCTGAAACACTTTTAGTTGATACAGAAACAAATAGTGCTTCATTCATCGATAGGGAAGAGGAGAATCATACTGAACTGGAGCTAAACACTAGTAGTTCTCTTGATCCATCGAATGATGATACACCTTCAGAAAGTAATTATGAAGGGGACAGCAAACAGCCTACCTTTGAAAATGATTTGACAAATGTAAAAGAAGATCCTAATTTGGTTACATCAGGAAAAGATGATGAAGTTATTCATGAAGAAACAGAACACAAGCCTAATGAGGGAGAGAGTTTTTCTAAAATTTCATCCAACACTTCGCCCGATGCACAAGAGGAATCCCACGAAAAAGGCAAAAGTGGTTTGATCAGCTCCTTACTTAAATACGCTTTTGGATCCAAATCACGCGAAGCAGAAGAAAAGGGCAACGACAATTTAGAGAGTGAAGCCGTTGAAGTGGTAGCCAACCAAAATCAAGTCATGGAAGAAGAAGTTGAGGATGACGCAAATATTTCCGAGCAGAATGGTCTGACTGATCAAGTACTACTCAATGAGAGAACTTTAGGATCTGAAGATTTGGAATCAGAAAAGCAAAAATTGCAAAACGATGATAAAATTACTCATGAGAGTGTCAACAATAATGAAATGGCA
Source organism: Ogataea sonorensis (assembly GCA_037951595.1). Classification (NCBI taxonomy): domain Eukaryota; kingdom Fungi; phylum Ascomycota; class Pichiomycetes; order Pichiales; family Pichiaceae; genus Ogataea; species Ogataea sonorensis. Next base: position 1,368,218 of record JBANDG010000001.1, on the reverse strand, counting down.
GATGAGACTGATGAACCTACCGAATGTATCACTGTGTATCCTCCTGTTGAATTGTCGTTCAATACTCACGCTGAGGCTGAAGGTGAAGACCACAATGACACTTTAGAGACTGATGATAGAGATATAAAGGAATCAATTCAAACCGAAACTGTTGAAGGTGCTACTGACGAGCCAACGGATTATGTTACACATGAGTCTTCCGACTCAAAGTCTTCAAATGGTGAAGAAGAAAATATAATAGAGTCTGACAAGGATGAAGAAGTCACGCAAATAAGTGTGCATGATGAAGTCTCTTCATTAGGCCATCCTTCTGCAGTATCCGAAATTGCTGACACTTTGAAGAATTCGACAGTGTTGTCAAATTCTGATTTAGTTGATGATTCTTACATCAAAATCCAAGTTAAACCTGATACGGAATCAAGTTCTTTGAATGAAAGAACGACCGATTTAGAGACTATCGTAACTGAAAGTAACTCCGATAAACCTCTTGAAGAGCAAATGGAACCACCAATTGACGAGAGTGCAGGTGAGACAGAGCTTAGGGAGAATTCCACTTTGGGAGAATTTTTAACCAAAGACAACAAGCCAAGCTTTTTAGCATCATTGATTCCACCATTACATCATACCGACAAGACTGCCTTGCAACCGAGTACTAATGATGACTCTTTGACAGGAACGCCAACTACAGAAACAATTGAAGTTATTCATGTAGTTTCAAGAGATGACTCTCAAACAAACGAAAATACATCCGTAAAACTAGAAAATGAAGGAGAATCAATAACTGTTAAATCCGAACCTGAAGTTGAAACGAATTTAGTACAAACTGATAATGAAATGATGACTATTTTGGTTCATGGAGATACTATGGACAAATTGAGCAAGGTTGCAAATGATGTCACCTCTGAAAATTCTCAAAATAAAAAGAGAAATTACGAGGAGGATGAAGACGCAGAATCGGATCAACAAGAAATGAAAAATTTAAAAATCTCCAAGAGAAGAGTTGTTTCAGATCCCGAGGGTAGTCAAAGAAAAGGCAGATCAAAATCACCTGTGAGAAGAGACAAGTCATACAGGGCTCCATCTCCGATCAAAATTGTTAGTAGTGGTATTTCTACAAGAAGTGGAAGAGTTTTGTCGTACGAATTGGACGAATCGGCAGTGGAAAACACTCCCAAACTCGAGCCTCTTAAGGTTGAAAACATGATGGTTCCAAATTATGTCAAGCAGTTGGCCACCGAAGCTGAGTATTTTATTGAGCATGAGGAAAATATAGAAAAGACACAAAAATCACCAGTTGACTCTGGCTTGGATGAAAAAGCAGTCTCTGATCGTGGAGCCACTGAACCAAAACTTAGAGCTAAAAGTAAAAAAGAAGCTAAATCTTCAAATGAGAAACCAATTTCTAAAACACCTTTGCAACACGAGAGAAGACTAAGAAGATCCAAGGTTAAAGCCATGCTAGAGGAAAACTCAGAGTTGTCATTTGGGGAACAGCTTGGAAAGATAAAAGCAGAATCGGAGAAGAAAAGTGATTCAAATAGGACGCAATCTACAAGAGCAAGAGGTCGTGCCAGAGGAAGAGGTAGAGGCCGTGCCAGAGGCAGGGGTAAATCAGCTTGAAGTTTTTGAAAGTTTTGCTCCTCAATTATCAAGGAAAGTTTCATATCATCTCTTTGAAGAATTGTGGTTTGTCCCATAGACATTTTAATCTATATACTAAAATTACATTACGACACTTTAAAACTACAGTCGAAGTAACATCGCATTTAAACTTTTATTAAAACATGAAGCATAAACCTTCCCTTTTTGTACAAAAAAAACTGCTTTCAATCTATGTAGCCAATTTTTAAAACTAATCGTACTCATCATTTTCAACAAACCCATCTTCATCGTCTTCTTGCTCGTCATTTCTCTTCACAATTGTCGACTGTTCCTCTGCAACTGCTTCACAAGCATCCACCCAATCGGAATATATATCAATCGGTTGAGAAAGCGAGTTTATAGGGGTCTGGAAAGATTGTCCGCAAACCTTACATTTCAATGTACCAATGCTCACCTTCTTGTCTAATGTACAATTGACAGATTTCTCATGGTTGCAAAACAAGCAAGAAAACTGGGTATCTAGTACCTGCTTGATTTTCTTTTGTGGTTTAGCACTCGACTTTCTTTTACCCTATAAAAATACCAGTTCATTCTCCATATTCCAACAAGCAAAGTTGGTATTAACTATGTTAGTAAAACTAATTAGTGCCACTGATTATAAGTAATTCTCTCCAAATACTTACCATTTCTAAAATATCTTTGCTTTCCAAAAGTTTTTGAAATATGCTTGTATAGTGACAGATTTTTGTCAAGCCAGATTACTAGGGCATAATATTCCGGTAAATCAACCACTTCTTTTATCAAGAGAAAACATGTTTGGCCTTGTCTCTTTGCAAATTTCAGAAACTATCTCTTTTGATTATCGACGCGTCGAAGTTTGAATAAAAAAATACGTCGATACTTGCATATGCATGTGTTACATAATCAATGAAAAATTTCAAAATTTTTTTTTCTTTTTTTTTTTTTTTGATTTTATTTTTTTTTTTTTTCATTCTTTACTTTAATTGAAAATTTTCACTGTTAATCGTTGATGGTAGCTTATTTGAAGAAGGGGTTGTTCATTTAAGGGTTCTTTATTTTATTTTCTGAGGATTATCAACTGCTAGTTTGACAAAGTCATTTGTTCATAGATCACAGTTTTGTACAATACAGAAAGATGGCACCAAAAAAAGGTAGTAAGAAGGCAGCTGCCCCAGTTAACAAAAGCAGGGGTTCAGCAGTTAAGAATGCTAAGAAAGGTAAAGCCGTTTCAGGTGAAATTGAATCATCCACCTCTTTAGTTGAAGATTTGCCAATTCCAGACGAACCAATAGTGGGCAAGAAAACAAAGAAACAAGCTCAACAAGAAAAGAAGAAACAAGTTGCTGCAAGCAAGTCGAAGAAGGCAGATACTAAAGCCGAGGAGTCAGAAGAGACAGTTCAACCAACCGAATCATCAATCAAAATCAAAAAGACTGCTGTTGAAAAAGCAGTTTCTGAATTAAAAAAATGGTTCAAAAATAAAAAAGAAAGCTCAAATAATAAACCATCATTGTTCGAAGAAGATGAAGAAAATGAAACCAACCTATATTTGCAAATTACTGCTTTAAAATTTTTCAGTAAGAAACAAACATTGAAACCAAAATTGGTCCAACTACCAAATTCAATTTACGACTTTGAAAACAATGATTTCAAAGTTTGTTTGTTTGTCAAAGACGATCAAATCACTTCTGACATCTTGGCCGAAATTGAGGCTAAAGATATTCCACACTTATCAAAAATCATCACTGCTAAAGAGTTAAAAGGTGAGTATAAAAGTTATGAAGCTAGAAGAAAGTTATTGAGCGAATACGATTTATTCTTAAGTGATGACAACTTGATCACTACGTTACCAAAATTGTTAGGTAAAATTTTCTACTCAACTTCTAAATTACCGCTACCAATCAGACTCAATGCTTCATCAGCCACTTCTGTTTCAATAACCACTCTAAGTAATCAAGTTTCCAAAGCTATCAACTCTGTCTACTACGTTCCACCAATGGGTGTTAATTTAACCATCAAATTGGGTAATTACAATCAAGATGTGTCCAAGCTGTATGAAAACTTGAAAGTGTTGATTGCTAGCTTTAATGATAATCAAATAAGGACATTACAATTGAAGTTAAAAGAATCACCATCATTACCAATTTATTTGACCGATAAAGTCTATTCATCTGAAGATGTCTTAGCAGATGATGAATCTAAAGAAAACAAAAAATCAATTGCTGAACCGGTTGTCAAATTATCTCAATTTGAAAAGGGATTGGTTGAATTGGCTCTAGATGATGAGCAAGTTGACTCAATTGTCGGCAGAAAGATCAAGAAGGCTGAAGAGTTGAAAAAGAAAAGAAAACATTCTGATGGTGCTAAAGTTGAAGTCAACAAAAAGAGTAAAAAGAACTAATCTTTCTCATTTATTTGTTTGTTTGTATTTGTACTTTTTAAAATTATCTTGGTAAATATTTGAAAATCCAAGTGTTTGTGATTATAGATAGATTATATACTAAGAATTCCGGGTCATTTTCCAAGACTTGTTTCCAGATTATACATATTGATGTAGTGTTGCCCGAGTGTTTGGGTGAGTTTAAAATCAGACCAAATCAGGCCAAGCCGCAACCAGTAAATAGGATTTGCTGTAAATGGTTCAAGGTGAGATAGATAACTAGCTATATTCACATCACATAAGTTCTGACTGAAAATATGGTCAAGTATATATAACGAATTACGACAACAACATTTGATTTTGGTAACATTAACTTCAAAGAGGTTTGAAACATTCAAATTGAAAGTTTGGTCTATTATCGTACAGCCTTCATGTCGTCAAGCAGTCCAACCAACACGATTATAATCACTGATAAACATCTTTTAGACGCCAATAATGAAGACTTGTTGAGTGAAATTATTAATACTTTGCAGGACTTGATAAAACCATTGAACGAGACAATGCAAGTCTCACATTTGAGATCTTTTGGCAGGCTAATATTGGTATTTCAAAACGTTGATACAAGCGCTAAGATATATCAGATTTTGGAGAATGAACAAATACGATGCCATTTTGCTTTAAGAAACAACGAGACTACTAGCACAAACACGAGCCAACAACGACACATAGAAGATCCGGATTCGAATACCGAAATACTGAACAGTGAAAGAAAGGATAGTGTCTATTTGAGTGTGCCTGAACGTAAAATCGAAATGCAATCACCACCTCCATCACCATATTTAGGTTATGTTCAAAAACCAGAAGAGGCACCGGAAGAAATTACAATTACGGATCCCAAGTCACTTTCACATTTACTATACCAGCCAACGCTTGACAACAGTGATAAAGAGAAAGTTTTCGAAGATGTTCATAGTGACCAAAATCAAAATCAAGAGTTTAAGATAGGATCAGATTTAGATAGTATTCCAATCCTGCTGATTGACAGAGAGGAAGCCGATGTTTTGAAAACAGGTGGTGGTATTTTAAGACAATAATGGGCGGAAACCTAGATTATTATACAAAAGGTTTTGCAAACGTGTTCAATTTACAATTATGAGAAGAAAGGACTACTTAAGTTAAAAGAGTAAAACCGGAGCAAATGATGAATAATGAAATGAAACGTCAGTATGAATCTAAAATCTACCTGAAACGAACAAAAAAGACAAAAAACGCCGAAATCAATGCTTGCTAGCAAGCAAACCAACCAAAAAAGGAGAAAAATTATTAAAAATAAAGTAATTTAAAGGAAAATATGATTTTAACGCAGAAAACTAAATTATAAAATCTTCAACTTCATTTGAGTTTCAAACAGAGAGAAATAGCAATGCTGATAGCTAAAAGGCCAATCATAACGTAGAAAATAATCTTTTTGTCGATTTCCAACGTCAATGAATAAATAGTTAAGGATATTAAGGGAGCCACTAAATTAATCAAATTACGGATCAAGGCTATGCAACCAAAAAACTCACCTGTTCTGTCTGGATTCGTGTTATACTTCAAAATTGCAGAATGTAAAACTGGTGTCAAAAGGGATCCAAACGACGAGAAAACAGAACTGAATAAAAACACATTGGAGCTGTTTCCTATAGCCATACATATCAAAGCAATAAATTCCATCCACAATCCAAGTGCTAAACTTAGGTAGTCAACTTTGTCTAACCCATTTGGATTAACAATGAATTTTTTGGTTAATCTTGTATTAAACCAAGGGTTAAATCCTATCAAAACGATAGCTTTAGTGAGCATAGTTAAACCAATAAAAAATCCCAAGTAATGTTGATCCCAATGAAATGTAAATGTAGCATAAAACACCAAAGCTAAGGCAAATCCAGCAGTGCACCAAGTCACTAATACATCAATGGCAATGAGCATCAAAACATTCAATCTAGCTGATATATCCAATCTATGCGTATTTTCATCATATCTGGTTATCCAAAGTAGCTTTAAACTTGCAAAATATTGTGATACACTATATGATATTGAACGAAAGAAATTCGTAAACACGCTATTATTTGTGTCATTAGCGAGTGAATTCTTGAAGCTTTGTTGTGAAATTGAACTCAAAGTGGACATTCTTCTACTCTTGGATCTTAACTTGAAAGATCTTGATTCTGGGAAGAAAAATAAGCACGAGAGGAAAGTCAATAATAAACCTGCAACGGTAAAGTTAAGCGTTGTAATTGAACCGGCTGGAATTATGGATCCAAAAAGTGGACCAAATCCTAACCCACAGTATAAAGATGCCACTAGAATACCCATATATTGACTTCTTTTACTTTCATCAGCAACAACATCAGCAAGATAACTATTACTAACACCTAAAAACACAAATATACTACCCCCCATTGCATCAATAAGATTAACAAAGAGTAAGTAATACTTGTTAAAAGGCATAATGGCTGGGTTCAAAATTATCGTTTGCAAAAACTTGGCTAGCAATGAACAACCAATCGTTATCAATAACACCGGTTTCCTTCCAAACAAGTCACTTAATTTTCCAAGTTCAATACTAACAAAAATCTTGCAAAATCCAGATGTGAAAGTTAACCATTTTTGCAAATCAGCGTTTTTCTTTTGAATAAGATCAGATGAACACTCTACACTGGGATCGCCAATTTTCATTGATAAACATATACCCTTGATGATTAATTGCAACTCCGATGTCACAGCAAGCCCCGAGCTAAAAGAGTACACAAATAGTAAGAAAGAAACCATATAAACCGATGGTCTCTTGTACCAAACCATTTTTGTAAAATCTAATCTCGATTCATGCAGTAAATCTGTGTCTGATTGAGCTAATAAGTAATCATGTTCATGTGGTGGAGCAAGCACTTGTCCACGATGTGGATCTGTAAGTGCTTCCTCCAATATATCATCCGGCATTATCAATCCATAGTTCTTACTGTCTCTGACCGACAAAAGCGCTGGATAATCCTGATGATGGCCATTCGAAACATCACGTTCACTTGATGACGACTGGGATGAACTCATTTTCTGAAAACTTCAACCTCCCTATCTATCTCTCCTGCTGATAGCCACTACGGACTTGAGAAAATAGTAAAAAATATGGCAAACAAATCACAAACACAGTAAAACACAGCAAAACACAGCAAACGGTAGTCTTTTTATTTATAAATATGCCAACTGTTTTTATAATATTCAGTGTTTGCAAATAACCAAACCAACTTGAATCATTAAAGTGTGGATTTTCAGTCTCCTCCACTCTGATTCTTGCTCTCCAAAACGTTTAAACGGCCTTAAACGGCCTTAATTATGTAATTGCGCATGTACGAGTGAAAGAAGAAAAAATGCTCACCAAAAGAGAAATTTTACTTTAACATTAAAAAGAACAATCGGAGAAAAGAAATAATAGCATGGTTGTTTAAGGGTCAACTGATATAGAGTAAAAGTGTTATATTTGGTAATTATATATTGATTTAAACAGTTTCAGGGAGTCAATTCGTACAATTGAACTACTATACACACACTATAACAGAGTTGACAAGCAGAAGGAGACTTTATATTACGCTCAAACACTCTTTTACTGGTTTAATAGACTTGTGTGCGCATGTGTTTGTAATTGGTTACAAGTTGAATTAGCGTTTTATCTTAACTGTTGCTGGTATTGCTCCATTTATACATTATATTGCTGTGTAAGCTACAACCATGACAGAGACAGGCGACCCTTTATCGAAAAGTCCCTCATCGAGAGAGTTTGCTCACTATTCCTATACTGACTCACCTAGTGTGTTGTCTGATTCACCAAGGGAGAATTCGTCGAACATGACTGAGATAACACCAATCTGCACAGTGGTGGCCACCAAGTTTTTAAATTTTGAAGAGGACCCGAATGTACTCAGTTTTACAGTAGACGATATCATTTATGTGTTGTCCAACTCGGATCCCAATTGGTGGGACGGCATAACAATAGATCCAATCGGTAATGTCACTAGAGGCTGGTTTCCTCCAAGTTATACTAAGATTGTAGAGAATGAAAGCTGGACTAATGAGACACCACCAGAGGAGACAACTCAATTTCACCAGCCATCAGTCTATACGTTGAAAAGTGACTCTTCGGTGCCAAATCTTTTCAAAAAAGAATTTCAATCCCAATATTCAGGGGAGAACGCTTCTAAAAATGACTCGATTGTCTCATCTAATTTCTCATCGCCCGAGATTTATCCGCCTCAATCTCAATCGCAAAACTATTCAAAACAGTCCCTCACTCCTGGAGGCTTGTCACCACCACAACAGAATCAGCAGGACCAGTTCTCCAGCATACAGAGAACACAACAATTAGACAACTCAATGGAATCGACTTCTTCTATTTACGTCACACCCAAAGATGAGATTGAACTTTATTTTCAGCCATCAAACTCTTCAGCGCAACCAAACTTCAACTTTATCCCTGTTTGGATACCCCTTGTTACAAATGACGATGCAGTGCTTTACTATAATTTTACTTTAAATACATATACAAAAGATTTACCATTGATTAAAAGTGATTATCTTAATCCAAATTCAATTTTCGAAGATCCGGAACATATGAAGTTGAACGGTTTGGACACATTAGATATAAACTATCAAGAATATTCTCAACAACACTTTCCAAATTTTTCAATGGACAAAAGTACTTCTTTTGATCCTGTTGGATCTGTGAGTTCTCATAACCAGCAGGAATTTCATCCTTCAGGGTCTATTGCTAATATGAGCGGGTCGGCTGATATTGGCGGCTATTCTAGTGGAAATGTACAATATGGAAGAGACAGTGTCATTGAATACATGAGAAACAATAAATATTCTTTAATGTTCAATCCAGATATGTTTTATTATGATCCAATGGATATAACCAACTGGGACGAAATGAAAAGAACGTTCCGTCATTTGATTGATCTCTGTATTGATGCCTTATCTAAAAATTCAAAACAATTGTTTATTTTACATTTAAATAATGTTTCCAAATTGGTAGTTTTACATCAACTAACTGCAAAATTAATGCTGAGAAATTCAGACTCTAACAATATAGCTGCTTCAAATAGAAAATTGCTGAAAAGTATATCCAGTGCTCTGGTTCAATTTACAATAAATGGGTTTTTACATTTATCAGGTGAAAAAGATGCTCCAAATTTTCTTGGAGGTTTATACAACAGTGCGGACACTGAAGAATCTTCCGAAAATGATGAGAAGAAACGCAGCGATATTGATGCTAACTATGAATCAAAATCTGATGATAATGTGAAAGATGAGGCAGAGGCAGATGAAGAGGCAGATGTAGAGGTAGTTGAAAGTGAAAACGAGGAAGAGGAGCCAGTGAATGATGCCAAAGCCCAAACTACAAATGTCAAATACGACCGTGACTCTGCATCTGCGGACAAACCTGTCTTGATGTCTGAAATTGATCATTCGCGGGATGTTAACCAGAATTTTAATGATAAATATCAAACCAGAGAAGAAGATCACAATCTTACTCTTGAACAGGAGCAAGGTTTTGAACATGAAAAGGAACATGAAAGGGAAGATAGGGGCAGAACATTCAGTCGCTTGAGTAACAATCGTTCAAAAGAAAATTCTAGTATGGTTTCAGGAAGTAATGATGTTTATTTGAGACAAGCAGAACGGGACGCATTTAAATTAGTTAAAAGAACTGTTGCACTGAGTAACGTACTAACTAGTTTTAAGTTACCTAATGGGATCGATCAAAATAATTTACCTTTGCTGTATCCTAGATTCTTCAAAAATAAATTCAATGCAGGCAATTTTTTCAACTTGTTTGAAGATGTTGATAATTTGAACGAATCAGATTTGTTTATTGATGGAATGAGCAAAAAATCAAACTTGCTTTTAGATGATGAAGTAGTTAATACCCTTATCAAACAGAAAACTCAAACATTCAAAGTTTTAGAAGACGTTTTAGAAATCATCAATATGCCTTCACCAAAAGATGTTAATCTTGACTCATTTATGGAAGATAAAAAGATAAACATTTTGAAATTAGTTTATCATTCTGTTCCTTCAATGAATAATTTTATTGAAACTTTAGAAAAAATAGATTTCACTATTTTCATAATGATTAGAAAATTAGCCAAGACTGGAAGAAGAGACATGACTTTAGTGGGTGAAAACAATATTTCAGTAAAAATGAGAAGTAACCCAAATGATGAAGCAAATTATAAAAATGATCAAGAATCAATGTATCAAGATGAAGATGATACAGAAAATGTTGAAGAAGGACTTGAGGATGATGTGGATGATGAAAATCAAATGATTAAAAATCAGCAATTTTATGAAGCAACTTCCAAAGCTATTGATACTTTGTTGAATGAATTTATACATCTTAAACAAGAACTACATTCACGTTTTACAGAGTTTATCTTGGACTCTCAAAATTTAACTGTGGAAGATCCCGAAGTATTCAAAGGATTGGAAGTTGATGATGTTCTCTATGATAAACAATATGAAACATTGAAAACAGAAAAATATGCCAAAGCTTTGGCAAAAAGTTTAGCAGTTTATGATCATACTGAGTCCAATAAAGGTTTATATTTATATGATTCTAGTTTGAAATTACGAGCAACAATTGATAAGGTTTTCCAAGCCATTAAATTGACTATAATTTCCGTTCAACAATTGAAGGAAGAGAGACAATCCATTTTGAACTATTGTTCAAGATTAATGAATAGTGATTTCAATGTTGCATCGTTATTTGTGGCTGAGAGACACAATACAATGGTGTCATCTCTGAGTCAATCTGAATATTATTACGAAAGAAAAAAGTCCGATGAGGACAGTGAAGAAATTGCTTGGTTTTTGGATACGAACGATGATGAAAAGTCATTGCTCTACGATGCTACAGGATTAAAAGGTGGTACAATATCTGGATTGGTTTCAAGACTATTAAACACCAATAATCCACCAGATCAAGAATTTGAAGACTCGTTTTTAACTTTTTTTGTCACATTTATCACACCTATCGAGTTTTTTGAAATGCTATTTGAAAGATATAATGCGACAATGCCAGAAGCTTTAAGTTATGATGAGTATGGTATTTGGTTAGAGAAAAAAATTCAACCTCAAAGAGTGAAGATCTTGAATATTTTTTCAAGATTATTCTCTGAATTTTGGTTAATTAATTATAATTCAGGAGAATTAATTTTGAAATGGAGTAGTTTTACAACATCATCAAAGATAAACGATGAATATTTGATAGAATTAGGATTCCATGTTATGAATATGAGTTCACAAGAAAAATACTTGTCAGAATTTGGAGTCGGCAAACCTGCATTGATTCTACCAACTGATAGACCACCAATTCCGTTAACATTGGGTAAAAATTTGAGAAATAGAGCTATCAGATTGAAAGAAATTGACTCTATGGAACTGGCAAGACAAATTACATTGATTCAATTTGAAATGTTTAGAAAGATTAACAAGACTGAATTAATTGCAAGAACCTACAATTTTAACAAAATTTTCAGTAAGACGAATGCACTGTCATCAAAAAATATATCATTATTTATTCAAAATTGTAACTTGCTGACTCATTTCACAATATACATGATTTTAAAACAAAAAGATATAAACAATAGAGCAGATACGATAAAATATTTCATAATTGTTGCTGAAAAACTAATTAAAATTAAAAACTTTTCGAGTATGACAGCGATTGTTTCAGGATTAAGTTCGACGTCAATTAGCAGATTGAAAAAAACTTGGGAATTGATACCTAAACATTTATTAACAAATTTCAATAAGATGGATCAATTGATGTCGATTGGTAAGAATTATAATGAATATAGAAACATTTTGAAGTTTATTGATGAAGATGGTGATCCATGTTTACCATTCTTAGGAATGCATTTGTCAGATTTGAGATTTTTAACAGATGGTAACTCAAATTTTTTGCAAAATAATAAAAATTTGATTAACTTCAGTAAGAGGCAACTACTATTCAAAAACGTCAATGAAGTTATGAAGTTCAGTTCAAGAGCATACAATTTTGAAAAAATTGAAGAAATTTGGGCATACTTAAGAGATATATGGGAGAATTTACCAAATGACGAAAAGTTATATGAAATATCACTGAAATTAGAACCTAGAGTTGGATTATTCCAAGAAAGTAAAACAGGTATAAAAGGAGCAATTTCAGTGCCTTCGGTAAAACAACCACATAGAATACCTCAAACTAGATCAAGTGTTGAAAGTTCATCAACTAACCTGAAGACAAACAAGGAAATTTCACAACCTCCTTTGAACTTTAGTGCATCTGTGGCAAATACAATTGGTAGCATTGCGACAACACCAGCACAAGGTGCTACAAGTGAGACCCGTCAAAGTTCGATGGCCTCTGCTTTACATGCTGTGACTGTTGATGGTAATACAGGTGGAACTAGTGAAAGTAATTCTCGTCTTTCACCAATGCTACCAATCCCCCAGTCTAATCCAACCACAGCAGCAACAACAACTACCGTGACCAGTGGTCCAGAAGGAACGACTGGAAATACAAACCATGATAAGCCTGCAAAGAGAAAATTACCAACAAGACCTGGATACATATTCTGAATTCTAATTTTTTTTTACTTTTTTTACAATTTTTTTTTACTCCCAACTGTTTACCGCAATTCTTGAACAACATTTATAGGAAATGAATATATAAAGAGCAGGACCGTAAAGATACACTGTAAAATTTATTAAAAAGAAGTAGTTTATACTCTCTGTTTCCCACCAACTATAAATCAGAGTCTATTTGACTTAAAAAGTAATTGTTTATTTCAACTCTAAACCGCTTTGAGTCATTTATACAACTCTGGAAAAACTCTCTATATTTATCATCATAGTTTGACACATCACTCCATATTCCAATTATCTCGTCATCATTATTCTGTGAGTTTGAGCAGACATTCAAAATCATTTCGTCCGAGTTTTCATCGTTTTTCATGTATCCACAAGCAGAAGTGGATCTGATATTTATTCCAGAGTCAATCAATGCTATTGATACACTATTCAAGATCGATTGTAAAAGATATATCAAAGAATGCTCGGGATTTAAAGATAATATTTTGATGTAAATTTCAATGGATGACTTTGGATAATTTTTCAAAATTATCAAATTTTGGAAATTTGTCAATATAAAGGACTCCAAATTTATGATAAGTTGAGAACTACTAATTGTCAAGTTTTTGGATTTTTTCGATAATTGTAGATGATCTAATGTTATGAATTTGGAAAAATTCAAGTTGATTTTCAAACTTGCTTGATCGTTAAAAGATCTATTAAAATTTGGTCTAGGACCAAAAACTGAAGTTAATACGACAGTTTTGTCATTCTCCAAATAAGAAGAACCATTACAGTTTTGAATCGTCCCTGTTTTCAAATAAAGCTTGTTCTGTGTGTGGTTATATTCTGATTTATTTTCACTATGTGAGTCTGCAAATACTAATGGCTGAACATTTTCAGGACCTAGGTTACGTCTTCTGTCACTCATTTGAACAGTGGAAAACTCTATTTTTTTGCACTAAAAACAGTAATGTATTAAGTTAAAAACTGACAATCAAATTGTTTTTGCCAATCAAGTCAATTCAACAGATTTGTAACAATCAAATATCCATCATAAGATTGTAGAAGTTGATTTATGCCTATCAAATTAACTCTTCTGCCTTTAATTTTCAAATTTTTTTAAAAAAAATAAATCTGCCATAATATAAACGCGTTCAGTAACTTCCTCTCTGCGGGACAACTTTGGTGAGAGTGTTAAAGAGAAGACAGATATACTCGGAAACGGGGGATACAAAGAGGATTTGGATGATTGAGACAGGGCAAAACAACACAATTTGATGGAGAAGAGGTGTGAACTATAGTCGGAACTGCTGTCTGTGATATAGTATAATGAAAACATATATGGATAGTATTTTGGAGACTGTGAATCAAAGCGAGTTAGTGAGTTTGATAAAGAACAACAAGAGCTTTCAGAAACTCGCTCATAGCGATCTAGTTGAAGCAGTTTTTCAATATATCAAGGAAAATCAAAACATAGCACTTGGCTGTAGTGTCTCGTTTATCGTTGTTATGTATTTGTTTCAAAAGCTATTTCCATCTGGTAGTGACAGTAATCCAAAGAAAAAGGCAAGCAAGAAAAATAAAAAAAAGAGAAAGAGTACAAAGACAGGTGGACGTGATGACTCAGCTCCAAAGAAACCTGTTGATCCAATAGTAGCATCTCAAGCTGAGATTGATTCAGTTTTGAAAGAGGCGAGAGAAGTCTTGTTGCCAGGCCTACAGGAATTGTTTGTCAAAGTAGATGGTAAGTTGAATGAAGGGTCCAATGAGTCTACCCCATCGTTGAACAAAAAGAGTCAAGGAAACAAAAAGAAGTCTCAAAAGAAAAAGCAACCACAGAAGCAACAACAACAGCAGCAGCAGCCGGAACAAACCAGCGGTGGAACGTACAAAGATAAGTTGAACTATCAATATCTATTTTTCAATGAAGGTTTCTTAAAGTTACTAATGAAGCTAGACTCTGTCGAGGCTCACGGTAATCTACAACTTCGTGAAGCTAGAAAGGCTGCCATCAATGAGATTCAGCAGTACTGTAAGAAACTAGATCAGTACAAGGAGAAGATTGATATTTTGCAATCAAGAGGAATTGAATAGTCAAAAAAAAAAGTCTACAGTATGAAATGTTAATGTACAATTAAATGAAAAACAATAGAAATTTGAGCCGCATTTTGACGAGGTTTTTTCGTTTTTGAATTTTTTTTTTTTTTTTTTTTTTTTTTTTTTTTTTGTTACTGTTAAAAATTTTTTTCTTTTTATTATTCAGTTTAATAAATAGATCAATTTTTAATTACATTCAAATAAGCTTCTGTAACTGTACTTTGTGTTTGTTTATTGATATACCAATCATAACAGATTTGAACACCTCTTGAAAACTTATCTAACATCACATTTGGCATGAGTAAGGTTAGCTCTAAAAAAGACAACATTAGTTGGAAACTAGATGTTTTGCAATACAAATATCAGCAATTGAAAAATCCAAGATATGGTAGAACGAAAGCGATTGTCAAATCAAAAAAGCCAGTTAACTTGAAACTGGTGAAACTTTCTAGAAAAGATGCTCTAAATTTGATAAAAGAGTATCAGCAAGAGTTGCTATCGAGAAAATATCATGGTGGCTTGATCAAATTGAGTAAGATGTTCAAGAGTATAATAAAACAGGACTTGAGCAATAAAAAAACAGAAAAGTCAAAAGTGGAGTTATACGAGTCTTTGAATAAGTCTCTCGATGTTTATTTGAAAAAGAAACTACTGAAAATGATCAAGAAGATATTTGCTAGTCCTGAAAATAAGTCTATAATCAGTAATCTTTACGAAACCGAGTTGAAAGACATTGAACAGCTTAAAGAGACTTTGAAAATCGATGACAACGATAAAGATGTTAATAATTTGATATCCAAGTTATACAATAAAAAAAACTTGAAAAACCTTTTGAAAGAGATTGAATCAAGTTTCAAGATAATACTGGGACCTGTCGACAAGAGTGAAATGAAACAAATTGAGAACTTGGAAGGCAAGCAGGATTTGAGTAGTGATGGTGAAGATGACGAGGAAGATGAAGAGGAAGAGGAAGAAAATACTAAGTTGTCACAAGACGCATCCAAAAAAGCAAAGGACACCGTTGAACAAGACCAAGATCTCGATGTGGAAGATATATACAATCAATATGCAGGTATATTGGCAGCATCTTCTGATGAAGAAGACGACGAAGAGGACAAACCAGCCAATTTGAACAGTAATTATTATAATGAAGTGACTGATGAAGAACCAAGTGAAGAAGAAGACGAGGACATCGAGTTGGAGGAATCTTCAAACGAAGAAGAATCTAACGAGATCAATTACGATAAAATCAAAGCCGAGAAGAAAAAGTTGGCCAATGACGATTTCTTCAGTGAAGTGAAAGAAGAGGTGAAATTACCTGAATTACTCGGCGGTTACTACTCAGGTGACGAAGATGAAGAAGAGTTAGCTAAAGCCGATAAAGAGATGAAGAAAGTGGCCAAAGAGAGAAAAAACAGAAGAGGTCAAAGAGCGAGACAAAAGATATGGGAGCAGAAGTACGGTAGTGGAGCTAAACACGTTATTAAAGAGAAACAAAGAGTGTTGTCTGAGAAAGAGGCATTGAGATTACAATACGAAGCTAGAGTGCAAAAGAGAGCAGAAAAGGCCAAGTTGAAGGAGCAAGAAGCAAGTTCAAAAGCTAAAAAGGCTAAAAGTGGTGACTCAGTCTTGCAAGAACACGAAATGCATCCTTCTTGGATTGCAAAGAGAAAAGCCGAAGAAGCTGCTAAAAACGCTAAATTTCAAGGTAAAAAAGTTGTTTTTGACTAAATTTTTCAATGGATATAAATCAATTTATGTTTTAAAATATCAGTAATTGCCAATTAGATGTAATTTTATGAACAAAAAGCTGTAAAAAATTGTAAAAGAGTTTGAAAATAAGTCCAACCCTGAAAAAAGGCGGTGAACCATTAAATTTTCCAGAATGTTTTGAAGGAAGAGTTAACTAACCTGTGAAAGCCAAAGATAGGTCACTGATTTGATGATTGTAAGTGGAACCATCTGTAATGGTCAAGATATTAAATAGAAAACCATTGATATTTTAGGAGATCACAGAAGTTTCAAACACTAAAAAGAAACAATCAGTTGAATGTTGGTTTTGAGAAACTTATTAGTCAAACCTCTTTTCAATAACTGTACAAAAGCATCCTTCATTTTCCCCAAATCACGATTGGTAACTACCAGAATAAAGCCATCTTTAATTGAAACGATTCAGATCAGACAAATGTCGAGTAATAATACGCTTCAGTCTACGGAGATTAAACTAACTCAAACTGAGGAAAATATAGTTAATCTGCTAAACGAGTACACAAATCACTACAATGAATCGATCAAGTCCGATCCAAATTTAAAACCATTAACATTGAGAATTACAGGTGGTTGGGTGAGAGACAAGTTACTGGGCAAACAATCACACGATATTGATATTGGAATTGACAATTTATCAGGCCTGGAGTACGTTACCGGCTTACAAGAGTATGTTAAATTGAAAAGCGACAGCGCTGATGGATCTGTCAATTCGTCTTTGCACAAGATTGCGAAAAATCCTGAAAAGTCCAAACACTTGGAAACTTGTACAACCAAGATATACGGATTTGATATTGATTTTGTCAATTTAAGATCCGAGAGTTATACCGAAGAGTCTCGTATTCCCAAAATTGAAGTTGGCACTCCGGAGGAAGATGCTTTTAGAAGAGATGCAACATTGAATTCAATGTTTTTCAATCTTTCAACTAGGCAAATTGAAGATTTGACGGGTAAAGGATTAGAAGATTTGAAAAAAGGATTGTTAAGAACACCATTGGATCCAATAAAGACATTTTTAGATGATCCCTTGAGATGTTTGAGACTAATTAGATTTGCATCTACATATAATTTTGAAATTGAATCCAATACACTGAACTCAATGAATTCAGTGGAAATCAAAAAAAGTTTAAACGAAAAGATCAGTAGAGAAAGAATCGGTGTCGAGTTTAAAAAAATGATAATGGGTGATAATCCAATTTATGGATTACAATTGATAAATAAAGTTGGATTTTTGGATCTCTTTGGATTTGGTGGAGGTTCTAAAGTGGTATTAAAATCAGAGACAGATTCTCATTACAATGAATTTGTTGAAAATGGTTTGAATGAAGGATTACAAAAATCATTGAATGACATTAGTTTTGAACTCGAGGACATTCTGAAAGATTTGAAAGACAATTCAGTTTTAAATGAGCTGTTAACCAATATTTATACCACAGAACAAGATAGAATGACATTTTATCTATCATTGATTTTGAAAAATTGGCTTGACTTTAAAGTTAAATTGGGCAAAAAGGACTTTTATGCTGTTTTCATAATAATTCAAGATGGGTTGAAATTGACTACAAAATTGTCAGATTTGACTAGTTTAATAGTTTCAAATCAAGTTAAATATCAAAATGCTTTGGAAATTTTCACAAAAAATGAAATTTCTAGATCAGATATAAGTCATAACTTCATACTGCCTTATAAATCCAATTGGGAATTGAATTTAGTTATAAATTTGGTTTTCCAGTTATTTGGTAAAACCAAAGAGGAAAAACTGCTAACTATCGAAAAGTATCTGAATCTAATAGAAAGAATTAAAATGTTAAAGTTGGAAAAAATTTACGAGATGAAGTTGTTGATCAATGGTAAGGAAGTTAGTACAATTGTTAACAAAAAAACTGGTCCTTGGGTCAAGTCAGTCAATGAACAACTCTTAACTTGGCAATTGAACAATCCAGAAGCGACGAAAGAAGATGCAGTTGACTACTTGAAAACAATAAAGATTGACTAAAGAAAGATGGTAAAATTCATTGATAATCACACACCTAACTTGTATAAAGCATCAAATTAATGTTTCTTCTTTTTTTTTCTTTTTTTACGGCAAATTTCATCACAATAGCGATTGCGAGCAAAACAAAAGAAATTATGTTATTTTATTATATTTTATTATAAAACTAAATATGAATTAATCAAGCTCGAACTTAGATCTTTTGTTCTTTAACACCGTGTTTCCAGATGGCAACGAATGGAGTAACACCGTCTTCTCTATAGTTCAATAAGACAATCATAGCATCTGGGTCCATAGATTCACCAGTGTAGAAATCCCAGTCTTTGAAAGAACCAACAACTTTCTTAACGTAAGCAGTAGCACCTTTTTCGAAAGCTTCAACTTCTTCTGGAGCGTTTTCAGCTAAGTAAGCCTTAACTCTCTTCATGTAACCTTTAATGTAAGTTAAGAAAGATTTCTTATCGAATTGAGTTTGTTGTAATCTGAAAGAGTAAACAACGTTATTGACGGTTTCGACAGTGTCATCGGTTTCTTCTTCAGCATCTTCAGCAGATGGGTTAGCACCAATATCAACATCAGCACCGGCCTTGACCTTGATTAAATCACAGTCAGCTTCGTAGATAGCACCATCGACTAATTTAACATCGTAGGCATCTGATAATAATTCATCACCTGAGACAATATCTGTGTAAATAATCATTTTTGTATTATAGTTCTTTGTTTGTATATATGTGTCAACGTCTAAAAAAGAAAGATCAAGAGTGTTAACAATTAATTGAATCAATCGGATTTTTAAAAGTTGAATAATTCAAATATATTGATATAGATTACAAAAGAAAGAATAGTGATTACTATTGGATATGAAACTACACCTACACCTACAACTACAAACTCACGCCTGTCCTTGTGCTTATTGTCCTATAGAGAGCAAAAAAGAACATGTGCAGGCAAAACAGCGAACAAAAGTTGAAAATTTTTTTTCTTTTTTTTTTTTTTTTTTAAATTTTTTTTTGCGCTGCTGAAAAATTTTCTAAAAAAGAATTATTAAAATTACGTAATAAATGAGGTCAGACAGGGATTATATAATAACTTACATAACACAATTATGTAATATATTAGATACACAGTTCATTACATAACACATTAGCTCATCACTGAATGGGAGTGGTTACCCGGTGAAATATTCAAGGCAGTGCACATAATTGCGGAGTTTAAGCGTGAGTCTTTTGCACCCGTGCATTAGTTGTAGCTATAGTTACACACACCGCAGATCAACCGTTGATCATATCTTGGCTGTAGTTATAACTTCGTCTTGGACTCACCGTCTACTCTGATGCATTGTCCGTTGATGCTAGCATCAGATAAAATCTTTTCAATAACATCACTGATATCGTCGCAGGTAACACCGTGATTCTTGACGTACTCCTGGTTGACAGTAGAACCAATCTCTGTCTCTTCCAAGAGACCAGGTAAGATAGAGTTACATCTTATGTTTTTCTTAGACATTTCTAATGATAAATTCTCGCTTAATTTGTTCAACCCAACTTTGGAAATTGAGTATATTAAAGTACCAGGGACAATATCTTTTGATAAGATTGATGAAATGTTGATAATATTTGGATTTTGCAGTCTCATCATTGACTTGGCAAACAGTTTAGACAGAATTATTGGCGAGATCAAATTGACATTCAAGATATTTTCAATTTTCTCATTTGTAGTACTCATGAGCAAACCACGTTGAGAAACACCGGCACAATTTATCAAAATATTTATCTTTTTGAAATCTGGATAGCTGGTTGAAACGTACTTATCAATATTGTAAGGATTGGCCAAGTCGTAGGATATGTAATCATGTTTGGATCCAGCCAATGGGTGTTTTTCATTCAATAGACCCACCTGCGATTCTAGCCTCTCCACATCTCTAGACAAGATTGTCACTTTACAGCCTTTGGATGATAGTCGTTGTGCGATATTCCATCCTAACCCCTGCGAACCACCTGTAATCAATGCATGTTGGTTTGCGAAAATTCCAGTTTTGGCCAATGTTGATTGAAATCTTTTCATTTTGCTATGATAATTGAGGTTCAGCTGCTCTATTGCAATTACAATTGGTAACCTGTGCACTTAAACAACACTTGATCTAAGTCATTATTACTAAAGACATTTAAAACTAACATAATATTTAGTATTACAAAGCGTATCTTTGTACTTACCCATAAAATAAAATGACAGTTCCCAAAATAATACAAGCGAAGTACCGAGCGGCGGCGCTTAATTTTTTTAAAAATGTTTCAGATTCACCCTTACTTCTTCTTTACTTACTCCTTATCAACATACATGTATTTTCTAGACTGACATCGCTGGTGACGTAGTTTATCAATTGGACATCAAAGTTCTTCGAAACCATGGCATACTTTCTAGACTCATCAATGACTCTTCTAGCTTTCAAACCGATTACTTCTCTTTGCTTGAAAGACAGTCCGCTGAAATGATCAGCTCCATCATTCTCATCAACACCAGGTCTCAGCCCGTTTGTAGCCCAGGAAACCAGTTTTTTCAAAAATTTGAAATTAAGCTCATCAACTTGAAAATTGTCTCGCAAGTAGTTTTTAGATTCTTGCATCAGCCAGTCGTAATAGCAACAGTGTCTGCAGCACATTGCAACTAAGAAACCTTGAAATTTGAATTTATTCAGCCCAGTGTCTTTAATAGCGTTATCTAGACACCGCAATGTTAAATCGGTTGCCACACCACACAAATGCTTTGAAATGCCAACATACTGTAATTCCTCTTTATCAAACTCTTTAAACGACTCACATAACTTCAAGTCTTTAATATCACACTTCAGTCTCTTCACTTTGATAGACTCATTTGGCGAGTCTTCAATTATCTTGTTGTCAAACTTCAATCTAGGTGACTCTCTATCAACCAAGAGATATTTCTTCTCACCTTCAGGTAGAGCTTTATTCAAGTACCTTGTAAACTCAGCTCTTCCGCAGCCAAATTCAATATAGAGATATTTCGGATCGAGCAAGTTTTGTTTCTCTAGCTGACCAATAAGTGAACTTTGCTGGGAAATGTGCTTTTGATTGGTCTTTTCGTTAAGTCTTTGTTCAAGACCGTTCTTGAACTGTATCTGATCTAACATTAATGGATCGTCTCCGAAAAGCAGATCATGCTTTTCATTTAGTGTATCTATAAATTTCAAAAACTCTTCATTTGACTCGGCGGATTCACTTCCGGTTTGCTGTTCTTTGAATTTCAATTCTTTACTCTTGACGTTCAGCTTCAACTTGTCAGTGAATATCCCACCGTTATTGACATCCTGAACATTGTAATCTTTAACAAGCCAGTCGTTCAACTCAACCATTTTGTCAAATGCCTGTTTGTGCTTCAAAGTATTGCACGATTTAACATGTTTTGACAATTTATCTGACCAAACAGTGTGTGATGGATCAATAGTGCATGCAACTCTGGTGATAATCTTGCCATTTTTCAATTTTTTAGTCTCGTTTGAAGATTGTGGATCAACTAGCTTCAAATGATCATAGCAGTAATCTAAATCTTTCCTTATTTGAACTCCACAGTTACGATTTTTAGATTTGATGAAAAACTGGCACCTTTTGATTTCTGGATTCACTGGCTTGTTGTTTGTGACATCTGCTTTTTTCTGCTTTTTGAACACCGGCTCCTTTATATTCTCCGTGCCGATGTTGATCTGACTTTCTTGCTGACCAGACTTGGATTCGCCTGCTTCCACAGCACACATGCTTGACAAATCACCCTCTGTGCACCCAATCGGACTTATGTCTTTTCCTGGTGTTATTGATACCATTTATTTTGTTCAGTAGATATATACATTCTCTAAATTAACCATTCTTTTACAAACACATGGTGTATGATTCAAATAGTGAAAAATTTAGAGAGAAAAAAAAGAAAGAAAAAATAGCATTAGATCGTGCATTTCAAGGCAGCGAAATCAGCTTTTATAAAGAGAGATAAAGACTCTTTACGTTGAACAGACACCCCAACAGGTTATCTGAAACTGGAATGTACTACAAAGACGGGTCATACGTTGTGATAAAGCAAAAATGAACTAGACAACTTTAGTTGACCAGAGCTCGAGTTGTTGCACACATAATTTTGTGCATTACAAATTACGTATATTGGTACTGTTGATTTAATAGTGAGGAATATAGTTATGAATTGAAATAAATAAAACAATTTTCAGTGCGATCTAACAACCATAGAACGGCAAGTAATGAGAAATAAATACACACACAGAGACAAAAAACAAAAAAAGGGATAGAAAATGGAGTCAGGAAGAAGTAAAATTTATAGTGTTTAGAACTGAGTAAAGTGGTCAAGATACAAACAGCATGAGAAAAAAAAACTATTGAAATACACCAATTAAGACAACACAAGTTAGTAATTTGAACTTGAATAAAAATTGGTATAACTGAGAAGAAAGCAGGAAATTTAGTAGCAAAAAAAGCAGAGAATGCAAGAAATTTCTATAATTTTAAAGTGATGCTAATAATTAGTCTTTTTGTTAAATTTCTGTAATTTGGCCGGTACTTTAATATTGATAAATCATTTCTGGGAGTTACCTCATGTGATTTATTTCCACTATCGTTTTATTTCTCTTTTTCTCATAATCACTCTTTTCTTGATTTTTCTTTTATACACTGTCGATAAAACATACCATTTTAAAATAAAAGTCTGAATTCAGCAGCATATCTATTTTTTCTCAATTGATTCTTCAAGCGATCTGACATTACTTTCAAGCTTTCTAATTGATTTTTGTAATAACAAGACATCTGAAACAACAGCGTTTGATGAATTCTTGTATTCATCTAGCAAATAGTAATAAGCGCCAAATCCGGTTATCGACACACCTGCGAAAAATCCAAACAAGATGCCTCTGAAAGAGGAAGTTTTCTTAACTGGAGTTGGTGAGACAACTGTAGTCTGGAATCTCTTGGATGAAGCAGATAAGATTAATTGACGAGCGGATTTTCTTGATAATTGAGCAAACATTTTTTGAATGGTATATAGAATGGTATATAGTAAATCGGTTCTAGTGGACAATTGATGTGGGAAAGTAAATTGTTTGTGGCTTGTAATTTGTATAAACGGACACTGTAATTGTTTTGTCACAAAGTTTAGCTTTTAAATTTTACAAGAGCTCAAATAGATGTATACAGATTTTGGTGTTTATAGTAATAAATTGACCCGAAATCACCAAACTCACAATTCAATTTTGTAACTGTGTGTGTCTAATACTGCTGATTAGATCAAGTGTATGTCTGTGTTTGGCAATTACCCATGACTAGTGTCAGTCAATGACAAATTGCAAAGTGTGGAGTAGACCGACCAACTGCAAACCAACGCTTGGCCAAACAACTACTACTACTAGTCTTACTACTCTTACTACTACTTACTATAGATTTCCACCGCTGCCACTAACTGCTACTCAGCTCGTCGCTCTCCAGCCATTTGCTGCAGCTGAGGAGCCGACGCCAAACGGTCTGCTTTGTAATGATTGGCCAGGCTGACGATTAGAAGGGGCGCAAGGAAATTATGCGTCGATCGACCGCGTGGTTTAAATTTGATGCACACAAACACATCTTTACACGAGTTGGATAAAATAATTGATTACAAGGCGGTGAAAGAGAGGTTTTGTTTTCGGACAGGCCATGTACTGACTAAACCTGATAATTATTCAAGAAAACTCGACATTTACAATTAATAAGTTATATCGGAAACTTTAAGTAAATTGAACAATACAAATAACAAGATTTTATCTATACATCAAACACTAAGAGACGTTTAACCGAATAAGTCGAATCCCATATCGTCATCAGATTCTTCAACTTCTTCTTCTTCTGGAGCAGCAGTAGCTTCTTCGGAAGCAGCAGCAGCAACTGGAGCAGCTGAAGCGTAAGCTTCTGGGTTAGCAATTCTGTCTTTAACAGCTTCAGAACCTTCGAAAGTGTAATCAGTAGCAATGGAGATAGCTAAGATGTTCTTGTAGTTGTTGATGATGGTGTGACCAACAGCTGGGACAGTTGGGTAACCAGCAGCTAAAGAAATTTGAGTGATGGTAGAGATAGCTGAAACAAAGTGACCAACTAATTCATCATCAGTGATATCCAAGATAGTAGCTGGGAAGATTTGACCTTGATCGTAAACTTGAACAATAGTTAAACCATAAGTGAATGGTGAAATGTTCAACATGTTTAACAAAGAAGCTTCAGATTGACCAACTTTTTGACCAGCAGTCAAAATTTGAACATCACTGGTAATTTCAATGGTACCTCTTTGAATCTTGGTTGGGACACCTAAAGCTTGGAAGAAAGAAGTCTTACCTGGTTCCATACCAGTGTTACCAGCTGGAACGTAAACATCACCTGGAGCAATGGCACCAGCTCTAGCTGGAGCAGCAACCTTGTTGTCTAAGATAACGTTTCTAACCTTGTTTAAGTCAGAGTTGGTGAAAACAAAACCAACATTACCTCTAACAAATGGTAATAACTTTTCAAAGTCTGGGTTTTCACTGATGAAACCTCTTAAAGCTCTTCTAACCATGGTGTTTTTACCCATTAAGACAACAGCATCTTCTCTTAAAGCTTTTCTGATTTCATGCATTTGTTGGGATGAAACATTATCAACACCAACAATGAAAACAGACTTGTATTCGTCTAATAATTGTTGTAATTTGGTGAAGTATTCACTCTTCTTTTCTTTAGTAGATCCCATTTCGTAAATTTATATTTCCGTTAGGCTGTTTAAATCTCCTTGATTAAAGTAGAAAATTTCAAGAGTAAATCCACAGAAAGACAATACTTTTATAAAGGTTTTTTTTAGAAAGTTCTTTTATTCTTTCACTACAGGAAAAACTGAACAAAGTGAACTACACCAACCTGCTCTCCATTCCCAAGAAAGTCGCTCGCTCACTTTGTCGCTGCTGAAAAGTTTTTTCTCTACATTGTTTTAAGGCTGTGTTCAATTTTGTTTTATAATTCAGGGTTTTAAACCCGTAAATAATGTCACGTGATAGTTTTTGTTTGTTTTGATTTTAGTTTTAATCTGGCGCTAAAATTAAAAATTAATTAAATGTATCCTAAGTTTTTTTACCCCCTTATTTCGATACCCATTTTAACATCAAATTAGCGTGTGGGTGTGTTGCTAATAGTGAAAAAACGGATTGGTTGATTTGAATATCATAATAATTGAAAGTAGATTTATCCAATTTATGATTATACTACTCGACATTTTTGCTTTTGAAATCGCTCTGGTGTTAAATGTCATCCACGCCTAATCATTCTTTATTATTGTCTGAAAACAATTATCCTCATTCTCAAACTATTGTTAATGATGACGGTAATGTCAAAAGTTTGCCTACACAAGATGAAAGTAAATTACAGTCTTTGACTTCCATATCATCCATTGTTGATGATTATGAAAAAGTATCAAATTTTGGTGAAATTCTAAAGATATTGATGAAGTTTGAAAACAATGCTGAATTCCAAAAAGGCATGTTTGCCAAATTTGAAGAATCAATCTTTGCCATCATTTGTAAAACTTTGAAATTGTCTGATTTCTCAAAGAATCCAGAAGAACAAGAAAACTTATCAGACAAAGAATTAGAAACCATTTGCTCCGTTATCAATTGGGTATTTAACAATTTTTACAAAACTCCGTATTATGTTGATGTCTCTAACAATCAGAGAATGTCGTTGAAACTCAGCAAAGTCACTTGTCTCACACTGTTATCTGACCTATGGAATTTTACTTTACTTCAGTTTAACCCAACCACTCACTTTGTTCAAGAGATTATTACTAATCAACTCGTAATTACTCTACAAATTATTTTAATGGCCATTCCTGCAGATTATTACAATTCAACAATAGATTGGCTCGAGTCCATAGAACCCAAATTAGACAAAAAGTTGGAATGCATTGTATATGAGCAGTTGATTAAAAAGTTTCTTTCTCGTATTCTTATTCAAGAATGTGAAAAGTTCTTGCATGATAGAAGTAGCAGTGATGTTGACAAATTTGGTTTATTAAGACTGCTATGTATTTATAATAAATGGAAAACTCCCAACAAAGAAGCTTTAACTTTGAGGGAAAAATTTATTCAAACTCAAATTAAATTTTTAGAAGCAAGCTACAAGTTACCTGAAACCGAAAAAACATTGTTACATTATGAAAGTAAACTTCTCACTCCAGCAGACTCTCCAGTATATTGTTACAAACACTACTTAGGTTCAGGTCTTGAAGAAGAAACACCTAATTGGATTGATATTTTTGAAGATAATGTAACAACTTCATTAGATCCTGTTGATAAGAACTTGGAATCAAATACCATAGCCGTCGAGGTAAACAATGTAGATACCAAATTGATCAAAAATAAGCAAACCAAATGGCGGGTTCATCATTCAAAACTCACAAAACACCGGAAACAAATTGCGGTTCAAAATGAATCAAATAAAAATTGTAAATCATGGGCACCACTAGCGGCAAGATCCAAAATAGCTGACACCTTTTGGAGTTTTTGGTATCCCCCTCAAAAAGTAGAATGACTGACATCTTGCAGTATTTGATTCTGTTTCAAACGGTTTTAGTTGATTAATTTGTGTATGTACAAAAGTTATATATAAATACAAACAAACAAACAACAACAAAAGAATGCTGTATTAAAAGGAGAGGGATTCTTGCATCTACCTAATCGTATTTTTCTAAAACACTGATGATAACATCAGACATAGAGTCAATACCCCAATTGACTCTTGCTCTTTGTTTTTTAGTTTTGATTAAATTACTGGATCTGACCTTATCTGTTAAAAAGAACTCCAAACCTTTCAACAACAATTTTTGCTCTTTACATTTAGCTATTCTATCAACCATAATCTTGTCATTGAACTTCATTTCAGAAGCTTTGGACTTTGCACTTAAACCTGATCCAAATATTTTCTCCTCTGAATTCTTGGCCACTGTGTCCAAGAACGTAATCAATAAAATTTCAATGAATAGTTTAGTGTCTGAAGTAGCAGTTAAGAAATTGACAGTTCGTAAAACATTCAATGGTAAAGAGCCTTCTCCAATCATAAATCCAAACAATCTACCAAGATTCAAGACTTTTTTAAGTTTGTTTTCTTCACTATCCAAGTTGACATCCATTAAATTTTCATTATCTTCATCGCCATCAAATTCTTTCAACAGATCCCAAAGATTAAACTGAAAGGTCTTTCTCATTGAATGCTCTTCACATAATTTTTTTGCCAAAAAACCATAATATGGATTAAATACAACTTCTAAAGAGGCACAGTGCATCAATATTCTTGGTATTTCTCTTTCTTGAGACTTTTTAAGTCTCAATTTTTCTAATTTTGTAAAAGCATCCATAAAATCATTTGCTGACATTATAGATATGAAAATAGCTCTTCTTATATCAGTGTTCATTCTTTGTTGTCTTGCTAACTCTAACCAGTTTGGTTCAGCTGTGTCTAAAACATCATTTATAACATTATCATTAACATTCAATGTACCGTCTTCGTTATTATAATTGTTAGACTTGTCACCGTCATTCTCCCTGTCTTGCGTCTTGTATAACCCTTTCCATGCAGAACCGACTAACCACCATTTACCTCTTTCTTCGATGCTTTCAATATCGTTCAAAGTAACTTTTATCGGGTCAGAATTTCTGTTTGAATTCACTCTACTTAATTGTTTTTTGGATCTTGTTAATATTTGTAATGAGTTGTCATTGTCTGCTGACTTTAATTTGTTATTCTTCAAGTTTGTAATCGTATCAACCAGGAATTTAGCTCTTGAACTAGTCTTTTCACCTTTACGTTCATTATCTTGCAAAGATTTGTTCAAATCAATTATAATACTTTTTAATGAACTTGGATCATCAGTACGCATCTTTGGACCAGATACCTTTATCAATTTCAATAACAAGTCAGTTTTGAGTTCGTTTGTATCTTCAATCAACTTTTGGGACACGATATCATAAATTAACGTAGATCCAACTAAATTTAAGTTATAACAATAACCAAGCAATGCAATTAAATTCAAAGGATCTTTACCTTTTGTATTTGAGTCTGGCTTCAAATAGTCATTTAGTTTTTCAACAAACGTTTGAATAGCATAAGCACCAAATTCAACCCCCTGTAATCTAAACAAAGCCACAATAACAGATGCACAAAGAATCAAAAAACTGTCTAACAAGGGACCCGGAATCAAAACTGATTGATTTATAACTTTAATAATAGCTTCATTGACCAACTGTCTTGGGTTGTCATTATACAATTGATTCAAGTCATTAATAACGGTGATCATATTAGGCTCAGATAATTTATTGAACGGACCTTTGATAGCTTTTATCAATTTAACCATTTCTTCACTATCGCCCACTTCTCCTTTTTGTAAAGCCATCTGTTTACGTAAAGCTGGAGGAATGTACCTAGATCCTGGTGCTTGTTTTAATTGATCTAATTTGTCTGCTGAGGAAACAGGAGCAACATATGGATTTTCTTTAACTCTAGGTTTACCGTCATCTGAATCATCTGAATCGTATTCATCACTATCTTCAGAACTTTCCAATTCACCCATTTCTCTAAGTAACGCTTTGTCTTCCTCGTCAAGATCGTCATCATCATCGAAATCATCTGAATCGTAATCTGAATCATTTTGATATTTATCCTTTTTGCTATTTTGATCTTCATCATCAAAATCCTCAGGTTCTGATTCATTTTCAAAATCGAGGTCTAATCCGTCTAAGATTCCACCAATAAAGTCATCTTCGCCTTGTTTGGTCAAAGTTTTGCCCTTTTTTAAACCCAATTTTTTAGCATAGTAATCTATATCGTCTTCATCTCTTTTTAATAGTTCTCTATCATGTTCGGAGATTATTCTGTCATATGTTGATGACTTCTCACCCTTACTTTTAGGTTTTTTAGCAGGTTTTTCAATTTCTATTCTTGTTTCTCCCTCTTCATCTACATCCTCATCTGAGAATATCTCTTCTTCATCTTCGCCATCCTCCTCGCCATCCTCATCATCATCAAGATCACTTATTTCATCGTCTGATAACTCTTCTTCTTTCACGATTTTAATGGAATTTTGAGGTGACTTCTTTTTACCTTTCAAAGCCATCAACTGCTCCATAACTGCCTTTTGGTCATCGTCTAATGCATCTTGAGCATTATCAAGCACGTCGCTTTCTTCCTGCTCGCTTTGTTCGTCATCAAAGTCACTTATCTCATCATCGTCTAAATCATCTTCTTTAACGATTTTGATATTGCTTTGGGAAGTCTTCTTCTTGCCTTTCAATGCAAGAAGTTGATTCATGACATTTTGCTGTTCTTCATCTAAGTCCTCATCATCCTTATTGTCGTTTTCGCTGTCTTCATAGCTATCTTCATCACTATCCACACTCAGATCGCTCACCTCATCTTCTTCTAATTCATCTTCTTTGACTATCTTAATTCCATTATTGGAGCTTGTTTTCTTTTTACCTTTCAAAGCCATCAATTGGGCCATCACCGACTCCTGTTCTTCATCAAGTTCAGAATCTTCACCACTCTCGCTTTCGCTTTCGGTAAAACTGTCATCTTGTTCCATTTCGTCTTCTTTCACTATTTTAAAATCAAATGACTTTTTTTTCATATTAGCACCTTTGAGTGCCTTTAATTGTTGCATTACATTCTGTTGCTCCTGATCCAAATCTGAACTTGTGTCTTCATCCTCATCGTCTTCAAAACCGTTAAATTCGTCGTACATATCAGCATCTTCATCATCCAATGCTGAATCATCTGATGAAACATTGGGGCTTATTTCTTTGATCTGGTTCTTTTTGGAAAAACTGACAACTTTCTTTTTACTCTTCTTCTGCTCTTGATGTGATTCGCTAGACTTTAGTGTTTTGGCAGATGAAGACAACTGTCCAGAGTTTTGATGTTTATGTTGCTGTTTCAACTGGAACATAGTCTGCTGCTGTTTTTTCTTCTCCTCCCTTTCTTTTCTTCTCTTGTCTTTTCTGCTCACCGTTTTGGAACGTTTATTAGACTTGAATCTTTCATCATTTTCGTATCTATTTGAATCGTTAATTTGGTCTAAAAGCTGACCAGGGATGTTCACCCCATGAATATTTCTTTTCGACATGCCACAAATAACGCCAAAATCAACCAATCACTTTATATGAATGACAAAACCTTTCGCTTGCGTCGAACTAATCACTTATAATAACTGTTAAATTGAAAACGGAATGTGAATCAGACTGTTTAGACTAAATTATAGGCCTAAATTTGGAAAATAAACTGAAAATAACTGAAAAATTGTAAAAAAAGAAAAAAAAAAAACTACTTAAAGGCTGTGCTATTAGTGACCAGCCACAATACTTATTAGCCACAATAATTACCAGCCTCTTATCGGTTATACTGAAAACTGCAAAGATGTCTACAGTTTTACAAGTTTGAAGAGCAAAGGAAGAAAGCCTAAGGGAGGAGATGAGCTTAGCTGAAAGAGGTTTATCAGGATTTTAATTGAGTTACTTTTAATGAATTACTTATTCCTCGTACTTTAAAGCTACGTTAATCAAGTTTTGAAAAAAAAAAATGAACAACTTTTTGAAAAAATTCGATTCAACTTCTATACTTCAAGCAGGATCAATTCTCGGATCTACCGTTGCTTTAATATATCTCTTGAAAGTTCTACATGACAGTGACCCTGAAGTTTCGCAGAACAAGCAGAATAAGAAGAAGGCTAAAATATCGTTTGATAAGTTGAAGAAGACTAATCCAAGTTATCAGAATTTGGAATTAACTGAGTATGAGTCAATGATCTTAACTTCTGTGATTCCACCTGATGAGATAAATGTATCTTTTGAAGATATCGGTGGGTTAGATCCAATTATTGAAGATTTACAAGAGAGTATTATTTTACCCTTGACGCATCCAGAATTGTTCAACCAGTATTCACAGCTATTACAAGCACCTAAAGGTGTTTTACTTTATGGTCCACCAGGATGTGGTAAGACAATGTTAGCTAAGGCTTTAGCATCTCAATCTAACGCTAATTTTATATCAATCAGAATGTCAACTATTATGAATAAATGGTATGGAGAATCAAACAGATTAGTAAATGCATTGTTTTCATTAGCAAACAAGCTTGAACCTTGTATAATTTTCATTGATGAAATTGATTCATTTTTAAGAGAGAGATCGTCGATGGATCACGAGATTACAGCAACTTTGAAAGCTGAATTTATGACATTATGGGACGGTTTGAATTCTTCAGGTAGAATTTTAGTCTTGGGTGCAACCAATAGACCAAATGATATAGATTCTGCATTCATGAGAAGAATGCCGAAAAGATTCTCTATTACATTGCCTGACTCACAACAGCGTTTGAAAATTTTAGAGAAATTGCTAGATGGAATCAAGATCCAATTCGAGCTTAAACACTTGGTTGATATTACCGAGGGTCTAAGTGGTTCAGATTTAAAAGAATTGTGCAGAAACGCTGCTATGAATTCAACAAGAGAGTACATCAAGAACAATGTGAAAAAGGGCAAACCAATCAACAGTGACGGAAAAGTTGAAATGAGACCATTGAAGATTAGTGATTTCTTGAGTATTGTCACCCC
Source organism: Ogataea sonorensis (assembly GCA_037951595.1). Taxonomy (NCBI): domain Eukaryota; kingdom Fungi; phylum Ascomycota; class Pichiomycetes; order Pichiales; family Pichiaceae; genus Ogataea; species Ogataea sonorensis. Next base: position 1,336,046 of record JBANDG010000001.1, on the reverse strand, counting down.
AAGTGATTCGTTATTGAAAAAGACTAGCAAAGACGCTGATATGAATATAGAGGCTGTAGAATAAGAATCTATATGTGTATATATATATGCTTACTGCCGGTTTGTACAAAGTAGAAAAAAAAAAGAGACAATAGTCAATTCAAGTTACGCATTTATAATCAAGACTTCATAGTCTCTATTGGGATCACTTTACTGGATTTAATTACATATGTACCAAAAACACGTCAATCAACACTCGATCAATTTCAAGTATCGCTCTTCAACTTCTGATTTTTTTTTTCCTATAGTTAGAAGAAGAAGCATGCAATTGGCAAACAAAGAAAACAAATTCCCTATTTTTTATCTAGGCCACTCTTTGAATCAATATACCACGGTAGAGAAAGATATATGGATCTTCGAAGAGGTCAATCTATAAACAATTCTGAATACTATAAAAAAGAAAACAGACTAATTTGCCCGTTATTACTGAACTATCGGCCAAACTCCTGTTTGATCAAGACTTCAGTGAATGCAGGACTAGTCGTTGTTTTGCAAATAGTCAATGACTTTGTAATTGTCGAAGAATTTTATTATGAAAGTAATTAATATTACTGAAAATAAACTACTGAAGAAGAAAAGGAAAAAGAAATAAAGAAGTGTACCAATAGTAAAGTTGCAACTGTAAACTAGCTGGCTCACATGAAAAAATTGAGAGTGAGAAAAATTTTCACATTTTGTCTCGTGTTGAGATGTCTTGTTTTTTGGGCGCTTAAAATTAAAATTTTATTTGAGCGTATATATAAAGTAAGCAGTTGGACAAAGTGGATGAACCCTAAAATTCAATATAAATAACAAAAATTGTATATAAGAACATCATCAAACTGGAAGATTAGTTGGTAAAATCAATGAGAAAGTAGCTTTTAACTAACTATGCACTACCATCTGCTAAAATAGCTTCTCTTTTCTTTTTATTGTAGACGATACTTTGGAAGTAGATATAAACCACAGTGATACCACCAATTAGTAAAGTTATAGTTAGCAACAACAAGTTCAATGGAATTGGATTCATATTGAAAGTAGAATGTGTCAATTTGTCCAAGTTACGTTGGAAAAAGTTGAAAATACCAGAGATTGTCATGATTGAACCGTAAACGGTACCAAAAGTTTCAAAACCAAAAACTTTAGCACAGTAATCTGATATCGAAGTGTAGAAAAATGGTCTATAACAAACAAACAACAAGACGTTGATAACACCAGAAGTGAATGAGTTTTCAATCACGCCCAAAACACCAATCAAGATAGATATCACAAATAAGACAATCATCACAGTTGCAGTTGAAAAAGAATCTAAAAAGATACCAACAAAGGGAATTGAAATAACACCACCTAATGGCAATGCAATATCAAAGATTTTGTTTAATTTTTCAGATAATAACACAGATCCAAGTAAATAAGTGTATTGTGAATTGATAGTAGCGACAAAATAGTTTAATCTTAACATTTGAATAGTTGCGAAAAGACTGATCAAGATGAACCAATAGGTTCTAAATTGATAAGAAGCTGGGAATCCATGTAGTAATCCAAAGATTGAATTTGATAGTGGTAAATTAGCATCGGTATTGTTTTGCTTTTGAGCAACTTCTTCTAGCTCATCTTCAACATAAGCTGATTTAAAAGCGTCACCTAAAGATGATCTTCTGTTGAAAGTAGCCACCAAAGGTGTATTTTCATCTGATGCCTGTTCTTGTTGATGAAGGGAAGCTTCTTGATTAATTGCTTCAATTAGCTGAGTTTGTTCATTAGTTGGATTTGGAACCAAATCGAGTGGTGGAGTAAGATACGATTCAGTTGGCATTATGAAAATTTGAACAAATGTGATGAAGATTGGAACAAATAAGTAAATCTTGTAGAAAAATTCTAATTTGAACAAAGTTGGGTTCTTCAAGTAAACAATTTTGTAAAGTAAGAAAACTGCAGACGAAGTATCAAAAGCACCTGTTAACAATGCCAAAATCAAACCAGACTTTTCAGGAAATGCATTAGATAGTTGGAAAGATGAAATGTATGAAAATGGACCACCTAAAGCCATTAATGCATAACCAAAAAGATATGGATCAAACAAAGTGATTGACTTTGCATTGATGAACAAAAAACATGCCAAAAACAAAAATGTAGAACCTAGCAAACCACAGGCCTTTGGACCCCATGAATCTAAAGTTCTTCCAATGATTAAAGCAGACATGTTGGTCAAAACAGCACCCACTGTAAACATCATATTTAGCTTTAAATCCTGGTTAGCACATTTTGCGATAAATTGTTCAGTATGAACAGTATCATTCACGTCTGTAGCAATTGAAAACAAGTTTGAAACAAAGTGGTCGACATTTGATAATTGGACTGGTAATGTGGATGATGATGAAGTGCCCACGTCACAAAACTCCTCATAGATCCCCTGATCGATCAAGATAGGTTTCAAAGCTGCAAACCCGAAAATTGGCCCAGCACCGAACAAGCACCAAAAGACAGCACAAGAAATTTGTACAATTCTCTTTCTAGCAGATACTTCAAAAAAGTACATAGTGTATTTTGAACCTAATCAAATTTTTTGTTTTTACAGACAGAGAAGGGAAAAATCCTAGATCAAAGCTCAGTTGACTTCAAAACCAAGCGATTTATATAAAAGAAGAAGAAATAAAAAGTCAAACAAAAAAGAGAAAAAGAAAAAGGAAAAGAAAATGTAGTGAAAGATATTACACTTTTAGAAAAACGACTTGTCAGCAAAAGGGTAGGACAAACTCTTGTATTTGCAGATCTCAACTACAAAACGTCATATTTCTTATTTTCAAATCGGAGATTGGGCAGCCTGAATACGGAATCTGATACTCTTAAAATTGACAAACAGAACAATAGACAACAAAAGGTCAAAACTAAGAGAACAAAAGAGTAGAAAAGTGCTGCATGTTAGGTTACGGAGAAAGAAAGCACTTTGGGAGTTGAGAGTGTGACTTTACTTGTTAATTGGGAAGAAACTTATCAAAGATTTTTTTGAGGCACTGCCTATCTGCTGCGCTACAGCTTTGAGCGATAAGACTTTTTTTTTTGCTGCATAGAAGGAAATCGCCGAAATCTCGCCAACTTCCGAGGAATCAAAAAAAAATTGATCAGGTGGAATTAGTCACGTGATGTTTGTATTTTATTTTTAGTTTTACTTTTACTAACATGTTTTCTACTTTCTACTTTCCAGTTTATAATGCTTGTTAGTTTGATAAATTGATAGCTATTTGACCAAGTATTGTAGGTACAAAGTGAATCAATGATTTTTTTTGGTTTCGAATTCCATGTTTGCCAGTTTTGTGTTTTTTTGTCTTTGCTGGTGCACTTTGAGTCTTGAAATATAACCAACTGTCTCTCTACATCATCAATGAGTAGCAGTCCTTCTTCAAATATACTTCTACCATGTCCATGTGCAGATATACTCACATCTGTCTCTTTCATACCGAAAACAAGCCACTTTTACTCAACCTCCTTTGACGGCACGGTATCGCTTTACGACTCGTCATTGATTGATCCGTCTAGTGCAGTTCAGGATGATTCAGTGCGGTTGTGCCAGTACAAAGTCTCTGACAATACTCCTATTCTCTCCTCTACAACTTTCCCAAACTCGAAATTATATCTAGGCTTGGTTGACGGGCAAGTGCAGGAACTCAGCTATAGTTCTCACGGGCAAATTATGCCTAGTAATTTAGGAGATTTCCATGGTTTGGGTGTGCAGGCGATGAACAGCCATGTCGGTAGAAATGCAATAATTACTGGGTCTTGGGATAAAACGATAAAAGTCACCGATACTAGAGACTTTTCGTCACCTTCAATTGTGGTAGAGGCTGGGCACAAGGTACACTCGATGGACACAAATGAGCAGAACGACCAGCTGATTGTGTCACTAAGTGAGAATATTGTTCACTTGTACGACTATAGAAACTTGAAAACTCCATTGAAAGTCACGCAGAATGGGTTTCGCTACTCCACAAACAATATTAAATTCTTGCCTGACGGTTCAGGGTATATTCAAACTTCACTCGAGGGTAAATGCTCAGTTGACTATTTCCATGAATCTACAAACGATGACAGTAACTCAGGCTACGCTTTCAAATCACATAGAACTAAAGACACAGAGCAATTGATAGACGTGGTCAATCCAATCAATAGTATTTGCTTTCTAGATGGATTATCGACAAAATTCGCAACCGGTGGTTCAGATAAATCAGTTTGTCTTTGGGATTATAAAACTAAAAAAAGAGTTAAACAGTTCAAAAATTTTGAAATGTCTGTAATGCAATTAGACTATCAGCGTTTATTGAATGATAGTACAAGAGGAATGCTGCTTATTGGGTTGTCGGATGATTCATTCAAAAATATAGCGCAATTGAATGATCAAATTAACAATAAGCCATATCAAAATTCCAAACTTTTGATTAGATATATATAAATTTAAAAGTGTATTGATTGAATCTAACGAAAATGAGAAAAAGAAGAAAAAGTATTAAAAGAAAAAAAAAAAAAGATTGTTTCTTCAAAATAGTGACACATGTTCACTAATGCAAAATACACAAATTTATTATAGGTCAATTCCAATGAAATCTTGACCGTCATTGAAATCGTTATCGTTATAATCATTATCATTACTGTTTGTATCAGTCTTCGCTGATCCATTCTTATTAGCTCCGCTGCCACCACCATTATAACTGAAACCAAATATCGAATTCCCACTGTTTCCAGACTCGCTACTTTTATTTCTAGAATGAAGTTTGTTATCTTTTTCCTTCAACTTACTATCATCAACAACATTTCCTCCAGCGTCAACTATAATATTTCCTCCGGCACTATTGACACCACTGATTAGACTTGCATCGTCGTTATCCCAAATAGAACGAATACAGTATCTAACCCATCTTCTTCTACGAAATCTTCCTCTTAATTTAACACCATCTTGATTCTTAGTAATGCCTCCAATATCAATACCACTTAGTCCTACAGAACTCACTTTATAATTAAATTTATTCTGCACGTCGTAACACCATTTCTCATCTTTATCGATATCCATAACATCGGTAAGATACTCTTCTTCAACCCATTTTTCAGGTTGTAAGTCTAATGACCAGCCTTCTAATGTTTTGCTATGACTACTAGTATGAATACTAGTATTGTTCTTTGTTAAAGATGGAGAAGTCGCTGATGGTAACACGCTATGAAGTGTTGAGATGCCTGGTGTCTGCGATGCAATATCCCTTTTTTTCAACGATCCTGATAATGCTGCAGGCATAGTGGCTATTGAAGAAGTACTTGTTGTCATATTTGGCGCTAAAAGGTATGATGTAGAGTTCGGCTTATTCTCTTCTTTACTCTTGATCAAACTTGAATTTTTTGTCAATTCGGTAATATCAACAAATTTCCAACCTTTAGGTGGCTTTATTGAAGACAATAATGTAGCTCCTTCAATTGGAACTCCATTCAATCTTTTGTGAGAATTTGTTGCATAACAATCGGTTGTAAAACAAACCAATTCCCAATTTCTAGTTTCAGAATCCAAGTTTTGTAACTCGAATATTTCTAATTCTTTAATTTGTTTGATTGATGGTAAAATGGTTAATTCATTATTCAACTTCTCTTCTAATCTATTTGTCAATGTTAGCAATTTCAATCTTGTTTCTTCCGAATACACCCAATTCAAAAACAAGTCTCTATAAGTTGGATGCAATAATATCGTAAATATCCACAAGAATAAAACACTTGAAACTTGTAATAATGGAATCAAATTGTAAAAGAAAAATTGGTTTCCAAGAAGTGTCAAAATTCCACCAATTGCTAAACAGTTGAAAAATAAAAATGTTGTCAAATTCTCATCTTTAAAATATAAATAATTTGATGTGATTTTAACTATAAAGTCAAAACTCAAAATATACAACATCATTCTATTCTGTAAATCAGTCAAGTTTAAAACAAATTCTCTGCTCAATTCAGGAACAGGTTTAGGATAGTCAATCTTTCTTAATGGAGGTCCTGGAGTTGGGAAAGGGTTACCATTTCCAAAAATTGTATTCTTATCAGGTGGGTGTCTTTTCAAGTAAGCAGGTATTATAATTTCAAAACAGATGTAAAAAAATGGTAATGTTGTAATTAACACTGGATTCAAAATAATTAAACTTGTCAAAATAAGGAAGTTCAGCGTCACAATTGGATCTGACCAACTAAATATACTAACAAACTGATCAATTGTTTCAAATGGGACTGATAATCTGGTCAACAACAAGGTGCTATTTCTGCTCATAATGTTTATACTCATAGGAGGTCTGTTTTTCTGCATCTCTATACGATACAAAATCTTAGGTAGCTCATGTTCATCAGTTGTAGTCGTTGTAGGTAGAGCCATTGATATAACTCTTTCAAAGATCTTATCACTCAACTGTTGAGTGTATGATGTCGATGAAGGACCTGTATTACTTGGGTTATCTTTATTATTCGTTGAAGAGCTGAAAAAATCATCAAAAAACGAAATCTTCTTTTCTTTCTTTTCGCCGCCTTCTTTAGATTTGGTCACTAAAGGTAATTGTGCACTACCGCTCGATTTAGAATTACTACCATCATCAACTGATACAGATTGTTTGTTGGAATCAGTCAAAGATGACCAAATCGATGACGACTTGGAGAGTCTATTGGCAATGTTTTGATCAGATATCTCCTCAGGCTTGCTATTCTTTTCTGATGATGTTTGGGATGGGCCAGTTAACGAATCCCATGAAGATAAAAAGTTGCTAACAACTGAGTCCATTGTTTATCAAGTTGTAAGATTTATAAAGTAAACAAGAAAAATGAGTGTATCAAAGAGGGACCTGTAAAGGCAATCACTGGATAACTAGCGGTCTAGTACGCCCCGTTTTTATGTTCTAACAAAATACAAAGTTTGTCAATTTCAATTGATTAATAGTTTTACCTGGTTATGCATTGAAGTTCAAAAATAGTATAAAATATTATAAATTTATTGTACAAATAGAAGTGAAATATGGTTAAAAGTTAACCAGTAGGTAGAAAAAAGGGGACTCTAAAAGGCTAAATATATGTGTTTTATTACTATAAAATCAATAACTCCTTTTCCCTTTCTCAGTTTTCCCCTTTTAAATAAGTCTCTTTGTGTGTTTTTTTCACATGTCAAAGTTGCGCGTCGATCGACGCCTGTGTATTTTATTTAGTTACGACGATGAAGACGATGCGACTATCCAATTTAATATTGCGTCGATCGACGTTTCTTTTTGATCCATGTGGCTGGTAATGTCCCCGTGTGGCTGATGACTATAAGTGGTGGTAAGGCTGTGTGGTTTGAGGCTGGTGACAAAAAGGCCAATGTCAAAGTGCAATTGTCTCTTTGCAAGCTGACTAGTTTGTTCATTCGAGTGGTTAATCTGGCTATTTGTATTGCTAGTACTGTTGTTATTAGTTGTCGTAGCTAAAGGGGTTGATTCTAGAGGGGAGTTGTTGGGCGACTCTGATTCTGTTGCGGTAATAGTGTCGCTGTCAGAGTTCAAATGATCACTATCCATAATATAGAAATTACCATCGGGCTGTTGAAACAAGCCTAAAAACTCAAGCATTAGTTTCTGTCTGTCTAGTAAACCTGACCCTGTTCCAGATCCTAGCTTCAAACTACTCGCAACTTTCTTCTGTTTTGCCTTTTTATAGCTGTTTTTATTGGTATCGTTATTGCTACTCAAATCGGCATTTTCAAGCACTTTGAAAAAGTCAATATCGCTTTGGATAAGATCGTTCTTGTTGCAAATTATCAGTAATGGAACCCTTTTGTTCTTGTTATTTAGTTTGATTATCTCAGTCAACTTTTCTCTAGCAAGATCCAACGTTAAGCTATCAGATATGTCAATCGTGTATACAATCAGATTAAAGGTATTGTTATCATACTTGTCATTGCCTGAAATTTTTTCGGCCCATAAGTAATGATTTTTGTATTGTCCGCTCAGATCGTGAACTTTCAAAACTAATTTGTGTTTACTGATGTCAACTTCTGGTGAGATTGCATCAACCACATTAGCCTTACTAGCATCCGGTACTAGCAATGGTGTGGTTTCGTTTGTCGATGAAAACGTGCTTCTTCTCTCTTTTCCCTGATCGGTAACTCCATTGTTTGCACTCAATAGCGGAATGGATTTCACGTTTCTCAATGCGTTTGTCTTATTATAAGTGCCAACTTTTGAGGAAAAGGAGCCACGCTGATGGTGACTGTCATTGCTCTTGCCATTTGCAACAGCTGTCAAATTGCCATTCTCGGTGTAATCTTCGGCAGTTGTCGATTGGAAAAACTGTCTCTTGGGATGGGCTACTATTATTGGGTCATCCATGGTTATCGAACAAACTTGCGTCTCCAATGTTGGTATTGTATCTGTATCTCTATCTGCATCACTATCAATAAACGGTTGTTTATTATTCCTGTCCAGCATTCTTATAAAACTAGTCTTGCCTGAATTTTGGAGTCCAATGACTATTATGTTCATTTCGTAATACTGGTTTGACAAAAGAGTAGAAATTTGCTCTCATGGGCTTGTTAGTATACCGGTCATTGCTGTTGCTTGCTAAATAAAAAAAAAAAAAAAACAATATACTCACTGGATGGAAATTGAACCAACTTATCAAGCTGCTGAGACACGGCAGGCAGCATGACCACATCGCTGACAGTTGCTGACTAAAACTATCAATGCTTTCTTACTAGATTCAATTTGAAATTCCAATACAATTCTTCTAAATATGTGCCCATAGAACGTCAAATATTCGTTATCAGCCCTTCTAAATTTTTGACTTGCCTCGTTTCGGTTTTGTTATTTTTTTTTTTTTTCTTTTTTTGAATTTTTCATTTTATGCGGAGTAAAGACAGCGGTTGATTTAAGTGAAAATTTTATTTTATAGACGTAAACAATTTTTAAGTCTAAAGAGGTCTTGAAGTGATGTCACCAGAAACCAGAAGTTACTAGTTTAGTCAGCAAGTTTTTTGAAATGTCGTTCAAAGGAATACCTATCAATGAAACCAAGATATCAAATCAAAAGGCGAAAGACCTTTCAAGCTTCAAAGAGTTCCCAAAAGTTTTCGATAAGGAGATTGATATGACTAAAATTAATAAAGATGTAATTCAAATTTATATTACTAACAAGATTAATGAGCTATTACCTGAAGACGATATTATTGTTGATTTTATCAACAATTTGATTTTTGAAGAACACTTGGCACCAAAAGAGCTATGTCTTCAGCTGATGTCTTTTCTGAATGAAGATACAGTGCCATTTGTCGAAAGTGTGTGGCAAGTACTTGTCTCTGCACAAGAAACTAGACACGGAATACCTCCAGAATTGATCAAAGAACGTGAACAGTTACTTTTAAAACAGCAACAAAATGAGATGTCAGAAGAGGCTAGTTTGCCCATGAAACCAAGAAAAATTGGTGTAGAAAGAGTAGCAAGCACTTTTAATCGTACTGAAAAGTCTCATACTAACACTTCTCATAATTATACCAGTTATAGAGATAGCAGAGAATCTTCATCTAGAGAACACTCTCAAACACCTATTGATCACAGTTATCGATCTCAAGGTAATGATAGACATAATGATGAACGTTACAGTTCCAGAAGATTTCAAAATGAGGCATATGATGTACAAAGAGACAACTATAGGTATAGAAAATCTACACGTGATACAAGAGAAGGTTATTCAAAGGATAGAAATGGTAGAGATAGATATGCAACCCGATCTGAGTTAGAAAAAGACCATTACCGTGGCAGTGATAGATCCAGAACACCTCCAAGAAGATCTCGTCGAGATGATTACAAAGATATTGACTCAGGTGGGTACAGATCTAGTAACTCCACTAGAGGATCTCATTGGGATGGTAGAGATAAAGAGGAATCTTCGAGTAGAAGAAGATCCAGAACTCCTCCAAGAAGATCTCGCCGTGATGATTACAAAAATCGAGAAACTGCAACTAGACATAGATCCAGAACTCCTCCGAGAAGATCTCGTCATTATGAGGACCGAGACCGAGAAGCACACAGCTATAGATCCAGAACTCCTCCTAGAATATCAGAAACATCTGCTGACAGAAGAGATTATAAGGATAGAACAAGGCAAAGCACGACTCGATCAAGATCAGGATCTCAAACTGCCTCACGTACTAGTGATGCCCCTGAACAACAAGGTTCTCGAACACCACCGAGAAGGAAACACGGACACGAGTAGACAAGTATTTCACAAGCTGATAAGGTTATTTATAATTTATAGATTTCAAACGGCTTCGATCAAGTCATAAAGTTGTATAGTTGTAGTACTCTATATGTGAATAAATTTAAAAAATGTGAGATACACAGAAGATAAAAAAAAAGCCTTTATGTTACTCCTGTAACATGAGCAATCACAATAAATAAATAAACAAATCGATAAATAAATAAAGGGAGTGAATTCTGTAAAATTAAAGAAACTGATAACCTATTTTTTCTTTCCAAAAAGTCTTTTGAAAATACCACTTTTCTTTTCATGTTTAGAGGAACTACTATCTGAACGTTCACTGCTTGCAGATTTAGTAGTAAACAATTGAGGTGCAGACACAGTATGACTTAAACCTAAATTTGAATTCACTGTCATGTTGCTATTCACTGATGATGTGGTTGTCTTCTTTTCTAGACCATTGTACTTAGGATGGCTAATATCAAATTTCAATGAAGAAAGATTTCCTCTAGGTTTACTTGAGATGCCACTATAAGCTGTTGATGTAGGAGAAATGGAGCCATCTTTCCCAACACCATTTGAAGAGACTGAATCTATTTGAATCACAGGAATTCCTGAGCTTTTCTTTGAATGAGCTGGTTTCGTACTTGGCAATGGATCATCAAGTAACATTGATTTCTTCTTACCATAGTTTGGATCTGGTGCACCAGTGATGGATCTGACTAATTTTGCCTTTTCACCACCAGATCTTGCAGATTCTGCTAAATTGACACCATAATTATAAGCTGCTTCAGAAACAATTGATAACCAATCTTTAAAGGTGTTTTCGTCAAATTTTCTATCTTTCAACTCGGTGAGTTCTTTATAAATTTTGACCTTGGTTGAGATTGTCATTTTCTGTAATGCTGTTGCAGGTTCATCATCATCATAATCATCTTCGTCTTCGTTATCTCCAAGTTCCCCTTCTTCCTCTATTTTTGGTGGTTGTGTTTCTTTGATAGCAGTACCCTTAGTAAAATTCAATTTGTTGTTAATTTTTGCATCTGGTGAAAAAGACAAATGATTATTGGGCACTGCAAGAGTGTGTTTTTCCGGAGTCAACTTAGCAGCAGTTTCATGTTCTAATTCTAATTCAGAATCAGAATGAAAAACTGGTGCATGAGAATCCTCTGAGAGATCGGAATCTGAGTAATCAAAATTGTGCTGAGACCCATCTTTTGTGACTTTGTCACCATCCAGATGATTTTCACCAGTTGCACTACTATCATCATCATCATTATCATCATTATCATTATCATTATCTGAACAATAGTTCAAGCCCAATTTTTTCAGCATTTGGGTACCCATACTTGTCTCTTTTAGTTCATTAGCCTGATCAGCTAATTCATAAAATCCGGCCAAATCTAATTCGTGTAAGACCTCTGGATCTGTTGGATTTTTAGCTTTATACTTTTTGTCTAGGGCTTTGAATAATTTTTCTTCAAAAAGATTCATATTAAGTGAAGGAACGATAATCACAGGAACAGGGAAATTTTTAACTAAACGATCAGTAATTCTAGATGTGACCCATGATCTTGTAGACTCTGCTAAAGAAGGTTTTGCAGCAATAACCACCATAGAAGGAGTATACAAACTGTACATATCTTTCAGCACATCTTTTGTTCCACCAACGGCAAATTCAATAGTTATCTTGATAATCTTATTTGGATTTGTTATTGCTAAAATGTATTTCATTAAATTTTGAGTGACGATTCTTGCGTATTCAGGAGATGCTGAAATATTTTCATTAGAGAGTGTAGCTTGAAGTTCTTGTACACTTGCGGAAGATAATCTTCTTGTCAAAGATCTATTCAATTTTGGTTTAATAGCGGCAATAACAACCAATGAATCACCATCCTCGAGTAAACGATTACAACACCAATCAAGTGAAACCCAAGTATGTTTTCTACCACTTATATAGCACATGACTGTTCTGTTTGGTAATTTTGCTACACGAGGTTTCAATTCGCCAGAGTATAATCTATCAAAATCGACATGTTTGGTGGTCAGCGTACAAGCATCGTGTGTTATAATTGGTTCTGTTGGGTATTTTCTAACATTGTCTAATGATCCTGATAGCTTATTATTTCTAATTGGAGATAATGAACCCATTCGACCATTGGATCTATTGAGATCTGGAGATAAACTTCTGTCAGAAGAGCTGGTCTTTGGTGATAAGTCACGAGAAGATGGTGATCTACCTCTATAAGCTGGTGAAGGGTCTCTCATTGCATTGGGGCCCCATCCACCAGCGTCTAATAATTGATTTCTAACTGAATCTCTATGCATGCCAAAATTGTAATCGTAATCACCACCATCGGAAAACCCGTCTTCGTCTTCATTCAAATACTTGATATTGACTGTATCGAAAGAAACTCTAGTTTTGAAATTTGTGCTCTCGTTAAGGGACTTGTCTTGATCATTGACAGTTTGTAAATGGCTTCCACTTACACTCCCATCCCCATCCCCATCCAAAGAGAAAGAGGCAGGAGCTGATGACGGTGTTGATGTTCTAACCTTCAGTAAGCTTTTACAAGTACTTTTAGGGTTATCAAGACTCGGCGTCTCTGATGAAAGACGGTTCAAAAACTGTCTTAGATCAACTCTTTTATAATTTTTAGCATCTTTCAAAGAAACCGTTTTATAAGCAGGGACTTTTTTTGAATCTTTCAATTCGAACTTCCCGCTTCCAGAATGGGTTAAGGTCTTGGTTAAAAACGATGAAGTCACTTTTGATTGGTGATGATCAAAAGAACCCTTTCTACCACGAATATATGGGTTCAGCTCTGCGGTATCACTGGTCCTGTGACTGTACAGTCCAGGGGGAGTCATGACTTCGGACTGTGTCTTGTACCTTGTAAGTCTCGCTTGATCAAAGTAGTCATCCATCGTTGACGAACCCCTTCTAGCCATTTTCTTTGTGTCTAATTGTATATATTTTCTTTATAAAGGCAGCTGCTGCGGTACCGACGTTGTTCGATCAATTGACAGATAACAAGCTGATAATCAATCAGTGTGAACCTCAATATACTCTTTTATGTATATGAAATGTACAGGTATATGTATGTATACATACCTTTGATATATACACAACTATAAACACTTTTGATAATCAGATACCTGTCACTTAGTGGTATGATACAGCGTCAGAACAATAGAATGTGAAGGGACAGAAAAGTGAGGCAAAGTGAGGCAAAGCAAAGGAAAAAGAGATATAATGAAAAGGGCGTGCACAAACACGGCAGCGGCAGTGACAATAAGACCCGCTCAGTACCCTGAAATTTGAAAGTTGAAGTTGAAGTTTAAGTGGTTTGTGACTCTGGCAGCTGTGGCTACAGTATGGTTTGGTGTCTTGACACAGGCTTTCAGTGTATCAGTTAATCAGTATATCATCAATCCATTTAGTATATCAGTATATCAATATACACACTTTCTAGTTGTTCAAGTTGAAGTCGAATCGTTACACCTACAAACGAGATGCACACCCCTGGGCACACGTATAAACGTATAAGTCGACCGGAAAATTGTACAGCAGTAAATCATACAAACCTTGACGTTTGAAGTAAAATAAATCATAAAACAGTAAAATTAGCTATGGTACATGATGAACAGAAAAAAAAAAAGAAAAAAAAAAGAAAACCAAAAAAAAAAAAAAAGAGAACTGAAAAAATAAAAAAATATAAAGCATCAGTAAAATTAAATTACACAAAAGCCTAGATGGGGTGAAATGAAAGAAAATCAACTTTGACTATTAACGGCCAATTCCATGATTAATCTTGTAGCTAAATGCAAGAAAGGATATGCACTGAAAGAAGATATTTGTTCTTGCTCTTCATCATCAACGATCAAATTTGCATTACTTGACTTGGATTCCCAACCATCAAATTTGAAATCCACTAAATAGTTATTTGGCTCTAATTGGAATAATTGAATTTGCATTTTCATCAAATCAGGCACATTATCAGCAGTAAACTGAGATTCTTGATTTGGCCCTAATTTTTGATCAACTGGTGAATACTTCCATCTAACTTTAATAGTCCATAATTCTTCTTCTGATGGTCTAACCCATTCAGCACCAAGATTCTTTAAAGCACGATAAATTTCACCCATAACGTCTAATGGATAAGAACGGGATCTAATACCAAAATGCCATCTTGTTTTAGATTTTTTGGTCGTTATAGGTTGAACAGAAGCCAATTCAGGATAACTTTGAATCATATAAGCTCTATGAATTTGAGGTAATGAAGATGGTAAAATGGCAATGGTTGAATTAGAAGCATAAGGAGTAGAAGACTCCTGTTGAGCGTACTCCAAACCGGTTGGTGATCTCCAGCTTTGACCTTGTTGTCTTTGTAAATGTTGTAAATTATTTTGCTGTTGTTGTTGAAGTAATTGATGAGAATTTGAATTAACGTTTGGATCTGAATGTGCATGTTGCGCCTTGATATCGTCAACTAAAACTCTATTGTTTTTCATTAATTCATAACTATCTAAAATTTCTTCAGTTTCAGGCTTGTAACCAATCTTGATAGCATCTATTATTTCTTCTCTACTGAAACTCATTGCAATTGACAATGCATCAACAACATCTTCATCCAAATCGTCAATTGAGATTGATTTTTTCTGTGATTCATTTTCCGGTTTCAAGTAATCTGGGAAATCAACTTTAAACCATTCATCTTCCATGATTTCATGCATTGTAATTCTGTTTAATGGATTAACCACCAACATTTTCGTTAGCATATTCTTGGCACCAGGTGATAAATCATGTGGTAAAGTGTAAACACCATTACTGATTTTTTTGAATAAAGCTGGAATTAATTCATCATCAAATGGTAATCTACCACACAACATAACGTATAATATAACACCACAAGACCAAACATCAACTTCAGGTCCAGCATACAATTTCCCAGATATAACTTCAGGAGCAGCATAATTTGGTGAACCACAACTTGTCTTTAAAAAATTACCATCAGTCATTATATTACTTAAACCGAAATCTGCAATTTTGACATTCAACTGATCGTCTAATAACAAATTTTCAGGTTTCAAATCTCTATGAACAATTTTGTGTCCGTGACAATAATTCACAGCTGCAATGATTTGCTGGAAGAATCTTCTAGCGTCATTTTCGTTCATTCTACCATGTTGAATGATATAGTCAAACAACTCCTTACCTGCATATTCAATAACCATAATAATCTCTTCTTTAGATTTGATAACATCATATAGCTTGATAATGTGTGGGTGTTTTAGTAATCTTAAATATGATATTTCTCTTTCAATTCTACCTTGCATGTCAGATTTAGACAATGTTTTTCTATTTATAATTTTCAGTGCAACCCTCTGACCTGTTGTCGTGTGGTATGCCAACTTGACTTTACCAAATGAACCCTCACCTAAAGTCTTGACAATTTGGTATTTACCTATACGATTAGAAGGGTTTGGCTGCATCTGCTGCTGCTGTTGCTGTTGCTGTTGCTGTTGCTGCTGTTGTTGAATTTGCTGCTGTTGTTGTTGGTCATGATGATGATGATGGTGATGATGATGATGATGATGTTCTTGTTGTTGTTGTTGTTGTTGCTGCTGCTGCTGTGGCTGTAACGGGATATTACCTCTTTCGTCGGACATTTTGACTTGTAAATTGTAAAATTAATACTCTTTGAATATTCAATTGTATTTATATGAGATTAATTATATTTTAAATAGAGAAATTCAATACACCTACACGATGAACCGAGTTATCTTTCAACCGTTACATGCCATCAAGCAAAGTGTTCACCCACCCACCTTGTCTTTGTGTGCCGTCATCAGAAAGCAAACTCCTCACACAATTTTTACGCTCTGTGTGTGACGTTTCGCTGTCTCGGACTCCTTATGTAAGCGCTTTTTAACCTTTTATTAGTCAACTGACCAATATCATGTGGCTTTTAACATGTGACAGAATCTATTTAGAAAAAAATATTGTGGGGGAGTTTATCGGTGTTTTACATGTTTTTATTGTTTCTTTACTTATTAATCATTAGTTATACATTACAATATTAACATATATCAATACTACATAATAGGTATTAATTAACGAGTTCTGATGATACCAGCAGCCATTAAAGTGACAATTTTCTCATAAACAGCAGGGTTCTTCATGTGTTCTTGTAATGCGGCTGGGTTGTTTTGGGCTTGTTGTAAGATGGTATTCATGACAGGATCACTCAAGATTTCAACAACTTCAGGGTCTTTTTGAACTCTAGCCATTGTTTGATCATATGTTTCACCATCCAATGGGGCAAATCTGGCACCTAAAGCCTTTTGGTATAATGATTCAATTTCTTGAGAATTAGCAGGTGTTAAAACACTTGATCCTAAAGCTCTGGCTTTCTTTAAAGTATCAAGAGCGTTTTTATATTCTTTAATTGCAATTTCAGCATTAGCCTTTCTAATATAAGCTCTAACGAAATTAGGATCGAGTTTGATTGCAGCTTCACAATCTCTAATAGCATCAGGGAATGACATCAATTTAGCTAATGAAGCAGCTCTATTTGAGTAACCTCTAACATCAGAAGGATCTCTTTTAATCATTTCTGTATAAGCTTTCACAGCGCCTGGCCAATCACCTTTGGTGAAACAATCTTTACCTTCTAATCTTGCAGCTTCAGCTTTGTCTTTATCAATATAAGATTCAGCTTCTCTTTTTTTCAATTCTTTAGTAGCTGATTTCAGTTTATTTAAAGTATCTGGAGTTCTATGTTCAGTTAATGATTTTTCAAAAAATTCAATTGCTTTAGCCAAATCATCTTTCTTTAAATAACAATTACCAATTCTGGCAAATGATTTTGCAACCAATTTATAATCGGCTCTCATTTCTCTACCTTCTTCAACAGCTTCTAAACAAGTCTTGATAGCTTGATCATAATCTTTTTTCTCAAATTCAGCAGCTGCTCTATTGTTTAAATATGTAATGTCTTTGAAAGTTTCATAAGCTTTGTTATATAGTTCAATTGCTTCATCAAATTTTCTTTGCTTGTACAAAACGTTTGCTTGTGCCTTAAATTCATCGGCTTGTTGTTTTGCTTTTGTTTCAGAGTCAGTTTCTGATGTGGTGGTGTCTTTCATTTCAACATCGTTATCTTTTGATGATTCAGTAGTGGTTTCAGTACTTGATTTCGATTGGGATTCGGATGAAGATGATGGTGTTGCTGTTGTTGTTGGTTTTGATGCTTCTGGTTGTGATGCTTGTGAATCTGGTTGTGGTGGAACAGCGCCTAAATCTATTCCTAAGATAGTGGCAACAACAGTCATTATATTTGGATCAGTAAACATTTCAGTGGAAATCGAACTTGGATCAGATTGCAATTTTAAAACTTTTTGAACCATATCTGGATTTTTCATCAACTCTGCAGTCTTTGGATTCACTTTCAATTTTTCAACTAAATTTGGATCTGTGAAAATTTTCGACATTCCCATCATTGGATCTTGTTCAGCAAGTTTGGCATCTTCAATGCTTTGAATACCACTTTTTGCCATTGCATTCGAACTATCTAGTTCCAAAGCTTTTTCATAAGCCTTTTTAGCTTCATCCAATTTGGTTAGTCCATAGTAAGCTGCACCAACTCTATTATAACCTTTTGACCAAGTTGGGTTAATTGAAACACATTCGTTGGCATCTTTCAAAGCTTCATCATATTTCTTCAATGAAGCATAAGCGGCTGATCTGTTGGAATACAAGACATGATTTGGAGTAGATGAAGCCTCAATGGCTTTAGTGAAATACTCAACTGCTTTTTCAAAATCCTTAGCTGAAAAGGCAGCATTACCTTGTGCTTTAAACTCGTCTGCAGACATTATTTAATTTTTCAGTATAATGAAGACTTGACTGTAATGATCAGAATTAATTCAATCAATAAATAGATAGTTAGTTACCTATAATTAAACAAATACTTTCAACTGTTGACGTAAAAACAAATCAATCACTGCAAGATACGTATAGTCTTAAAAAATTAGCCCATTCGATCTTTGTAGTATTATTTATACTCCCACTGTTTCCCTCTGTTTCCCTCTTTTATTTCACCTCTCGCCCTGCTCAACGTTTGCTTCTAGAATAATCTTAATTTTACCCGGTGCAGAGATGTCATCTGTAAATTTTTATTTTTTTATTTTTTTTTTTATTTTTCACATCTCTGCACCGGATTTTGAGAAAAAAATAAATTTTTCAATCTGCACAGCCTGGAAAAGTTTTTAAATAGTAATTATATTTTCTTTTACTATTCTTATTCCCAGTTGCAGGTTATCTTGACTATATATTTAATGTATCTTGTCCCTGAATTTCCTTTTTATAATCAAGTCTTTGCTCGCTAACGCATTGACAGATATCTTAGCTAACCTATCTTGACTGATCATGGAAAAGTACGAAAAAGATACTCAAAATTTTGAGGCTTGGTTGAAGGAAAACTACAGCTACATTTCACCAAAATTTACCATCTCTGATCTAAGAAAATTTCACCAAGGTCGTGGTTTAATAACTCAGCAGGACATTGAGCAAGATGAGGTGTTGTTTGAGCTTTCCAGAGATGCTATTCTAAACGTTCATACTTCCAAATTAACCAGTTTGCACCCAGCTAACAGAGATGTCCTATACAGTTTGAATCAATGGGAAGCCTTGATCTTGTGTTTAGCTTATGAGTTTATGATTGGTGAAAAGTCTAAATGGTTCCCATATTTTGAGGTGCTGCCTAAGGAGTTTTCCTCTTTAATGTTCTGGAAAGACGAAGAATTACAGTACTTGAAACCATCTCAGGTGTTGCACAGAATAGGAAGATCCCAAGCTGAGGCTTTACACTCAAAATTAGTGCCTGAAGTTTGTGACAAGTTGGGATCTCCAGAACTGGCAAAGTTCTTGACACTAGATAAGTTTCACGTTGTTGCAAGTTTGATCATGAGCTATTCCTTTGACGTGGATCATCCTGATAATGTGGAGGACGATGATGATGAGGAGGAGGAAGAGGTTGTGGATGAAGATAACGAGGAAAGTGAAAATGGTGTTTCAGATCATGCGCATGAAGAACATGGGGAAGAAAACGACAATGAGGAGCACGAAGAAGATGAAGATGAAGATGAAGACGAAGACGACAACAGTGATTCAATTAAAAATGATACATATTTGAAAGCAATGGTCCCATTGGCGGATACGTTGAATGCAAACACAACTTTATTCAATGCTACATTAAACTACGAACAAAAAAATCTAGTTATGAAATCAACAAAACCAATCTCAAAAGGTTCACAAATTTTCAATATTTATGGAGAATTACCAAATTCAGAAATTTTACGTAAATACGGATACATTGAACTTCCAAGTTCAGCATTTGAATTTGCAGATTTGCCAATTGAAATAATAAAAATGCACTTTACTGAAAAGTTCAATGAATCTAGCAAAATCTCAGACACTGAATTTTCCACTAAAGTAATGGACAAAGTGTTACAACTGATTGACGAGTCTGAGTATCTCGATCAGACTTTAGAAGACAGTGAAGGCGGTATTGTTTTAGAAACATATGAAATTTTCACAAATGGTGAAGTTCTACCAGAACTCACACTATTGATTATGATTTTAACGACATTATTTGAGTCTTTCAAGTTGGATACCAAGTGGGCCAAGAAATTATTCAAATCAATCGACAGAGGATCTCATGGTGAATTTGAGCAATTTGTAAACAGATCAATCCTGAAATCCTATCAATTGTTAGAAAACGAATTGTTAACTGAGAGCTGTTTAACCAACTTGCAAAAAATCATTCAGTTGAGACTCGATCAATACCCAGAACATATCTTGAGCGATGACTATCAATTGCCAAATGAATACTCAGATTTCAGTAAAAAACAAATCTCGGATATTGTTTTGAGAAACGAAGTTGATTGTCTAAAAGATGTCTTGAATAAGTTCCCACCTTTGAACAAAGAAACAAACGAGAAAAAATTCAAGATTATACAGGATGATAAATTTTTAAACAATGTTTTGAAAAGAAAAATCGAACAAGAAAGTAAGAAAAGTAATAAAAAACATAAAAAATAATGTGACAAAAAGACATTTTTTCCCATGAAAAGAAAAATCAATTAAAACACCTTTTTATAGACTTGTACCCCTACTATTAATATACTAGATCTCGCTTTTAATAAAAAAAAATAATAAAACATATTAACCATACCTATACAACCTAATAAAAAAGATTCGAAAATAATTATAATTATGAAAAAATAAAAAAAAGTTCAGTAACAAACATAGAATTGAAAATTCCGAATGAGGAACAAAACAACTATGAAAAAGTAATCAAAAATTAGTTGACTGTAAACTCTAGTCATCACCAGGAGTGTCAAAATCTGTGTGGTTAACCACTCTCAAGCCAACTTTTCTCTCTTCGTAAGGATCAACCTCAAAACTGTTTTGATCATAATTAGACCAGTCACTTGAGGTTCCACCATGTTTGGAAGCTTCCTCGCCGCTTGATTCAAATGAACTTTTTTGTTGATTATCAGTCTCAATACGAGTAAACTCACTAAAGTCAGGATCATCGACACTCGTCAATTCAAGTTCGAACGGATTCTCATTGCTATCGCTTTTAGGAATACTGGTAAAATCAGAATCATCAGTAACCAGAGAACTTCTATTGTTTGAAATAGGATTGGCACTACTTGCTTCTTTGTTCAAAGAGACAATCAGTGGTACAGGTCTCATAACTTCAAATCCTTTCGGTTCCAAATCAGTGTTTTTTTGATTACTTTTAGACTGGCCAAACCAGTTACGGATCCACTTGGACAAATCAAATTGGCCAACCGACTTGCCCATTTCCCTAACATCACTTGATTGTTTTTCATTTTCAATACCATTTGAAGGTGATTGAGATTTCATTCTTTGATGTAATATATCATTTGCCTTTTCCAATTTCCTTCCCCTTTCGTCCCATAATTTCTTAACTTCAGGATCAGGTTTTAAGATACGATAAGAATTGAAATAAAGATCAACTTCTCTTGAAGCCCAATCAATTTTGCTTTTCTTTATTTGTGCATTTGAATGGAAAGAAACAGATTTAGTATTTTTATTTGACCCATTATATGTTGAATCTTGATGAATCAAATGATTTAACGATATCGCTGGTATTACTCTTTTATCGGTCAACTGAATATCATCTGAGTTCAAACTCAATGCAATTGAACTTGTCTTGTGACTTCTTGAGAATGCAGTTTTTGGTGACTTGAAAATTTCTTTGTCATTTTGAGAATCATTACCAAATTCCAAATCATCATTGTCTGGTAAATCATCTAAAATGCCCATTCTATCATTTTTTTGAAATTGTGATTGATGGTAAAAACTGTCAATATCATCACTGTCATCACTTCTTCCTCCAATTCCTTCTTCATCATGATCGTTATAAGGACGTCTTGTTAAACCTAATGAAAATGCACTCGCATTACTTGGGAAACTATAGATTGAATCATTCATCAATGGTAACTCAATACGATCACCATCATCTCTATAATCGGGGATGTCAGTTCCCTTTTCACCTTTGTTCCAAAATATCATTTTACCAATCAAATACAAGTTGCGTAAAGTTGGTAATAAGTAAATGAAAATGATAACCAATAAATGAATAATCAAAATTGCCCAAATTAGTCTTGTTCTTTGGGTTATTGAAACATTTAAATTATAAAGAAATGGTAAATGTAAAAATGAAACAATAATTTTGGCCAAAGATCCAGCGACTTTATTTCTATTCATTCCAGTATTTGAATAATATGGTCTCCAAATCAAAAAGAGAGCCAAATAAATGATTTGAGATATGATAATAATTGTAATTTGAGCAGTTCCACTCATTTGTAAACAACCAATTGCTATACTAAACATTATGACTTCTAAACAATCAACAATAATAAAAGTAATTGTTGAAGTTTTGAAAACAGTATAAAACCATTGCCAAATTAAAATGACATTGAATGATTTATACAACAATTCTCTTCCTCTTTTATTCAAGACAAATTTCAAAATGAAAAACACATTCAAACCTAAAAATACAACCAAAAATAAAATACTAGTTGCAATTGACCAAACTTGATAATTTGCAACAGTTGGGCCACCATAAGGACTTTGATTAATTGTAGCCAAGACATAAAGAGAGTAAATTAAACCTGGGATAACAGCAATTTTCAAAATACATGATAATAAGACTCCAATTGCGAAAATCAATGAGCTTTTAACAAATTTTTTGTTTGTTGGTCTTTGATTTGGTGCTAATCTGATATAAAGAAAGACACTGACTAACTCTAAAACGAAAAATGAAACTCCAAATGAGATTGCCAAATTGATCAAATAATATTCCCATATATGTGTAGCAATATCATCTCCCAACCAAGTACTTAAAGATTTCAATCCACCGGTATAAATAGTTTGATAAACATTACCTACAGACACTGAAGAAATACCATTTGACATATCCATGAATGCGACCCATCTGATGGATGTGATTAAAGGTGGGAAAAATCCTGGATAATTGACATTTAAAGCAGCCATGAAAAAGATGTATTGTAAATGATGTAAAAAATCAATAACACTTGGACTAATTTGATTCAACAAAGGAGCGTTACAAATTGCAGATGCCATAAATAAGAAAGGATCATCAGAATCTTGATAAGGTGAAAAAATATAACTTATCATATTACTGAAGAAAATCAAAATCAGCATTATTGATAAGAAGATTGTTAAAAAGCAAGGGAAAGAATCATTTTCAGTTGTACTAATGGATGAGCTTGTACAACCAATAACGGTATGATTTTGATCAGCACCAATAAATATGACTTGAATACTATAGGAACCAAAAGCTGAACGTTCTTTAACTTTAACAGGGAAAGTGATTGTAACTTCATTATTAAGATAAATTGGACAAGTATTTCCCATATAAGAGCCATCTGTTGCACTTGGAGAAGAAAGATATAAGGAGCTTCCTCCACCAGGTAAAGCGTCATTAAGGTTTGTAGCAGTTGGTACAATTTCACCTGGAACTACACCGGGGATTCTACCAGGGATAACACCAGAAACAACACCTGGAGTTACGCCCGGTATTTCACCTGGAGTGACACCAGGAATAACTCCAGGAATTGTTGCTGTTACCACTTGACCCCATCCCACTCCATCTGCATTAACAAAACCAGTTGTTAATTGAGGAGGAAACATTGGTTGGGCTTCTTCTCTTTTTTCGATGCCCACTGGTAAAAAATTTGGGCCCTGATTATTATTATTATTATTATTATTATTATTATTATTATTATTGTTTGACTGCTTATCATCACTTGAGTCATCACTACTTTGCTGTGTTTTCGTGGGTATTAAAATATTTGAATTTGAAGTCCCCAACAAAGTTGATGAGGCATCACCTATTGGTTGTGATGTTGAAATCTGTGGGGAAATTGAAGTTGATGAATCATTTGCAAATAAAGTTTTCGTTAGGGAATTCAAGATATCGGACGAGTTTGTTAAGATTTTAGTTGAATTTGAGATACCATTAAAGACACCATCTGGAACAATATAAATTGAAGATCTATCAACATGAACATAATCACAAAGTCTATAGTAATCATCAATCACAACTTCATCAACATATTTTAAAATAACATGCATGCTAGTGTACATATTGGTTGAAGGTTCGACATCTTGAATATTATCCAGTGCAAAAGCACGAAACTGGAAAACCATTGATTCTTGAGCTTTATCATAGGAAGCATTTGTTAAAAAATTTGTAAATTTGTAATTTGATTTATCAAATGAAACGTCTTGGAAACTTGAGCAATGAGTTGATCGCACAAAAGCACCATTAGTGGATGGAAGATGGAATATGAAAAAAGTTGAAATAAATACAAGTAGGGGTATGGGTATGGGTATCACAAACATTTGGATAGCTATTTGATTTGAAATTTATTTGATATGGTGTGGTTTTGTAAACAAATAGCCGATAAAGCACGGTTTGTAGAAGAAATCAAAGTTATATGAAATGAAGTGAGTGTGTTTTTGGGGTAATTATAGTGGAGTTTAACCGTGTCAAAGAAAACAAAAAGCGGTATCGGTATCCAAGTGAAGAAAGCCTAATATAGAACTGTGATTAACTATAGTTATTTATGTCAAGGCTGCTAGGATGGGTAGTTTAATGAAAGTAATTTTAATAAAAGTTATATTTCCTTACTGTTTTCTATTCGAAAATCCTTTCAGTTTGGAATTTCGGACAGGGACTATGCTCGGATAATCTTGGATGTATATGGCGTTTAGATACTTGTTTATTGTTGTTAATACACTCCCAGACAGTCAACAGGAAAGGCCTCCTTGTAGAATCAACTGGAATTTAAATGTCTTTTTTTTTTAAAAAAAAAAAAAGGCGCCCCTTTAAACCGCTCTAATCGTTTAAAGACAAAAAAAAATAATAAAATTAAGAATGTATATGTGATACAACCGATATAAGTGTTGACCAATAAAAGTAATATGCTACCGTATGATACAAGTTTATTTAAAATGACAACCTAGAAGGATGTTGGCAATTTGACAAAACAGCTAAAAATGAGTAAACAGTTTGTAACCTCTTGTGATTCTTTCTTCCCCTTTGAAACAGACAGTGTTACAGCAACAACAGCACGACACAACACAACACAACGGAATGCTATCACTACCGTGCAGTACCGTACGAGGGCTCCTCTCACACGCTAGTGTGACTCGACTCGGCTGTAAGAGAGCGCAGCAGGCAGCAGCTCTGCAGCCCACCAGCCCACCAGCCCACTAGCCGTAGTGCTAAAGAAAACACCGAATCTCCCGCACGCTGCTCCAGGGTGCTCCAAGGTGCTCCAAGGTGCTTCACTTGTTGTCTGCTCAGACGCTCAAACAGGCACCCGCGCAGCTTTTTCCACCCACCAGGCAGCGCCCCGTCTCTTGAATCCAAACAAGCCACAAGTTATAAGCCACAAGCTTTATCTCCCCACACACAAGCCACACGTCACTCTTAGCTTTTTATCTCCTGCGCATAGAGAAGATTAAATTGGGTGTGCTTGATATTTATCATCAAATCACATCCGGTACATCATTTGATTTGGTTTCAAGCATACGGTGTTGAATACTTGAGTTTTGAGTGTGTTCTATTAAACTTATTCAAAATATTCATTTTGAACCTCGTTACTTAGACTTATTTTTGCGCTCTTGAAACCGTATATTACGTCACGTCAGTTAGTTAAACCGTACTATAGCTTACCTAAGACGTTAACTAATTTTCTCGAGAACCACCTTAAATGCATGTCTATAAATTTCTATATACAATTCTCTGTCTTTCTATGTACAAGTCTTTTATAAAATTATGTATAAATATCTAAACTAACAAACTATAAACCAAATTGCTCCACTTAACGGCTATGCGGACCATCAGTTGATAGTTTTCATCAAATACTCAAAAATGCTGAAAAATATCATTGTTGTGGTGATACTCCTCGTAATGCTTGGACCTAGACCTTTATAAGTTTCTCTTTGAAATGCTCTTTTGAAAATGTCAGGAACACTAGGATACCCAAGAGACTGGATTTCTGTATTTCTGCCCTGCATGTTTTTCAAAACGTTCCCGACAACGTCTCTTTGAAACTGCGACTTTACGGTATCTATAGGGAAACTCGAAAATGATGATATACATCCTGCAAATGCACCTGCCATTGGGATACTAAGCAGGTCAATCATCTCCTTTCTCCAGTCATCTTGCATATCTAAATCACCACTACCACCCAATGCCAGATTATGGAAATAAATGTCATTTTGAGATCTTATAGCCAGTTTTATCGTCTCGTACAATCCATAAAATAATGCTGATGAGACACTATCTCGAAGTAGGTGGTATCTGTAACCCGAATACAACCCTTTGATCCCATTGTATTGATAAATTGACTTCACCACCTGCAATAGTCCCTTGGGTATTGCTTGTTTGTTTTTGTTATCAATGCTGAACCCAGTCTTTGCTGCATTGTTGCTGAATCTTCCAGAATGATCACCAGTATCATAATTGACCAACATCAAGATCTGTGAGAAAATCTTGGACAGCTCAAAGGGACAAGCAAATAAACTAACCACACAACCTGATATAAAACCTGAAAGCAAAGCATTAGGAATATTATTGACAACTTTGCCAAAATTCTTCTCTTTCTCATTACAACTCTCACTTAGTCTGAGTATCGGGCTCGTTCCCCATATCATAGTTGTAAAATTTGTTATTGTCGGTTTAACTTCGGTGTAAATAGAAACTCCTAATGATCTAGCAATTGAAGTTGAGATCAAAGGTGCTGAAATTCCTCTGAATAACCCATAAACTCCTTCTTGTTCTAATGTTAATTTCAAGCAATTAAACGCATTGGGGAAATGATGTGTCTGCATTCTGGTTTTGAGAGAATCCATTGGGAATCCAACAGTTGTGGAAACAATAGATGCCGAATATGACAAAATTGCAGATTTGTAAGGTTTAAACTCATTTGAAAACTGGAAAAACGGATTCGGATGCGGTGTTATGTCTCCCGTTATGGCAGTTATATGGTTTGATCTAGTCATTTCAGGTTCTGTTGCTGATATTATAGAAACATCTGTTGTTTGTATCTTTGCTGAAGAAATCATTGGATGTGGTCCGAACCGAACTCCGACGCTCTCTCACTTTCGGTTGCTTTTTCTTATTAAACTACAAGCGTAGGAACTTTCAGTCTTTTTTCTTTTTCGAAAATCGCTCTTCACACGTAAAGTATTCTCAGTGATTGAAAAAAGTTATATAAAATCAAAAATAAAGACAAAACCTTTCCCTAAAAGCAAAAGAGCAAGTGTTGTAGTTTTTTTAGCTAAGATCAAGAAAATAAAAGTGGAAAGGCCAATCTAATCAAAGCTTAATATAATAAAAAATTAAGTATCTAACTCAATTTAATGCAGGAAGGAGTAAATTACGGCTGTGAAGATAAAAACTGGTATGCGCCGAGAGAGGGGTAAACTATGAGATGAGAGCGTATGTACTGTCCCAGCCGTGTCAGTATTAGTTGTTGTTTTGAGTGTTTCAACTAGTTAGAGTATACAGATGAATCACAAAAGGCTGGTAGACTGAAAATACAAATCAAAGTGTAATGAATGAGAAATTTTTCAGTACAAGCAGACAAGAGAACAATTGAGTTTAGAGTGAACACAACCGCTGTGTATTTATATACGCTAATACTACATTGAGTTGAGTAGTGTATGCATTATACTAGTGGCCCCTCTTTGTTGATAAAATTTCTTTAATTTTCTTTTCTTTTGCTACATAAACGTGCGGCGTATATAATAATAAATTAAATTTATTTTGGTTGGCAAGGCTGTGCATTTGCAGGTGTCTATATAATAAGATGTTTTCAACGGTATTGGCACAGCTGTCAAAACTAACTGACTGGATACATACATCATCATAGTGATAAGGCAGTTACATGTCGATTGTGTCTTTGAAGCTTAGTATATCATTGAATCTCAACCCATTAACATCAATGTCATCGTCACGGTGCTTGAAGTTTGGCTTTGTTTGAGAGTCAAACACATGATCGCTGTTGGTTGCACCTCCACCAATATTGTGATGCTCGATAGCTTCATTGCCAACAACCATGCATGACTTCCAACAGCAGTCCTCGTCCTCTCTACTAGCCACCAAGATCAAACTCTTTGATCTGATTGATTTGATCAAGTCTGGGCAAATACTCAAGATTGTGTTTGGAACAATCAGACCTAACAAGTTATTCGAAGTTGCAAAATTGATGCTCAATTTTATAGATCTTGTTAATTTATCTTTATATTGTAAATCATTTGAATACTCGGTTGCATTCTTGTCGATTGAGTCGATATTATTAATATTAAACTCATTTATCTTTTCAACTATATTCTCCTGTTCAAATTCATTGATCGGGAACCCGTTAGATGTACATGAGATGAATTTTTTAGCCTTTTGATTGTACTTAATACCATTCAAATTATAAAAAACTGGATAGTTTGGTTGTTTCCAATTCAATATGGTACAAACTGATGAATTATCAGATGAGAAAATCAATGATCTGGTTGCTTTTTTGAATTGATTTGCAATTTGATTTAAACTTCTTGATTCACGAACATGATTGAATATATCAGTTAATATTAAATCTATAAAATTGTTTAAATTATTATCATTTATTGGGTTTAAATTTTTCTCAATACATTTTTTCATCAAATCATTGGATGATATAGCATAATTTCTAACGTTGAAAAATTGTAACTCATAGTTTGATGGGTAAAAAATTTCAATATTCAAAGAAATTTCAATAGGAACTAGTTTCAAGAATGTCGAAAGTGGGATGTATAAATTATTCAACAAGTTCCCATTTGAAGTGTTGAAATTTTCCAAGTTTTGACATATTTTTTCAAACTCGCCTTCATTAGGGTAAATCAATTTTTTCAATTGATTAAAGTCGAAAAGTCCCACTGGTAGTTCAATTCCATTTAATTCAATTTGCCAATATGGACAAACAATTGGAGTTCCATCCGATAATAAACAAACATGTACACGGAAATATTCACCACTTAGTGAAGAAGCGGTAACAAACGAGATTGACTTGACTGGTTCATTATTATTAGTTGGTGCATTGTTGGTTAATCTATTCGCAGATGATTTCCAATATGTATCGTACATCGAAATTTCAAGTGGTATACCTGAATATGGATAAATGATCTCATAATTGAACTTTAATGATCCAATATTTCTTAGTCTAACATCAAACAGAGGAATTTCTAAATCACCATCTGCTTTTGATCCTATTCCGGGGAACGAATTTAACACTAATGTTGAAGTTAATGTTGATTTGGCTATTAATCTGGTACCAAAAGTTGGGAATAAATCAAAATCAATAATGAAATCATCAAATGAATCAGTTTGGAAAATGATTGACTTATCGGTATCTAAAACTGGTAATAATATATTTCTTGGAATTAAATCATTCTTGTCACAACTGATAGTTAATCTACCTGGAACTGATGTTAAAAATGTATCTGGATTCAATTTGATTGAATTTCTGTTTGTATAAAATGAAAGCTTTAGGAAAATCTTCTTTTCTAAGAAATTATGTCCGTATTTTCTTAATGGAATAATAGGTGGTGGTAATGATAAATCAGGAATCATATCAACATGGTTGAATTCAATTGAAGATGATGATGGGAATCCACGATCTTTTTTACTATTGGTAGTGTTGCTATCGTTTGATAATGAAAACTCTTCATCTAAGGAGATTTCATTCATAAACTTCAATTTTGGTGCATTTGGAATTGATTGTTCATTATTAATTTGTGCTATAGAGTCCCCTTCATTTGCATTCAACCCAAATTCAGCGTGTTGTAATTTCATTGAATCAATTAAAACATTCAAAACTGAAACGTTACCTTCCCAAATTGCATAATACAAAGGATCTAAATTATCTTCATCTTTAACTTTGAAATTAGCACCATTTTGAATTAATATTTTTGTTGTATCTGCGAAACCTTTAGTAACACTGTAAAAAATTGGTGACCATTTATTTAGTTTATCCAATTGATTTATATCAGCACCATATTTTAATAATAAAGGGATTAATTTATTATGACCTGATGATGCAACAATATGTAAAGGTAATAAACCTTCGGCATTACTTTGAGAGTTTTTAGTTAATAATTGATTTTGAATTGCTAATTCAGGTGTAGTGAAATTTGACAAAAGTAAATCAACAATTTCATAATTACCCTTTTTACAACAAACATTTAATGGTAAATATTTTGGTTTCAAATCATCTTGCAATGGGAAAGCATTTGCACCATAATTTAATAATATTTTAACTGAAGAGATGTGATCATGAATAATTGCCATTAATAAAGGTGAGATTGATTCATTATCCATCGAATCTAATAATGATAATTTTCCATTTTCAATTTGGTTTAATAAATTTATCTTCTTGCAATGTTCCAATACTAAGATTAACAAATCATCACGACCAATCTCAGTGATATAATGTAAACAATTTCTTCCAGATATATCATTTTTGAAAACATTTACATTATTCAGTAAACACAGTTTTGCAATTGAGATTCTACCACTTTTACATAATGAAACTTCATGCAATAATGTTCTACCATTTAAATCATCAATAATTGTTAAATCGATAAATTTTTCGAAATTTTTATAAAAAATTTCTAAAGTTTCATCGGTAATTAAAGGATTGGGTATAAGTAGCATGAAAACTTTGGAGATTGTAAAATTTTGTAAATCTTGATTTAATTTCGATAGTATTTGATTTGACCATTCTCTTAAATTACTTTCTTGTTCCTCTTTTGAAAAATTTGCAATTTGCGTAGTAAATTCATAGAAATCGGTATATAATTGATCAGATTCAAGATAATGTTTACTTGTTGATAATTTTTCATTACTAGTATTGTTAGTTGATTCTAAGTCATTAAGTCCTGCATATGAATCTCTAAACAATTGGTCTTTTCTATCATTGTTAATATCTGTGTTGCTTTGATTGTTATTATTCATACTAATGTTGTTGTTATTGTTGTTGTTGCTACTATTATTATTCTTATCATTATCATTACTGTTACTTCCGTTCTTATTGTACCTTATGAACCCATCACCTTCAACCTTGGCTTCTAAATCCATCAAGTTGTTGGCAACCAAGTCACTCAATTCAATAATTTGATCTCTGTGGAAAACAGGTTGAACCGAGACAGTGGTGGTAAGATAAAGTTCTTTAGTTCTTGATTTTGATCTTTTGTCCCATTTTTTCAAAACTTTAGTGAACCCAGTTTCATTCAATTCAACAAATTGTTCTAATCTAGCTAAATCTTTAATGAATTTTTTGAACCCATCGTACAATGAAACAAAGACAATTGAATTTTTGTTAATATTATTTAATCTTCCATCTAGGAATGCTTTATTTTTCTTGCTTATCAAGATGTCTAATCTGAACTTCAATTCAGCTTCTTTCTCAAGGTAAAAACTATTAACTTTTTCTAATTCTCTTTCCAATTTGAAAAAAAATGAACCTTTTTTGTCTTGTAATGACTGAATTTCGTTATTTGCAATCAATGCATTGATTAATTTTTTCAAAGATTTGTAATTTATAAAGAATCCCGAATATTCAGGCAATTCTAGTTGTCTAGCTGCCAAATATTTTCCAAATTTCCTGAAGAGAAAAAAAAAGCAAAGGGTGAAATTCATCCACAATACACGTATCGTGTATTGTTTTAGTATGTTATGTTAGTATAATTGAGCATTGATTGGGAACCAATAAGGTGTGATAAAGGCTAACATACATGTTACGATTTGTTAGATGCTCAGTGTGTTAGGTTTGTGATCTTGCTTAAACAGTGATTGTTTTCTTGGAAGAAGTCCTGTCTTGACAAATTATTATGGTTGGAATTGAACAGTGAAGGCAATTGCGGTATAATCACAATTGAACAACCGCTAAAGTGTATGACTGTTGATCTCTATAAAGCGATCTGGAGAACACAAATACGCAAAATAAAAATAGTAATCAAAACACGCAATAAATTCGAAATATAACGAGTCAAGCAGATTTAAACAGTGTAACTTGACTTGAACAACTTTGCAACACTTCAAATTTGATCCCGTGTAGTAAATCCGGTGCTAGGTTGAACTTGTCTCTTTAACAGCCTAACTTTGTGTAGATAGCTAACTAATATATGTGCCTGTATTCGTTACAGAGCAGAGTATACTGTATAGTGTGCAATTTCTGTGCTGAAAAAACTAGCCCTTGTGTATTTTATACCGACTCAAGTGTATGATATATTTGTTACTCGTTACTCGTTCTTGGTTATTGGTTCAACCAACTGTAGACCCCGTCTGCCTCTATATCAACTTCACACCAGTATATAACAGATACTGTTAGTGTAGTTCCCCACGTGGGCAATACTCACAGTAGAGACGTATCTGAGAGCTTTCACCTATCACCTAAAATGTTGCACCAGCCTGAAATTTGGCACTCTCCCGTTTTGTTGATACTTTCGCTAGATAATGCACAGCCGTTGAATCTGAAAAGAGAAAAGGTAAAACTCTTTTTATAGTCGCGTCGATCGACCGCGGTAGTGCATTTGTAGGGTTCGATACGATTTTGTCTTGATTGAACAAATAACTTTATTTTAATTGAAAGTGATATATATACATACAAGCATAAGTATAAGTATAAGTATACAAATAAATATATAAATTGTATAGAAAGAAAACCCATCGTAAAAACATAAAAGAAAAACAAAACATAAAGCAGAAACATAAATCTAAACATCAATGAAAAGTAAAAAAAAAGATCATAAAGAATAAAGTAAAAAGAAAAAAAGAAATCAAAAGTAGTAGGAGGGATAATAATAAGCGTTAACCGAACATTTGTTCGTAAAGGAATAGTAAAAAGTAGAAGGAAAAAAAAATTGGAAAAAGTAAGAAATGGGAATATGGGAATATGGAAGTGGAACAATTCACGTGAAAACATTGGTCCAATATAGTGAGTCAGGGTAAAGAAAAAAAAAAAAAAAGACATAAAAGTAAAGTCATTGAACTTTTAAAATTGTAAAATCGTCTTGAGGAGTAAAAAAAACATAAAATGTTATTGAGAAAAACACAAAATCGCAAAACTACTCGTTCAAATAAAGTTTTCATCATTCAAAAATTTTTCAAATGACATTTCAACATCTTTGAAAACATTCTCGTTTTGGAGTTTTGTATCATTTGACTTGTCATTATGGGAGACAAATTCGTAGTAATCTTGGGTATAAAGATTATCAATGTTGGAATCAACTTCTAACTTGGTCTCTTTTTTAAAATCATTATTTAGTGGTGCTTCATTAAAAATTGAAAACTCTAGATTTGAAGTCAATTTATCATCATTCAGTGGAATTAGTGGCAGTAATTCAAATTCATTATCAAGCTTGTCAAGATTAACAACTTTATTATCGCAATTTGAGGAGTTTAGATTTATTTCGTTTTGAATTTCATTATCAAATTGTAATTGCGAATCGAGTTCAATTCCACTATAACATGTATCTAATGTTTCATTTGTTCTTGATAAACTCAACGTCATTGTATTTGGTGTATTTAATGAAACTGCAGTGCTAGCAGGTGTTAAATCAATCAACATATCATCATCCAGGTTATTCGCTGACACAGAATTGTTATTAACGTTGTTCATCAAATCCTCTTCAAAATAAGGATGACTGTCAATGTCTGAATCATCAATTGGTTTAGAAAGTTTGTTGTTTAATTCAGAATTTGTGGTGGTACTGGAAGTAGTTGTTGTTGTTGTACTATTGGTATTCGCTGATGTTGGTTTTTTCATTGCAGTAATTTGTGGTTGATTGTGTGAATCCAACTGATGTTTTTGATGTTGTTGTTGTTGTTGTTGTTGTTGTTGGGATGAATGAACTGAACTTGGTGGTGGTATCAAACTTGAATCAAACTTGATAAAATCTTCAAACATTGTTTTTTTCTGATTTGGAATTTGGTTATTTTGTGCATTATTCTGTAATTTTTGTAATCTAGAAATGGCTAAATCTTGCTCAATAATCATTTTTTCAATATCTGAAGTTGCATCAAGAAAAGAGTTTTTCAGTTTAGATCCATTAATACTACTTTCTAATTTGAAATCTTTGTTCAAATTTGGTAATTTGGTTTTTTCAACTTGTTGTGAGTGATTTAGATCAACTAAAGAAACAATCAAATCATTAATGTCGTCATCGTGACTTCTTTTCTTCGTGTTTACCAATTTATTCGTGTCATTGTTTATATCAGTTGCACCAATCGTACTTGAAGCTTCTATTAATGTCAAACTTGATTCAGTTTTAATTGGAGATCTAATTTTACCATTATCAGTCAACATATCCATTGGGAATGTAGGTTTTGCCAATGAGTTATTTTTGATTTTTTCAGTAGTATTTATTGTAGTGGTGGTATTTGCAACCGAATCAATGTTTTCAGAATTATTTCCACTTTCAGTCAACATTTTATTAGTTGATTTAATCACATTATTTTTATTACTTGAAACTGATTCATTATTTGGTTTAATTTCATTTCTTAAGTTTTTCAAATCAGAGACTAATTTGATAACTTGTAATTTCAAGTAATAATTTTCTTCATTAATTTTCAAAATTTCTTGTTTAACTGGATTTTTCAAAATCGACTCTTCTAAAAGCAATAAATCATTTTCATTATAAGTAAATGATTTATTATTCAATGTATTGTTATTTGAAAGTATTGGAGATGGAGATGAAATTGGAGAAGGAGATTTTGATTTTGATTTTGAATTCAATTTTGATTTTGTAATTTTAGAAATGCATGAAAGTGATTTTTTGTTATTCATCTTTGATTTACAATTTGAATCGGAGCTATTTAATGAAGCGTTTTGCTTTGATTTTTTCTTTGAGATGGAATCTTTATTAATATCCTTGGATACTATAGATGATGTATTGTTATTGTTTGATAGCGGAGAAGTACAATTAGAAGAAGATGGATGTGATGAAGGTTTTCTACCTGGTTTTGGTCTTGGTGGTAAAACCCATTTTTTACTGGTTTTGATTTTGATCGGTTGTTGATGTTGAGTGGTGGTGGTGAGTAAATCGTTACTTAATGTTGGTGATGAAGCAATATTAGAAGGTGTTGAAATTGGAGTGGAAACATTTGAACAAGATAATGGACTTTGCGTAGTTGAGTTGTTGAAAAAATTTTCACTTTTGGTTAATGATGGAGATTTGGGTATTCCGATCATACTACTCTCTGATAGTTTTAAATTATTATTTGACATAGCTAAATGGAAAGTGAAAAAAAAAAATTATCAAAGCACAAGAAATAGTTAGTATTGGTGATAGGTTATGGAAAACAAAAATGAAAACAACATGTTATAATAAACGTACCTTGAGTCATTTTGAACTCTGTTGCTTTTGAATAATCAATGATTAGTGGTAAGCGACTAATGCAGGGTATATAATATATTTATTCAGTGAACGAGTCTATTAAATGTATTGTGTCTGATGTGAGCTAATAGTATTTCAAATTTTTTTTAAAAGATTGCAACTTAAACACTAACCTTTTCAATATCGAATGTTTGAATCTAGGGGGTGTCTGTATTGTAGTTGAACCTATTTTTTAAAAAAAAGAAAAAGCTGAGACAATTATTATATCATTGAAATTGGGTTTTGGTTGTGGAAGCAAAGAATATTAGAAATCAAAGGGGTGATAAGAAAAACAAGTGGTAATATTCTATGTGAAAACCGTGAAACAAAAATGGGAACTTGCGGGTATGAAAAGGATAAATAACAAACAACACAAAAAAAAAAGGTATTTAAAGAATTAAAAATAAAAGGTAGGAAAAAAAAACAAAGGGATTAAAGTGTCTTTCTAGTAGTTCGGTTTGATCTGGATAGCTGGCAAACTGAAATATAATTGAGCCGACTCCTGAAAAAGAAGATAATTTAAAAGTAAAAGGTTTATGATTTTTGAAAGGCAAAAAGTTTAGAAGGAAAGAAACGAAAATTGACAAACAGAGATGCTTTACCAAAGACAAGAGAAAAAAAAAAGAGTACTGTGCTGTAGTTGAATTTTTTTTTCACTCACTCTCACGCTCACTCTCACTTACACACTTACTTATTGAGTACTAATCAGAAAAATCTCACTCTTGTCGAATGTTTAAATGATTCAATGTCTCTATCGATCACTCTATAAAGCAGTGTCAATTTAATTAAACTTGATTACATTCCTATACATTTTAAACAAAAAAAGTTTGTTTTTATATAATAGATTGGATATACGAGTCACGGTAACGGTTACGACTCAATTACAATTTTACAATTTACCAGTGCACAGTACAGTTGCATCATCATCATCAGCATGTAGCTCAAATCTCACTAGCAGCTGCACTGACTGCACGTACTCGGCCAGTGGGTCGAGTCGCTCTTTCCTTTGTGCCTTGGGGGCGACGGCGGGTTTAATTTTTTTCTTGTTTTCTCTCTGCTGTTTTTTTTCTTTTTTGCTTCTTCTCTTTAATTTTTCGTGCAGCAGGTAAGGGTACTGGGGGTCTGCGAATTGCCTATAAGGGAAACAAGCATATACGGGATGTGGGTGTGAGTGTGGGAGTAATCATTATGTGCTGGCAGCAACTGTGTACATGATTCAAGTGACCTGATTGGAAACTAGTAAGCAAAAGAATACTGATTCATGATTTTATTTGTTTCGTCTTTTTAAAGGGGTGTTTTGATAATAAAGCAACACAATAACAATAGTGAAAATATAGCTTATTAACTAGCAAGCTAATTAACTAGCTAACAAGCTATGTTTTTTATGTAGCTTGATAGCGCATCAAACGGTAATAATCTCTGCGTGCATTTTTTTTTTTTTTCTATGTTTGTTTTATTCCATTCTTTTGAGCAGGGGCGCGCTATGGGTCAGTAAACTGGGCTGTGTAATACGAGCCCGAGTCTGTTGTTTAATTCTTATCCCGTTTGCCGTTGAGTAGTAAGTAACATAACACATATAGTTTGAAACTCACAACCCGCTTTTACAAATTGAACGGTAATAGATAGAGATATATTGATAAACTATTGAGTGGCTTCTAAGGGGTGATAGTGTGATTATTATCGCTCGTATTGATCTATTGTTGTTATTGAGATTAATTGTCTACATAAGAAATAGACAACAACAACAAGTAAAATGAATGTAAGATTTAATGTTACTCTTTTACTCAAGAGCGGTATGTACACCCCAAAAAAGCCTCTTGCTTCCCGAGGTGTAAAAACGCAACAGGTAATAGAAGGAAAAAGAAAAAAATTAAAATAATAATAAGCACGACTTTCAAAAGTTTGAAAGAAAAACAATACAGCCGATTGGGAAATTTAACTTTTTTGTGTTTTTTTGTTTTTTGAGCCATTGATCAGCGCTACAAAAATAAGCAGCCGTTTTTCGCCGATTGCAAATCGCGGTGAATCAGTTTCAGTGTTTGGTTTGTCTCTTTTAACGGGGGGTGTACGTAATAATGTCACATATACGTCTGACAATAACTAAAATAACTTTCCGCTATAACTGGAAAAAACAGTTTCTATTATGTCATTTGGAGTCATCTGCGGTGCAGACAAACAGTCTACTAACATAAATACTTACACCCTGTTTGACCCGATTAATTCCGGAACGGTCAATTTCACTGCACCCCCTCCCCCGTCTTTTTTTTTGTTTGTTTATTACGTGATGATTTTCACCGGTTTTTATTTGTGATTATGTCAGTGGCGGACGGGCGGTTTACCCACTGCAAATGCTTAATCACTCAAATTCTGAGGGCTTTTTTCTCGTCCACAGCCAGAGTGCACAATAGCTAGTACCGTACATACAACCTACCGGTGAACTTAGATCTACTATGTTATTAAAACCATACTTCTTTTCATATGTATATAGCATCACTATGTTTGTATTCATGTGATCCAAACTAATCGAAAAACAGGCCAATTTATGGTCTATCTACTTTACACAATAGTAACTAATTCTTTACACTCAAACCCTTTCTTTTATCAGCGCTTACATCTTCATAAAACTAAACAAATCAACATCTTGTCCGTCTCCACCGCCCGCGCTGTCCCTTTTCTTCTTCTCATTCAACATACTACTCAAACTGCTCATTTTCTTTCTCTTTTTCTGTCTCTCCTTTGTTAGCTTGTTGTTGTTGGTTGTGGTGGTGGTGGTGGTGGTAGTGCTAATGGATGTATTGATTTTCTCATGCTGCTGTTCTACTTCCTTCTTTCTCTTCTTGTTACTCTTTTCGCCTAAATCACTGTCCGTTTTAAAATTCATGTTGCTATCAAAAATCGTTGCCTTCTTCTTAGTTTCCAGCGGTTTATGTTGAACTAGCGAATTTTCAAACTCGTTCAGACTACCACAACTCAAACATTTATAGACAATAGTTTTCTTTCTGTCTCGTATCTCATTTTTTCCGCCATTTTTCTTTTTTCTGCTTTCCTTGTATCTTACTCTTATTTCCAAATTAACTCCAGGAACAAACAGGACAAGACATATCTTGCAAAAATAAATACCACTCTCGTCCTCTTGTCTTACTATTCTAGTTTTTTGCATCTCTCTCTCGCTACTGTGTAAATTCTTGCTATCGTTCTGGGTCTGTCTGTCTCGCACTTCTTCAATTTTATACTTGTTAAAGTTACCCCCATATATCACATCAGGTAGATTCTTTCCGTGTTTTTCACAATTTTTCAAAAATTTCAAGTTTATTTTCTTTTGTAACTCTGTCACTAATGGATTATCATTATTTGTATGCACAAGATTGAAATGGTAATTCACCTTTAAACTTGTTGGATCGTTGTTGGTGTTGTTGTTACTTGAACTTGGAGACGGAAAACTCATGTTTAGTTGGACTGATGCTTTTCCCTAAATGATATGCTTGTCGTATATAAGACTCAGTATTGTGAACGTCTTCATAATTTATTTGAACCGATGGCTCTCTACATGTCTTCAACTCATTCTTTATTCTGTCTTTAATTAATTCAGAATTTGAAATTTTCTCAACCGCACATTAATGTTTTTGAGCCGCAGTTACATAAACATTTTGACATCTTGGCTTGTCTGTTTGCTTTACATTTGTACTACTTGCATCCACACTTGCATTTTCATTTACATTTAGTAACCTACCAAATTCCACAAATCATTAGCTCGATTAACTATCTATAAATTCTTAGTAAAAGGAACAGAAAATGAAAAAAAATGGTATAAAAAAGAAAAAAAAAAAAAATTTGCGATATTATTAAATTCGTTATCATCATCAATACGTTGATCAGTTTATCTGGATCAATACGTTTCTCTTTCTCGGACTTGTTCTTCTCTTGAAACCATTACCGATAACACTATTCTCATCTCTGAACTGTAACCCGGTATCACTTGAAAGTTTTCTTTTTTTAAGAGTACCCATTTTGATCTCCGTATCGTTCTCTTTGTCTTTTTTCTGCAATTTTTTCAATGGACTAAACTGTGGTGACGGTATTTCTTTGATAGGAGAAATTTCAAGTTCATTTAATAAGTTTTTACATGTTTTCAATTTATCATTTTCATTTATCAACAACTCATTATTGGTTTTGTTAATTTTTGTTGGTGTTGAAGGAGGTGTGAAGTAGACGCTTGTCTCAAATAACTCTGTAGTTGCTCTTTCATCTTCCTCATCTTGTTCTGTTTCAATCTTACACTTTATTATTGGTTCCTTGAATAATTTTGGAACTTTGAGCTCCATAAAATCACACCATTCATCACAGTCAGCCTGAATGTGATAATCAATAATATCATCCCAATAACTCTGACTGATTGAGCATTTATTAATAAATATAACTTTACCATCTGGCTTTTCATGTATCTTCTTACTCAATTGTCTAACCAATTTTTTAACACCATCGACTCTTAATGAAGTCCCAAATATAATCAATACATTTGGGTTTTTGTTTATATCTGTATTCAAACCTTTAGCTAATATCTCAGCATAAGGATGATGTTCACCGTACAATACTATATTAGGTCTCAATCTGCCTATGCTAGATTCAGTTACCCTTTTACCTAACTCTTGACGCTGTCTAAAGTTAACTAAACATTTAGAACATTCAGGTAAAAACCCTTGTTTTAAAATTTCCCTATTCTCATCATCCCACTCAAAAGTCTCAAAACAATTTGTACAACTTAGCTTATTAAGGTCTCCGTGTAATTGAACAACATCAATATCTTTCCACTTTAAATCTTGTGTTGCTGTGACTAGTCCCAATTGTCTTTCCAGTCCATCAATGTTCTGCGTATAGCATTTGAGTAATTTCTTATGTTTGTTCAGCAAATTGATAAAGTTATGCGTCTTAGTAGGCTTAGCTTTACAAGTCTTTGTGTATAGTCCTTCCATAAACTTGCAGAAAAATTCGATAGTTGAATCTTCTCTAAACAGTGAAATATCAAACAAATCTTTACCTTTCACTATATTTGTTCTACTCTCCCTTTTGGCTAGATTGTACAACCCCTCGGAACTACGAAAATCCGGTATACCTGCGTTACAGCTAATCCCTGCTCCTGTCAATGCAACAATTTTTTTGGATTTCGTTATAAGTTTAGTGACAAGTTCGATCTCAATTTCATCTTGAATAGGATTACTGCTGCTTTTTTTGACTATCTCATTCAATATTATCGTCTTCATAGTTGTTACGGTATGTGAAATACAAATTTTCCGACAGTAAATTTCTGGCTTTTTTCTCAACTTTAGTTTACTACTTCACTAAAAGAACCCAAATTGGTGAAAGTTGATAAACTTCTAAAAAATGATTTGATTTGATTTACCGACACTAATAACTGAAACCCATTTTTACTCTTCCCAAGGTCTACTTCATTTCCACGTCTTGTCTTCTTGAACATGTTCAAATATTATTCAACACCTTCATAGCCAAAACTCATTATTTCCATTTTCAACAAATTTTCCTAATTGGGAAAATTGTAAATATTACTCCTTAAAAAACTGAAAAAAAAATAAAATTCACGTCGCGGCGTCTTCAACGTTGATTAAATAACAAACAAATGTTACTTAATGTATGATGTAAGCGTTGTTTGATTAATAACTGCTTACTTCACGGGTTAGTTATAGAGTGGTGCGATTGTCAAAGTAAGAGAGATTATGGTGTATCTTAAAATGATAACGATATTAGTGTGGTCACTTTACGGTATTTTAAATTTAAACCTAACTAACAATTTCTGAATGTTATTTAGTCCTACTACTTAGATACTTGTAAAAAAATCTCACGTTTCTCTTATTGATGATAGGTGTATTTTGTCTCTAATGTGGAGCCATGACTTTACTAACTCATGAGTAATTACACACTATAGAACAAATGTCTTTCACGAGTGAATAACGTGCATAGTCATTAAGTAAGCGAAAATATGGGGAATCGATCAAATGTCAGTTGACTATAGTTGTGTAATTTATAGCAAACTACAAAAATCCAAAAACTTACGTCTTTCATGCATTGGAAGACGCAAACAGCTAGAGTTAAGTCGAATACTCTTCAAAAATCTTTTTTCGGCTGCATTTATTTCTCAGTTTCAAGTGACTTTAAGGGAGTTTGCTAGTATTATCAGTATTATTTGTGTAATTTTGAATCGTACTAGCAAATGGCAGATATTCAAAGTTTACATCCACGCTTCAATGGAAATCCGATTCATGTGATTACTCTTAAATCTCGGTATATTAAACCTTGTTGTTGCCCCTGTCATCATAACCTTTTTTGTAAATAGTAACCTA
Organism: Ogataea sonorensis; assembly: GCA_037951595.1. NCBI lineage: Eukaryota > Fungi > Ascomycota > Pichiomycetes > Pichiales > Pichiaceae > Ogataea > Ogataea sonorensis. The sequence goes on along the minus strand of JBANDG010000001.1, from coordinate 1,294,400 downwards.
GTTTACAAAGTACCTAAGTGAAACCGATCCACAACAAGCATTGTTGTACCATATACGGAAAATCAATAAAGCATGTGGAGTTATTGAAACACTAGCTTCAAGTCACTCAAGACAGGGACCAATAGCTTTAAAACAACAAACACTGACGTCATAAGCATGCAAAAAATCTTGTAATGTGTGTGGTTTAATGTACATGACGCCGAGAGATAATTTGCTGATCGAGCCTAATCCTTCCTCGGCACCAGGAGAAAAAAAAAATATGTCATGCACGAATTTTGTAAGAAGATTTTTTCCAGTGCAGCTTTTTCTTTTTCTTGGTTGCCTTGCGCTTTGTTTGGTAATTACTCCCTTTTGGGAAATCTAAAACAACCAATTGAGAAATCTGGGTATTTGACAAGAAATAATGTTTTATTCATTAACTTTGTAAAAAATCATTTAAAATTGATGTTTTGAGTACTTAATCTTTTAAAATTCACTTATATTGATGTACCTGTGGTAATTAAACAAACAGTTGACGAGTAAAATTGAAGAAAGGTTTTAACTGGAAAAATTTAACAGTTGAACAATCAAGGAAGCAAGTAATCCACATCTATGATGTCATGCGGTTATAACTTGTTGATTGGTCCCCGCTTGTTTAAATTGGCTGCGAGTCAGTAAATTCAAACATCAGTTCTATTTTAAGAAACTAATGGACTGCAGTTTTTCGACACTGTGTTTATAATTTGTCCTTTTTGGTAAAACGTTGTACATGTGAAGGGTTGTAATCTTGTGATTTTTAGGTTTTATATTGTTTAATCTACTTTTTGCCTATATTGTTCCTACAGCTTGAACAATATCTTTCTTGATCATAAGTTTCATATGTCTCTATTTAGTAATGTGCATGCATGACCTGAAAGTACATTTTTAATTGTAGTTTGAATTTTACAAAAAAGACTTAATTCAACAGTTTTCAAAACAAGATAAATATCAGGATAAATCCCATCTGAAAGTCTTAATCTTCGTAAGTATTTCATAAATTTGTTTTCCTTTTTCATTAAATAATTATTATTCATTGATTAGATACCCCATTATCGATAATAAACATATTAAATTACATATTCAAAAATGAAGTTCTCTGCAATTGCCGCTGTCGCTTTAGCCTCTCAAGTTACTAAAACTTTAGGTGAAACCGTTCAATTATTCACTGTTTCTGATGATGAAGCATTTGATGGTAAAGGATTTGGTGATCCACACTCTGGTGCCGGTACCAACTATTTATTCATTGGTTCTACTGGTGATTACTCCCCAACTTTAGATTTCGACGCTGACGCTGGTACTCTTGTCTCTCAAGAAGGTCCATTCCCACAAGCTTTCTCAGTTGATACTAAATATGTCGCTTTAACTGTTTCAGGTTCAAACTCCAAGTTTGGTTTCAATGATGACCAACTTTTAACTGTCAATGGTTCAACTGAAGGTTTCTACGCTTGTAGAAATACTGGTGATCCATACAACTACTCAAAAATGTCCGATGAATTAATGTATTACGGTTCTGAAGCTGCTCCAGAAGACTGTAAGAAGTTACTCATTACTAAAAAAGCTCCAGAATCATCATCATCTGACGCTTCTGATGCTTCTTCATCAAGTTCAGAAGCTCCATCTTCTACAACTGCTTCTCCTGTTGTTTCTCCTACTCTTGAAACTCAAACCACATCTGAAACCTCTTCAGTTGTCCAAGTTTCATCTTTCGAAGGTGCTGGTATGAACCTTGCTCCAGCTTCAGGTTTTGCCGTTGCTTTAGGTTTAGCTGCTGCTTTAATTTAATGCTTTTAAACTCATTTAAGTTTAATTCAATCAAATCTTTTCCAAGATTTCGTTCATTTAATGTTTTCATTTTACGTTTTGTCGCCACTCTTTTTTAATTCGTGCTAATTTTGTCATGCTTTCTTTCCAAAAAATTTCTACACTTTTTTGTACTACTTTATACCTACAAAATTTAGAACCTTAATAATAATTAATATTTGCATTTCCATAATAGTTACTAGGTAAATCCTAAAGAAAAAAAATAAATAATAAAAAACGTAAAAAAATCTAAACTGTTAGGTTTTGTGTTGTTCTCGATTTATTTTGTTCTCGATTTATGTTGTTCTCGATTTATGTACACTAACGTAATTAATAAATCTGTTTCCAAAAATCTGAATGAAACAAGCTGAATTGAAACTAGTCACAACTAACTTAAATAGTCACTATTACTGCATTAACTGCGTATTTTAACTTTCCTAAGTACTCTATTTAGTGCGCGCGAACGCATCGACGCACTATTGGCGATGTCTGTATCACTAAGTTTCGCATAATTAAAACCTATGTCCAGCCATGCGACGTCTTTCGGTTACAAAAATTTCAGCTATTTTTGTCGTTATCACAAAACTTTTGTACTATACATATACGTTTTTATCAAATAAATCAAATAAAGTAGCGTTAAATTAATGATTAAACTTAGTTTGAAATGTATAACTGCATTTTCAAAAATTAAGGTATAAACTGATTTTACGACAAATCGTTAAAAAGCGAGAGGACGATCAAAAAAGAACATATCCCTCCCCTAAGTCACATCTCACTATAATCACGCTGACAATGTGACTTAATTACCGAAGGCACCAACCAAAAGAGGGCAAAGCTTGCATTTTTGATAAATTGTAAAGTAAGTTTTTCGCAAAAGTTTTGAGCAATAATTGCAATAAGCATAGAAGGAATCCAAGTTAACGGCATATTTACCACAAATGTATACTGATATTTATTACACTAAAACGTCAATATGTATAATTTGAAAACATTCACTATAGCATATGACGCCTTCTTATACAAATTTGTCAAAATAATCAACAAGAATTCCACATGAATCAGCTTGATACACAATTTTCAGTATGTATCGTGGTCACATGCTATCTTGTTCTATTATTAATTCAGTAGTTTTAATATTTACAAGGCACTAGAACCTGCTTGGTTGAGTTTCAGTCAGCTAGTTCAAACGAAGAATGTATGTATGGTTTAAGGCATGCTTGAGTAAATATACAAGGCCGTCTCTACTACTATTCAGCTCTCAATTAAATTGATGAACTAATGTTTTTGTCTGTATCTCTAATCAATTTTCAAAAAAAATATAAGATCTTATGGAGTAGTTCTATCTGGTTGTTTAAATCAAGTTGTTTAAATTAATGTCAACCTCAAAAAATATCAAAAAAATTAAATTTCCGATACCGGGAGTCGAACCCGGGTCTGCCCGGTGAAAGCGGACCATGATAGCCGTTACACTATATCGGAATTTGTTGTAAGTTTTACTCTATGGATGTTTTTAAAGTTTGTTTTCTGTCATTTTATTTTATGTGTCAATTATAATTAATAATTTATTATGTCATACTTAAAATGTAGGTGTTTTGAAATCGTAATAAAAGTAAGAAGAGTCCCTCTTAGTCGTTGTGTCTCAACCTTACTGACTAATGACAACAAGATCACATGTGAATATATAAATTACGAAGAGACACGTTAAAATTACCTGGCTAAAATTTTATAATGATTGAATTATATTAAGTTTTATTAAATTAAATTGGCTGGGGATTCGTTATATAGGATGGGAACAGTGAAGAAGATGTAAAAACAAAACTATAATTAAAATTACCGATTGCTAAATAGCTGTTCACCAACAAAAGAAAATGTGAAAATGATTAAAATGTGGTGTAGTCATAAAGAAGAAAGAATAAAAAAAAAGTGGGTAGACTAAATAAAGTCTATGCAAAGCTCAACCATATTAAACGGCTGATCATTAAAGAAACAAAAACTATGTTAAAAATGAGTCAGTTGACATGTGTTTGTTTATTCATCATCTGGGAAAGCACTGTAATTCTCCTTACATAACTTACGTCTTAAAGTTTTACCCCATTTGTAGAATGCAAATGGAAGAAGAATCATAGCAGTTGAAATGAATGCCAATAACCATGAAGCCCATTGTAGACCTAATTTATGGTACATTTGAGTAGTGAATAATGGGAAAGCAGCACCACCAGCGGATCTTAACAAGACTTTAGTAGCTAAAGCAGATGCGGCATATTTGGAGTAAGTATCAATGATATAGTTGTTTAATGAGTAGTAAATCAAAACCATACCATAACCGAATGCTAAACCTGAAGAAGCAGGACCAACCCAGATAATATGTTTATAAGAAGTAGCACCTAAGATCCATAAAGCAATAGCAGGGAATGGTGAACCTAACATAGCACCAACCAAACGATCTTCAGGAGTTGGTTGTCTTCTTTTACACATTTGCATATATTTATTCTCTAAGATTGGAGTTGTAACCAAAGCTAGAGCAGCACCAATTAAAATTGGAATCAACATTAAACCAACTTTATCATCACCATATCCGTATAAATCACCAAACACAACAGGATAAGCAAAGAAGAATGCATATAATAAAGAATAAATTAAGCAGACATAGAAACACATCAAATCCAAGACTGGTTCAGTCAATGCAAACATCACAGGTCTATATAAACAAGTTTGAACTAATTCTTTTAGTGACATACCAATGGCTTCTTGTTCGGTCATAATTTTTGGATTACCGGTTTCTTGTCTTAATCTTTTAGCTTTCTTTTTCAAAATAACAGGAGCGTAAGTTTCTGGAATCATAGAGACTACGATCCACATCAAACCTGAAAATGCAAAATTGACCCAAAAGACAATTTTCAATCTTCCATCATATCTTGTTATGAAACCAGCCACTAAAGGACCAATAACTGGACCACCATAAGGTGCAGCAGCAAAATATGCAATTGCTTTACCTCTGGTTTCAGTTGGGAATAAATCTGAAATTGAACCACCAACATTGGCTAAACCTGAAGCTGAAAAGACACCACATAAAAATCTGCAAACTAAAATGGTACCAATATTTGGAGCAACAGCACAAGGTATATTGAAAATGAAGTAAAGGAAGAATGAAATGAAGTAAACAGGTCTTCTACCAATTTGTTCAGATAAAGGAGACCATAACAAAGGACCAACAGCAAAACCTAACACCATCAAAGAACATGATAAAATTGAAACTTCTTGTGAAACATGATATTCATCACTCATTAAGCCCAAAGAACCGGTAACAACTGAGGAACCAAAAGCGACACAAACAACTGTTAATGATAAAATAATAGTATATATCCATCTTAATGTGATGTTCCAATTGAAAGGATTTTCTGGATCATTGATAGTGAATGTGACAAATTCGATTTCAGGGTCAATTTGAGATTCTTCATCTTCTGGAGCAGGCTTTTCCGGTTCTTCTGATGATAATGAGTCTTCAAATCCTTCGCTGGTTCTGGGACGACGATTGGTTGATGATGTTGTTGATTTGTTGGTTCTAACTCTACCAATGTTATGTAGCGTTGCAACTGGAACTAAACCGGTTTCAGTCTCCATTGTATATTCTTCAGGGAAGATTGGATTGGTCACAGCTTGTGGAATGTTTGGTTCTCTATAAGACACTTCTTTTGATAAACCTCTATCTTTTAATGATTTAACGGTTTCAGTTCTCACCATTTTAAGAGATTCTGCTCTAGATAATGTTGAAGACAGGCCTTCTTCACCCGATATTTGGGATTGTGCGTCTTCTGGATCATACGCCTGAGGAGCAGTACCTAGTTCTAAGTCTGTATTATTGTTAACTGCATTTGGAGAAGTTACAAATTCATCAACAGATGAATTCAAAGAATGGATGGATTCCGTCATTTTATGATATTATTTCACTTATGAAAGCAGCTAATGCTTGTCTTGATATTATTATTGTTCTAATTGAAATCCTCTATAAACTTGTGTATAAAAAAGTATGTGGAGTTCTTTAGCAGAAATTGTAATTGTAATGTACTAGTGTATACTCGTTAAATTGATTGAAAAGCAAGTACTTATTTAAATGTTAAAATTGATAATTGATTAATCGAAAAAAAACTTCAAACGTAACAGCATATGATAATGAAGAAACAATATTACAGTTCACTAACAATATATAATACAGCAAATGCTCTAGTATTTAAATAATGCTTGAGTAATAACGATACTTAAAAAGAAAAGAAAAAAGTAGAAAGTTTGAGACCAAGACAAAATCAGGATTGCGTACATTAATTGAACAATAATGCTATCGTTGTAAATAATACCTCTATTTACAAAAATTACGGGTCTTTCCTAAACTCTCGTACAATTGAAGCAAACAAAGTAACTAGAAAAGTAGCTCGCATACGGATATCCTGTAATAATAAACTGCAAGTTACAGCCTTGCATGTAGTTTAAAGAAAAAAAAAAAAATAATAATAAAACATGGTGACATTGTAAAACATGTTAATCTAGCAAGTGACTGTTAATCACGGCTGTCCGACGTTAATTAGCAAACTTACTCACTATTTTGCTTGACCAAGACTAATCTCAGTCCATCCTGGCTTTACTGACTGACATGAAAAAGAAACGCTCATTAAATGCGACATGTAAAGCACGGAAATTCACTAATACAGGCCAAAAGGACGGTAAAAAACAGCAGAAAAGCAAGAAAAAGAAAAGAAATGGCTAGAAAATCCTTCTGTGCGTCAAACTTATAAAGCTGTACGGGGTGTGTGGCTGATGAGGTTTTTTTTTTTTGTTTGTTTTTTTTTTGTTTTTGCTTCTTGTACAGCCTCAGCCTCAGCCTCAGCCTCATCCATTTGTTGTGGGTTTCTCATCTCCCGCAGAGGCCCAGCCAGGCTTGTGGTGTGGTATATTTTGATCTTTACCTTTTGGGAATTGAATCAATCACTGTCTGTGGAAGGTGGGCATGGGGTGCAATTTAACGTTACATGGTGCATTCGCGAAACTAATTGATAGTTATCAGGAGATAGTGTCATTAAATCAAAGAACAATTGGAGATTAATACCATCAATTGAGGTCAATTGGCTATTGATCAAATGATTGATTTGTTGAACAGTACAATGTTGTTTGCTGACTAGCACTGGTATTTTTAGAAACTTTGTTACTGAATCACACAAACATTTCTTAAAGGGTGTTCTCGGTGATGGAGGTAAAATTGATCCAAACATCTCACCTGCACTTCGGATGAAATTATCCGTGAGGCTTTTACACTTGCGTATATAATACTAATTGGCAGATCTGTAGTTTAGTATGTAAACCCACAGATGTATTCCGCGCGAAGCGGCAGATTTCAAGTTTGGGAGTGAGATCAATTTTTTGGCACTATATAGAAAAAGCTGAAGATGGTTTCAAATTGTGTACTTCAAAACCACAGTTTATGTCCTTGGTTTGATTGAAATAGTAGATAAAATATGGAAGAGCAAGTGAAATTCTCAATTTTTGTTTAACCAAAACTTCCAAACAACATTGTAGGTGAGATCAATTACAGCCACCTGGACTGTTTTTGCCATCTCATCTCCTTGTAGCTAACCTCCCATACAGTAAATAGTATTCAGCTCTGTACCCTTACTCCACAATTCTTGAGAAAAGGGGTACGTGTAGGTGTATCCGTAATTACTTACGTACGTTGTATCTTGAAAATCTGAAACTGATTAAGTAACTGAGATCCAGTTGAAAGTAAGATTTCAGCAACTGTGAAAAGTCCTATCAGATCCAACTCGGTGTTAGAGCTACTGATGTCTAGCTGCGTTGTCTCCGAGAACGCACTCCCTCCACATAATAGATTACTTAACTGCTTTACACTTATGAGTTTCGTACTCCGAGAAAACAGATTAGTTCTAATTCATGATGATATCCAAGATTTATGAATAGGATCAGGTTGTGTTTCTGCTCTATTTGATCTCCGACGATGCCACGCAGTTATCTTGGGATTTAGATTTTGCGGAGGTCGGTCTTTGGTTATCAGTCATGAGTAGAAATTTCACCAGATGTGGTTCTGCGTTCGTTACTGTTATGATTTTAACTGTATAGTTTAAAAAAACCTTTTCGAATGTACTTCCAAAAATCGGCTTTTCAGTTTGATTGCTACAGACAAGTTGGCCGACGTTAAACTAGTAGTGGCCGCCTCTAAGGTACTACTTTGCCATGCTACTTTTTAAAAGCTATTGCTATAGTCATAATTCTTTGTGAATGTCAATTATTTCCATCTTGTACTTCTCTTTGTCAGTGCCATAGATTACTTGCTGGTTTTGTTTGATTACTTGCAATTGCAGGTAAAATTTTTAGAAGCCATGACTAGTGTTGATTCAGATTCATTGGGCGTCTTCTATGTTGGTTTTGAAACAGTTCAAATTGTTGGCTATTTTTGATCAAAGTTGCATACCACTTCTCTTGTAACAAATAGTAGTGAAAAAATTACGCGGGACTTTCCAACAACCCTTGGGTGTGCGGCTTATTTGAACTTACATAAATGCCAGGGTGGCTCAAATGTTGAGTTATAAAATAAACTGCACTGGTATACCAGGTAATGGTGTCCTTTTATTTACACGATGATAGCCCAAAAAACTCAATTGAACATTGAAAAGAAAAAATAACCTTCAAAACATGATTGTTTTTCAACATTTCAGCTAGCCGTGAAAATACACAGTACTCAGACCCATTCAGTTGCTGTGCTTGAGATGATATTCATGAAGGTAAATTATTTAAATCTGACTTCAATGCGAGTTGAAAAAATATAGTGCTCGCGGCAGCATACAGCACGCATTTACACCCCTGTTTTAACAGCTAGATTAAATTTTTTCGCAAATTATCGCGCATTAAGTTACTGCGGCTAATGTTTTAGCTTTTTCCTGCATCCTGAAGTACATGCTAAAACGTGGTGGCTAGATTGACACTGTATCTAGTAGCTCTCAAACACGGGTCTGGAATATACGAAACCTCAACTTTAACTATCAAATAATAAAACAAAGCACCTTCTTGAGATCTTTCAGTACTAGAATCGTATAGTAAATGATCTACATGAATGAGATTTTAGGAAGTAATATGGCCAAACAAGTAAATTTTGCGATAAGCTATATGGCTTTTTTCAATCATCTAAAAAGTAAAGTTACAAAATACAAGATGGATGCAGCTTCTACAAAGAGGCTCTCATAAGAAAGTCAAAAACAAAAGTTTAGAGTAATTGAATGAAACTATAAATTATTCGGGTAGTTAGTACGGTTAAAAGTTTAGAAAAAATTGTAAAAGAAGAAAAAAATGGGTACAGTACAGATACGCAATCAAACAGAAGATCAAACATAGAATTGGATAAGAGTTCCAAAAAATTTCACATTACTTGTAGGTTACTTTTCATTGTAGTTCAATTGAAACCACGAATTACGAAGTATAAACATCACATAGTATGGAGCAGTAGTTTTACAATCAATTCAATTTTACATTATCGAAATCTCCCAGAGAAAATTAAAGGACTTATTTGGTCAATTTGTACCCCAGATCAGAAATCTATTTTTAAATGTAAAACAAAACAATTAAAAGTTATGTTGGACTTGGCAAATTGTAGTTACGGTAACTTAAAGTTTTTGTTATTGGTGATCAAAAAATATTCGACGGTTTATTCTACTTCAATACTTTTAATTGATTTTTTATTGAGTTCTACTAAAACCTCCTCTATTCCATCAAAAATGGAATTTGCTCATTTAACATATCTTCTGTTTTTTTGAATACAGTCAATTATCAAGGATCGTTTTTTTCAAATACAATAAATTATAAAGGTTTGTTCGTTTAACATGAGCAACCAACAATTAACAGCACTTCACTTTAATTAATTTGTATCTTTAATCAATTCATTTTGCTTATCTGTAAACAGTGTAGCTCATTGAACTGGCAAACTTAAATTTTTTTTTTAACTGACTGCACCATACTTTTGACGTCTGGCCTCTCTTTTAAGTCTCACCAATGTGAAATTATTTCTCCAAAACTTAGTAAGAATAAGTTTCAAAAATTACATGATGCCAGAAGCATCCATCTTGCTACTTAAGACCTGAACAGCGTGTACAATTCAATGGCTAACATCATTGTATTGGAGTTGTACTACTCAAAAAGAGTTATAGTTGTAATATTCTTCAAGTTGTTCATTTGTGGCATAACTCTTGACTCTTTGTTGAATGGTATTTTTAGTAAAGTAAAGTTGAAATCAAGCTAAACATTATAATAATAGATTCACTTTTAACTTAGCTAGTATATGGTTATATCAAGGATATGAAACTTTCTCAAATGTTTTTTTTTTAAGTTTATTTCTTCAAAAATTGATTCAGTTACAGTTGTTAAACTCCACTGTAGTAGCATGTTGTAGATTGAGAGTCTATGAAATATACAGAAATGTGAAAAATTAAACTTTACTTTGACCAGGTTGTGTTTTCAGTACAATTAGGTAAGTGAATTTTAAAAAATAGTGAAAAAATGGTGAAGATGCAAAAAAACAAAATAAAATCTTTTGGATTATAATTGTGACCTCAAAAGCTATTAAACACGTTATCTTAACAATTTAATAAATAAACAAAAGTTCAATTTATATGGTGAATACTTTAATATGATACTTTTTAAATTCATTGTCGTAGAATTAAAGGATATAGCAATAATTTACACAACAAAAAAGGTCTCTATGTGGAGTTTTGTGAACTTTAAAAATGGTTATGTTATAAATTACCATGGTTAAAAACACGTAACTCCATCCTTATTAGCTCAGTTGGTAGAGCGTTCGGCTTTTAAGGAATTTCATTTCATGAAGTCGACCGAAATGTCCAGGGTTCGAGCCCCTGATGAGGAGTATTTTTTTGCTTTTTGAAGTCTTCACGAAATTCAAATTTTTGTGGCTTTTTTTTTACTACATTTATTTTAACTAAAATCTTACGAATCAAACGATTTAAGCAAACTTTGCCAAACAAATCTTTCTTAAACTGTGACATATTTTCTTTCATAACAAAAGAAAATTTCAAACACTAAATTTTGGTTATGCTGGCTCACAGTAGCGTAAGAAGGCGCTTAAAACTTGTGTCAGCTAATCAGTTTTTGAAAAATCAACAACGATTTTTAAGAATCAGACCTAAGATACCTTTACCTGTACAAAAGAAAACGACATCCAACAAATTTAATGATGAAAACTTTGAGGAGGATTTTGGAGAGTTTATTTCTCAAAAACCTGTAACAACAACTAATAGATCTAGATTCAACTCAAAAAAATCGTCAGTGGAGCCAGTGAAAAATCTGTCAAGTAAAGAAAGAATGGTATCACTTTTAAAAGAATCAAAAAACAAATCACCTGCTCAAATAGAAAGAGAATTAAAGACAAAATTTGCAGCTGATGGTATTGAATATGACCCAATGTTTGTTCAGCAGATGATTGAAAAATCTGCTCATGAGGAAAAAATCATGAGTAAAGTTTTGCATGAAAATAAAGGACAAGAAGTCACAAAACAGCAACTTCTTTCTTTTGTTGACTGGTTGATTGAGGATTCAATGACTAAATTAGAGTCCCTGGAAGAAGAGACAGCGGAGGTGGATTCCAGAATCAAGAAAAATATGAATGATTTACAGTTATCAGACTCTCAAGAAAGTGTTGAAGATAATTTTATAAAAGCATTTTCTGCTGTCGAGGACTTGTCCGAAGAACTAAGAGTAAATGGATTAGAAAAGTTGCCTCAGTTTTTGCAAAAGATAAATCTACCTAACAACAAAGCTTTGATGAAGTTTATCTCTATTGACCGTATGGTTTCCATATTCTCAATCTCAACTCAATTATCTGATGAGAAGTTGAGAGATGAATGCATCTATTTAGCTGGTAACATGCTTTATGCTTCCACTGAGATGCGAGTTGATCCAATCAATGAATCATTTTACATCGAATCATTGATTAATCATTTTGATTTTGAAAAAGCTGAAAATTTATTTACAACAAGAAGGTTTAAACCCGATGTTATAAATCAACGGTTTTGGTTAGATATTGGTGCAAAAATCTATTTGAAGCAAAAGAAATTAGAAAAAGCTGAAAATATTGCTTATGAATTACGAAATAAATATGGTTATATTCATCCTATATTGTCCAGTGAGTACGTCGCCTCGTACTTAGCCGCTGATAATACTGAAAAAGCTTTTGATTGGTGGTTGGAGATGAAGAACGTTATTGACGAGTATGGACTAGTCAAGTACATTGAGAAACCAAAGGCTCAAATTTTGGAGGATGAAAGCATCGTTTACAACTACTATAACCGTATTGAGCCTGCCTCATTTGCGAATGTTACAGACGTTATTATGAATTTCTTGAAGCATAGTAAGTTTGATGAGGCTATGAAAATTATTGAATTTGCAACAAGAAAGAAGAAAACCTACCTTTTTCACATTACTGAAACGTTTATCAACCGTGTTCCATATCCTGGTAGGGAGGCACTTTTCCAAGTTATTGCTAATGCAAAAGAGGGTAAATACCATCCTGCTCTTTCTCAATTCATTATGAAAGAGCTTACTCCTTATCAACCAACGAAGTCCACATCTTTTCAAGAGGCCGTCTTACTTGATGAGATAATTAATGCATTGAATGCAATTCATAAGTCCAGCTCTTCTTCGAAGAACAAACTGTTGGCCACCTCTCTGATATCTTCTATAACGATTGGTTCAAGACTATCAACCTACGATTGTATTGATCTGTTCAAACTATTATCAATCACCAAATCAAGAAAATACTATACGCTAATTTCAAAAGTGTTGAACGAAGTTAATAAGAGTTTCATACTCGATAACAAGGGGGAAGAGTATGGGCTTTTCCCCCCTGCAAACTCCCATATCTATGTTGCACTAGTTCAGTTGTTTGGTCGTCGTAAAGTACCTGCATACAAGGAAATTGAATCTTTGGTGGAGTTAATGAAATCTTTAGGAATACCCTTGTACACTGTTTTAGCTAACCAGATCATCCTTGTTTATAAGAAGGGCAAAAGATACACTAACGCAATGACATTTATTGATGAATATCTTGCTAAAGAAGATATTAAACCTTCCGCTGAGCTTTTTAAGAATATTCTGAGTACTTACAGGGATAGTATTAAAAACAGCCAAAATGTTTTAGAAAATAACTTTGACTATAAGAGTGCTCAGGTGTACGAAGACAGGAAAAACAAACTTAGAAGATTGTTCAAACAAATGATTGATTTACAGGGATGGGAACTCAATGAATCGTTTCTGCACGAAATAATCATTACATTCATGAGCTATGGCGATGAAGCATCAGCCATTGCGGCTCTTCAATACTATGGTATGATCCTGAATAAAAGTATAACCAAAGAAACGTTGCTGTTGATCAAGTTTAAAATAAATGCATCGTTGTTGAAAATGGCTGTGAACGCCAATGATAAATTACACGAATCACAGAATGATACAATCCAATACTACTCTGCAAAGTGTGGATTACAAGGCGTCAACGAGTTGTTAAAGTCAGATTTGCCCCTAAGTTGGAGAGACGCCACTTCACCTATCATCCAGTACATGCAAACGTTCAGTTACAAGCCAAACCCAAACTTTTTGAAATACTCTTACTGGTCCACGCTACCTAAAGAAGACGCTGAAAGACTAGAATCAAAGTTTAAAGAGCAACTACAGCAAACCCAAGAGTTATACGGGCTTGAACTTGTTCCTTTGGAACAAATGGTCTGATAGGGAAGCCGAACTTGACGAATAACTACTACCACTTTTATAGATTTATAAGTAAATAGATATAATAACCAAAAGAATCTTGTACATACACAAAACAAAACACACATGGCTCGTACCAATTCAAAAGTTTACCCTGCAAAAATGGGACTATGAAAATTTTTTTTTTTCTTTTTTTTTTTTTTTTTTTTTTTTTTTTTTTTTTTTTCACCCTATTGTTTCTGCGTTTAGGAGATAAAGGATCTTTGATTATGTTTTAGCTCTTTCTTTTCATACGGGTGGGTAGTATATTTCAATCACTTTTAGCGGGTAGTTTATATCTTATAATACTGGATTGAACACTAATTGCCGTTGAATCAAACTCTTAGACGGAAACATAATAAGAAAATGCCTCCAAAGTTTGTCCCGCTAAATAACAACAATCCTGGATGGACCAACCAGAACGATACCGGTTACCAAGGGTATCAAGGTAGTGGCCAGGTTCCTTTTAATCAAGGGTATCAACCTCAATATCAACAAGGATATCAATTTCAGTATCAACAAGGATATCAACCTCAGTATCAACAAGGATATCAACCTCAATTTCAGCAAGGTTATCAACCACAATATCAACAAGGTTACCAGCAAAATAACTCCTACAACAACAATAGAAGAGGTAATTTTAGAGGACAAAACAACAAATCAAATGGATACGATAGCAGAAGTAATAGTAGAAATAATGGTGCTCAAATGTCGTACGATGATTTTTTGAAATCTCAGAATCAGTCTCTTAACAAGCCATTAAAACAGAGCAAGAGCAATCAGGATAGTGCTACCAGTTCCAATATCTCATCAGGCGTCAATACTCCTGTCTCTAGAGCCATGGACTCATCTACATCGTTATCTTCTTTGAATTCAGCTTTACAAAAACTAGCAATCTCTCCTATTTCTGAAAATTTGAACGCTTTACAACTTGTTTCCAAATTATCAGAAGCTCGTGAAGAATGTGACAAGATTGTCGACCTTATTTTTGAAAACGGTGCTAAATCAATTGCTGAATGGAATTTATTGGACGTTTTGAAAACTTTATCAAAATCAAAAAATCCACCATTAGTCAGAGAATCAAGTATGTTACTGCTTCAAACTTTAAGTAGAAAGTTTGCTGGTGTTACCCCTTACGAAGCATACTTTGTTCAATTGTTGGCTCCTGCTTTTGATTTATTGGCCGATAAAGAAAATACAGTGAAAAGAGCTGCCCAATCATCTGTTGATGCCATTTTTGGTATGTTCCCAACTGAAGCACTAGCATCTGTCTTATTAACTGAAATGTTAGACTACTTGAAATCAAGTGCTAAATGGCAAAGTAAGATTGCAGCTTTGAAAATTGTCGACAAGATTGTTGACAACTCACCAGCTGATTTGATCGAAATGAGATTCGTCGATGCAGTCCCTGTTCTAACTGACATGGCTACTGATTTCAAACCAGAATTGGCTAAAATCGGTTTACAATCTTTAAGTAAGTTTGTCAAAGTCTTGGATAACTTGGATTTAGCTCCTCGTTACGATTTGATTATTGAAACTTTAGCTGATCCTCAAAAAGTTCCAAGTTGTATTAAATCCTTATCATCTGTTACTTTTGTTGCCGAGGTTACCGAACCAGCTTTGTCTTTATTAGTTCCTATTTTAGATAAATCACTAAAGCTATCATCATCATCTCAAGAACAGTTGAGACAAACTGTTCAAGTCACTGAGAATTTGACTAGATTAGTTAACAACAAACGTGAAATTGAAACTTACATTCCAATATTGTTACCAGGTATCAAAAAGGTTGTTGACACTGCTTCTTTACCAGAAGTTAGAGATTTAGCCTCCAAAGCTTTGAGTGTCATTAAGGATGCTGAGGCTGAACAAGTTGATGGTAAATTCCATGGTAGATTAGACGTTAATAAGGCTGATGGATATTTACAAGATATCAGAGAGAAAGTTAATGACGATTTAATCTACCATTACTTAACTACCGTCTTAGTTGCCGACGCCAATGTCAATGACTGGACAAGATTAAGCGAGTATTTCAACATGTCATTTGATCAATATTTCTCAACTGAGGAAGCTGACAGTAAAGCCAAGTATATCGAATCCGTCATTCATAAATTGAGAGAATTATTCACTCCAAATGCTGTTGATGACTCATCTGAAGATGGTATTATTATTGTGAATGCCGATTTCTCTTTAGCTTATGGTTCTAGAATGTTATTAAACAAGACCAATTTGAGATTAGTTAAAGGTCACAGATACGGTTTATGTGGTAGAAATGGTGCAGGTAAATCTACCTTAATGAGAGCAATTGCCAATGGTCAATTAGAAGGTTTCCCAGATCAATCTGAGTTGACCACCTGTTTTGTTGAACATAAATTACAAGGAGAAGAAGCCGATATGGATTTAGTTACTTTCATTGCTTCAGACCCTGATTTGAAACATATTTCAAGGGACGAAATTTCCGATGCTTTAGCTTCAGTTGGTTTTGACGAAGAAAGAAGAAGACAACAAGTTGGTTCTTTATCTGGTGGTTGGAAGATGAAGTTGGAGTTAGCTAGAGCAATGTTGATGAAAGCAGATGTCTTATTATTAGATGAACCTACCAATCATTTGGATGTCACCAATGTTGCTTGGTTACAAGATTATTTGTTACAACACACAGATATCACATCTTTGATTGTCTCCCACGACTCTTCATTCTTGGACACTGTTTGTACCGATATTATTCATTATGAAAACAAAAAATTAGCTTACTACAAGGGTAATTTATCTGAGTTTGTTAAAGTTAAACCAGAAGGTAAGTCTTACTATACTTTAACTGATTCTAATGTTAAAATGGCTTTCCCACCTCCAGGTATTCTAACTGGTGTCAAGTCTAATACTAGAGCTGTTGCAAGAATGTCTAATGTGACTTTCCAATATCCAGGTGCTGAAAAACCATCTTTGAAAAACGTCTCATGTTCATTATCACTATCTTCAAGAGTTGCCATTTTAGGTCCAAATGGTGCTGGTAAATCTACTTTGATCAAATTATTAACTGGTGAACTAGTTCCAAATGAAGGTACTGTTGAAAAGCATCCAAACTTACGTATTGGTTATATTGCTCAACATGCTTTACAACACGTTAATCAACATAAGGAAAAAACTGCTAATCAATATTTACAATGGAGATATAGATTTGGTGATGATAGAGAAGTCTTATTAAAAGAATCACGTAAGATTTCAAGTGATAAAGAAAGAGAAATGTTGGAAAAAGAAATTGATATTGGTGATGGTAGAGGTAAGAGACAAATTGAAGCTGTGGTTGGTAGACAAAAATTGAAGAAGTCTTTCCAATATGAAATTAAGTGGAAATTCTGGATTCCTAAATACAACTCTTGGGTTCCTAGAGAAGTCTTAATTGAACATGGTTTTGAAAATTTGGTTCAAAAATTTGATGATCATGAAGCTTCAAGAGAAGGTTTAGGTTACAGAGAATTAATTCCATCTGTTATTAGAAAGCACTTTGAAGGTGTTGGTTTAGATGGTGACATTGCTGATCATACCCCAATGGGATCGTTATCTGGTGGTCAGTTAGTTAAGGTTGTTATTGCAGGTGCTATGTGGAACAATCCTCACTTGTTAGTCTTGGACGAACCAACCAATTATTTGGATAGAGATTCATTAGGTGGGTTAGCTATTGCTATTAGAGAGTGGACTGGTGGTGTTGTTATGATTTCACATAATTCTGAGTTTGTGGGTGCTTTGTGTCCTGAACAATGGATTGTTGAAAATGGTACTATGGTTACTAAAGGTGTCAAAGCTATTGATCAATCCAGATTTGAAGACAATGGTGGTGATTCAGATCAAGCTAAAGCTGCTGCAGATTTGGTCAACAAGGTTGCAGCTGCTCCAAGTTTGAAGAAAGATGAAGATGATTCTCCTGCTAATATCAAAGTTAAGCAAAGAAAGAAGAAGATGACAAGAAATGAAAAGAAATTACAAGAAGAAAGAAGAAGATTAAGACACATTGAATGGTTGAGTTCTCCAAAGGGTACTCCTAAGCCAGTTGATACTGATGACGAAGAGTAATCAGCGATATTTGAAAATAATTTGGTTTTTTTACACATCTTTATAGTTTTATTTTATTTTTAGTTCTTTATTTGTTGTATTTTTATTGAATAGCAAATAGCTATTAATTATACTCATGGTTTATTTATATAGACATATCCTGTTTCCACCTCTTCATTGAAAACAGTAGGCAGTCAAAGCAAACATATTCTTTAATTATTGCGCTAATGTGTTCGAGTAATGAAAAAATTAAACAATAAATCGTATGTTAACATCAAACACCATGATCAATGAAAGATAAGAAAAATTCTAATATATTTTTATAAAAAGATTAAAAACTGGAATCTAAACTTTATTACACATAAAACGCTGTAATCAAGCAACTAAAAAGAAAATCTATCAACAACTCACAAGCTAACCAACTCAAGAAATACAAAAGTTTAGGACTGAAAACGGTCCAGATAAATAGATGGAATCTCAAATTGTAACAACTGCATACCAAAATTAGCCCACTAATCGAGTAAAATGCCAGATTGAAAACTAGTCTGTTGTAAAGTAAATCCCACTTCATATGTTGAATAACTAACTTATTTTGCATAACAGAACTAAAAGACAGTTTAAGATAACAAATTGACCAAAATATAGGAGCTGCCCAATTGGAAACAAAGGTTAAGATACCAACTAAGATCATGTTATAATTTTTCAAACCATTGAATGAGTTTGTCAAATCAACTGATGATAGTGAATTCGTTGAACCAAATTGGAAGAAACTTAAACCTTGCAGTAAAATAGTAAATAATGACAAAATGAATGAAGATTGCGTAACTTTTCTTGGTCTAACCGAAACAACTTTCCAAAAAGTTAGCATGATAAAAAACATGATGGCAAATAATGGTACATTTAAAAAGTTTGTTTGGTTGATTAATTGCATGGTGATGATTGACAGCACTTCGTTTAAATACACGTCGTTCACACTTTGGAAACCTGTTATCTTGAATAAAAGAGGCTTCAAAATAATAAAGAGAAAACTAACAAACCAGATTTTGTGAAATAGGTTGAAAAGTAGTTGAGTGACTTCATTCAAGTCTGAAGTGTTGGAATATTCAACAATCCATTGCAGGAATGAAACACACCAATCAGGCAACTCGTGTGTTTGTGAGGTCAAGTCAAATGATTCTGATAAGTATGAAACAAACTTAGCCGAAATGGAACAAAATGACAACATTGAAAAGATCATGAAACTGACAAATTTCAAATAAGTTGCTGGAATGTCTTCAATTTTGTAACTTTGGTTAACTAATATGATGAATGGAATAAAAGTACCTGTAAGTAAGATCAACATAGCATTTGGACCAATTTGAGAGGATAAACTAGCTATATAAGAACTCAATTTCAAATTTGTTTTCAAGTTATTCTTTTGTCCACTATTGTTCCATGCTTTCAACACTCTTAATAATATTAATAACAGCATAGAGTATAAAAGAATTATTTTTTTAGTTTTAGTCTCACGATGTTGCTGTAATGATTGAACGATGATGACTAGTACAAATATTGTGGTGAACAGCCACCAAGAATGATGTTCTTCTTCAATAAACGATGACCCAAAAAAGTTTGAAGCGTATAAGACAGCAAAAGTCAAACCAACAAGTATAATGAATACGTCTTCAATAAAATGCCAAATGAAAATTGCGAGACTGATAATTGTTGCTATTCCAAAACCAGCTATACCCAGCTTAATATCGGAATAATTATAATCGGAAGAAGTTTCAGAAAGGATTTTTTTCGCATTATGTATGTACTCTATTAACTCCTCCTTTGAGGTCAAATCATGGATTTCCTCACTCAAAGAAACAACACGACCTCTAGATTTGTCCAACAAGACTTTCAATTGTAAAGCATTTTTAAGCAACACATTCAACTTGAGTTCTTCGGATCCATATAAATTTAGTAGTGAGTATGTGAATTCTCCCAGATTGTTTATAGGGATGTTTAAACCCAACAAAGTTGCGATCGTTGGAACAATGTCTATTTGATCAATTTTTTGGAAATAATCAAAATCAGCATTTGATGGAACAGGCGCTTTAACACCATTGTTAAAATCGACACCTGCTTTTTTAAATTTAGAAGAAAACAATGTCAAACCTGCAGAAACTTCTCCAATGGAAGAACCCCCGTGGTTTCCAACCTCGTTCATTCCATGATCACCCATGACCACAAATAAAGTATCTTCACTGTGTTTCACCACTTCGTTAAAGATTCTATTTATGATCGAGTCCATCTCTTGTTGTTTTGCAGGCATGTTTGCGCTTTGTGGGCCACCTTTATGGCCAATATGATCTAGACCTAAATAGTGTAAAATCAGACAGTCCCAATGTTTACGACCTTCTGAGCTTAATTCATAGTCCAAGTGTCTTGTAACATTGTTATCCACAATAGTAAAATCACTGACGTAAAAACTGGCTGTTCCATCAGTCTTTGAAAAATATTGTGGGAAAAGTTTCAACCACGTATCATCACCAAACATGTTGATTTTCCAGTCACTTAGACTCATCTGTTTAATCCAAGAATCCTGATCCCCTAGAGAAGAAGAAGTATCTTCTTCAGCAATGTTCAAGACCGCATCAATAAAATTGGGCGTTGAACCTGTAGTTATACCTTTCAATCTCGGTAGTGTCACTGTGGGAGGATTAGAATAACCTGTAAACCCAATTCCATATCCTTCGTTTATCAAACGGTGCACGTTGGGCATATTGGAGTGGTTTGAAAACATGAAATCTGCTCTCAAGGCGTCAATCACCATAAAGACAACCTTGTTAAATTGGGCTTCTGGTTCAGCATACCATTCTGGCGGAGGAGTCTGGAAACTCGATAGATCTTGCGGAGATAGTAGCACCTTTGTAGGGAAGAAACCTCTACAGAACAGTAAATAGGAGCCCAATTCCACCAGCAAGACAATGAAAAGCAAAGCAAACCTCATTTCGTCGTCTTATGTTGTAATTGCCTGTTACAAGTTCCAACAAAAACACTAAAACCACCAACCATTCATTTTTCAGATCATAATTCAATCAACTTATTCAATATATAAATGTAAATTGATGAAAACATGTTGAAGTTAACGTGCCTCGAGATAAATGAGCCGCAATCAAATTTGAATTTTTTTAAAAAGCGTCTTGTGAAAAATTCGGCCCATGGGACGGCAAATGACACATTTGAAGTGATTAAAACTTGTACTTTTTTAAACCCGATTACTAGTTTATTCTTGTTCCATGATACTTTTGGATCAAAACTAGTCCAGTTTTAGCTTATTTAAATACAAGATACTAATTAATACAATGTTGAGATCCTTTGCAAGATTGAGCCTCCCACATAGACCAACAGGGTCCAGTTTTCTTTTGGCAAGCGGGAAGAGATTCCAGTCTAGTTTTTTCGAAAAATCAGCTCCTGGCCCACCAAAACTATCTAAAGAAGAACAAGAAGAGTTTGAGAAGTTAGTTCAAGTTGCCAACACTCAAGCTACTATTGAAGATTACAATGCCAAGCAAGGTTTTGAAGTTGATGCTCCACCAAAAGTTGATGTTGGATCATTTTCCCCAGAATTGTTCAAGATCATTCCTGATTTCAAAGGTGACACCAACCCTGAGACTGGTGAAGTTAATGGTCCAAAACAAGATCCATTAAAACACAAAAACGACTGGAGTTTTAATGGTAGAGTTACTGACTTTTAAGTAACCTTACCAAACACGCCTTCACAATAGTAGCTCACACTCGGTCTCATCGGCAGTAAGTAGTTTGAATTACCAATTAATTTTTTTATATATTTTCAGTTACTGAATTCACTTTTTCCATGAAATACAACAAATAAAATAACGTTTCCTTTTGTTTATGCTTAAATGACCTGTTTGTAAGTAAGATGAAGATACTTTTAGTAGTGTTACAATTAGTGTTACTTATTTATCCCCTAAGAAAAGATAAAAATGACATTGGAAGATAAATTACAAAGACATAATTCAAGTAATCCCGAAAAATCTACACATGCAATTTTTGCAATTCATTTGTCAATGTTTCAAGATACGCCGTTCTTACCTCTGCTTTCATTTTCATGGATTTTAATGTAGTCTTGTATGTTGGTAATTGATCTGAAATGGTCTTAATCAGATCGTCAGTATCCGAAGATTTCAAAGTGTTGAGAAGCTCAGTAGTCTTTCTCACAACTTGCTCTTTCTTCAAAATGGAGGACTTCAAGTTGTTCAACTCTTTGACATATGCAACTTCTTCTTTGGACAAATCTTGGTCCACTGACTTTTCTTGTAAAACTGATATTTTCGTCAAATCTCCTAGAGTTTTGCCCATTCTTTCGTTGAGTTCAATTTGCTTTTTTTGAATGGCTTGCAATCTCTCTTGCGATAATCTTTGTTTAACTAGACGATCTTTAGTAGTTAATTTGATTTTGTTCACTGTAATGATTTGATTGATGTACTCGGATCTTAATTCGACTAATCTCTTGTTGATGATACTGAGAGTTTGATAAACTGATAGTAACCCTGTTGAAAAATGCTGTGAGATTTGAAACACTTTGTTGACGTTTTCTAACGATGGGACCAAAGGTAAATTTTCAGATAGATCAAATAGTTTTGATTGCATTTCAGCAATCTTTTGTTTTGATGAGTGAATCTGATCTAACAATACATTAATATTCGAGAACAATTTTGAATTGTATTGAACTGTACTCGAACTCTCTTTTTCGTCTTGTAGTTTCCCATTTTTATCAAGTATCGAGTAGAGATCCAAATTTGAAGTGTTAGTCATATCACTGCTCGATACTTCAGATGAGATATCATGTATGTTTAGTTTCCCATTACTCAAGACAACAGCAAAAGTTTTCAAGTTATTCCAAACTAAGCATACGGTACATTCATCAAAAGTGAGCGGGTAATCAAAATCAACCGTTTGTTTCAAACTTGTTTGTTTATTTGAGCGTGTAGTTATTAGATCATAAGAACCAAAATTAGTCAAAGATGTAGGTAAAGGATCATTCAACAATTCTTGAAAACTGTTTATATTATTGTTTGATAAAGAATATTTGAGTTCTTTAATCCATTTGCTAAAATCAATTTTGATCAATTCAGGAGTTGATGTGGTCAACAAGATAGAGGTGGAGCAACTTGGTTGTATGAAACCATTTGAAAAACTGAATGACTCATTGTTAAACAAGACACATTCTACACTTGTAACCCCGCCACCAGAGTGAAACTTCTCTGGACTTAGGAATGAATCGCTGAAAACCATCAATTCATCTTGATCATCAAACAAGACTAAAACGGCTTGACTAAATAATACAACCATTAAATCATTTTCTAAAGGAATCAATTTCAAAGCATCTTGCTCATACAAATCTTCCGGAAACGGTTCAACAGTTAACGGACCTATTATACCACCTGTACGCAGTTCTTTTGGTAAAAGATGACTTGTTCTACCACTGTATGGGCCATTATTTAGTAAAGTGGCAAATCGTATCATTGGAATCAAATCATTACTAGTAATGTTTGAAGTTTCCTGATTAGAATTCTTGGCAAAATTGAATTTGACCGAGGCATAGTCAAACAACATGCTTGTCCATTCTTTAGATACGTCAAGATTATATGGTAAAAATGGACATATTTTATAAAGGGATGCATCAGAGGTTAAGATAACAAGCGTCAAGTCACCTTTAGGATTGATGGAGGGATCATTTTGGGAGGACCCAAATGCAATGGAAACCGGATCCACAATATTTGTCAACTCTTGTGATAAATCAAAACTCTGACTATTCTTCGAGGCAAGAGCAATTGAGCTAAAATCATAAGTCTGTACTGGAGTGTTTGTTGACTCATTAAAATCAAAACAGCTAATGCCACAATTGGTTAAAATTACAATTTCCGAGCTATATTTGGAAAGTCTATTGAACAAAACTTGAATAATTTTCTCATCTTGCTGTAAATTGAATGAAATAGGAATCAAAGATGAATACTTGAGAGTTGAATCAGATGAGTTGATTGATATGAGACAAATTTGGGTCGTATTGTATAGACATAACAAGTCATCTCTGTCATTGAGGACTAAAGCCTTTGGATCAAAATCTAATTCAGCCTTAAGAGTGATTGATGATTTTGAAACTAAACTAGTGAACTTGACAACTCTGTCCACGACAGTGATTATGTCTAACCCACTTTTTCTGGTTATCGTTAAATATGATTTTTCTATCGAGGCAAATTCAGACCAGGATGAAGCCACCTGCTGTACTAAACGACTGTTTGTGTCAATAAGGCTCATTTTTCGACGTAAAGTATGTTTCAATTCTCGACTCTCCAATGGAATTGCACACACACGATAAAATAAGTGATTCCCTTGAATAAATTCTACAACAACAAATTTAAATCAAATTTAAGATATCATTCATTACTAGTGCATATACATGGTCCTGGTCAAACTGATCCATGCCTTTGTCCTGCTTCTCTTTACACTTCTTCAATCATTTTTTTTTCAATCTCCAAAAATTTAGTAAATACACACCCGTACACAGAAAATATCTGTTTTTTTACTGACACATAATTACAAAATGACAGAACTACTGTTATTATATAATCCATTACGTAAAATTACTTTTATTATCTACTTCTATCATTACAGGTTATCGTTACATTTAATACACACTACTAAATCGTTTTAAATTCCACTATTCTTTGATATACTTTTCCATAGTGTTTCAATACCAATTACTCTAACTTTCCATTTGGCAGCCATTTCTATCTTCTTATTCTGTGCTAGCCTCCATTTGTCCATGTGATTATTGTACACTAGTAAATCGCAGTCTTTGTTGAATATCTCTTTCAGTTGCACTAGTTGGGCCAGTTTCACTTTAAATAGTTTTTCAACATGAGACAACTCGACACCTTCAAACCCGGTGATACAAACCTGTAGTTTTTTGTGCTCCTTAGTATCTTGTATTTCAAACATTTGCTGGAAAATCGTATCGCAATCTTTGGATATGAACCGGCACCAATAGTCGTCCATTATTAGCTTGCCCTGAAAGAGACATCTTTCAATTGCTAGTTCAGTAATTATCATCTTAGATGTGCGATCAAGCCCTGTTGGCAACTGGTCCAAGCTGAAACTTACCACGCTTATTAAGTTTTCATTTTTTTCAATTTTGTCTGTTTCAACCACTTCTCCACTAAATGCGTTTATGTATTTATGCAAAACTTTTGTTTGTTTCGGGCTAAATCCATGCAATGTAAATTTTTTCCCTTGAAATAACAATTTTTTATTCCCAATTGTACCAGCGTCTTCCGTATTGTATCTGTGGTCCTCATTCAGTGGCTGTGAGCTATCTTGATAGTGAAATGCTTGTTGTGCTGTAGTCCCATTTGAGTTTTCGTTACCATCGT
Organism: Ogataea sonorensis; assembly: GCA_037951595.1. NCBI lineage: Eukaryota > Fungi > Ascomycota > Pichiomycetes > Pichiales > Pichiaceae > Ogataea > Ogataea sonorensis. The sequence continues at coordinate 1,269,306 of JBANDG010000001.1, read as the reverse complement.
ACTTTTCTTGAAATTCGTTCCAAGTATCCTCAAGATCAACATCGTGAAGACTGGGCACTTTGATGCCACCCATTATAGATGTCCACAACTGTCCACTTTTGTCAACTTTACGCACTTTAAGTTCTTTCTCTTTCTCATTACTCTTATCGTTACTATTACCACCTCTGTCATCCTCCTCCTCATCATCATCTTCGTCATTAACGTGATGCCTTTTTGCAATACTGCCGCTTTTGTCCTTCTTCTTCTTCTTTCTCTTTTCCAAAAGCTCCTGTGCATGCAAGTGTGCTAATTTATTCTCCTCAACTGCTTTCCACTCCTTGAATAGCTCCCAATTACATGCCTCGTCTCGTCTTCCTTTACCATTGCTCTCTATTAGTTCATAATGCTTAGTATTCAAAAAACCCTGTCTTTCCACCGAATCAAAACACCAATCTGGGGAAACAACAGGAATCCCCCACTCCCGAGCCTTGTCGTATCTACGACCTTCCATAACGTTGGTTACAAGCACATCGGTCATATTAGTCAATGAATCGGAAACTTGTCCACCATTTTCAGCGATTAACGTACTGAGTTTCGAAACCAAATCAGCCGACAATCTACTTATTGAGATACTAAGATTCTCAAAAACGGGCACTATAGGAAACTTTCCTAAATCTGTAACTGCCTTATCATCACCTTTCAACCACAGCTGGAAACTGTCAAGAATCGATTCATACGAAATCAACTTGATATCAGGCCTCTGCTGCACAACATACTGATACTTCTTCGATTCAACCCATTCATTCCGCGTATAGTTCACCACTAAGTAGGACACATCAGATGTAAGATTGTCATTGTACCTGGCGTTAGGACTTAGTCTTAGTAGACATTTCAGCAGTGTTGATCTTTCAGTCTCAGTTAACCCAGTTGACGTGACTTTGACTTTAAAACCTTCGTTCTCTGTTTTCTTACTCATCCGCTTTGATTCCACCGCGTTCAAATATGAACAATCCCATTCAAAATCCAAGATACCAAACCGTGTACTTCTCTGTCACTAGATATCCCAACTATCCCCATCATCATTTATCATTCTACTTCTTACCGTATCATTAATACCATTACTATTACTTTATTTTAAACACTAACACTCAAATCATGCGCCACACTTTTTTCTTTTAACTGTGGCAAATGCAATTGCTTAAAGAAGAAACTGAAAAAAAGCGCTAAAAAAAAAAATTATTTTACTATTGTAATAAAAAGTACAATAAATTATAAGGGTAATTACCAAAGGACAAGTATATTTATCTGAATATTCTCTGCCGTATTGACTTGAATTCGAGTGACAACTTTGCAGCTCTAATTTGTGGAATCTTGAGAATCAAAGGCAGGTTTTTTTGAGAGCAATGACACAATTAAAAGGGTCGGAAACTGCTGGAATAGAGCCCGAAACTGAGAGTTCCCGGTTAAATGGCTCAACTTTACCGAGAAGTGAAAAGGACCCTTCTCTTGAATCAACTAAACTGGCAAAGTCAAATACAACCGAGGAAAGTACAGAAATAGACTCAGATTCAAAGACCAAAGCCAAAGTTAAAAAGACAAACACTTATCGGGGATGTTACACATGTAGAAGAAGAAAAATAGCATGCGATTTGACTAAACCTTCATGTTTGAAATGTCAAAAATCAAGATTTGTTTGTGAGGGTTACGAAGTTAAATTACGTTGGTCAAGACCGATCAAATATGATAAGTATGGGTACCAGCTACCGAGTGAGCCAAATCAAGAAACAGAGTACAGTCAGAGACGATCTATTGATTTCGTCAAATATCCTAAAAGCCAAACTTATGAGTTGTATGATGAAATGGATTACGATTTGGGCCAGTTACATAACTACAATATACCATTACTTTCAGAACCAATCAAACAACGTGGCCCCTTCGGTGTTTTCAGAGGAACAGAAATCAAGAATCCAAAGAGAAATAAGAGAAACAATAAGCAACAGTCTACATTGAGGAAGAAAATTCCAAAGATTGCAAATACATCAACAGCTTCTTCACCAAAGACTTCAGATCACAAACAGCAACAGATACAAGTCCAAGAAGACTCGCTGAAACTTAAATCAGGTACTGACCAGCACAATCGAACTGAACTTACTGCGCCAAGCGTATCTGCTAGTTCATTTGACGGTGAAAAATCCACCTCATCAAAGGCATCCACGCCGTTGCCAAGTAATGTACAGACGCAAGTCTTTAAACCTCAAATTCACAGCGATCCAACACAAACACAACCACAACGTCCAATTACTCCGAAAACGCATTCGCAATTTTACCCAAATCTACCAAATTACAACAATCAAAACATGGTTTCATTCATTCAATCAACTTCTTCGCCCGCTATTTCAATGTCCAACATGACGTACAACACAGACTCTAACTCTAATACTTTTGGTAATGAATGGTTGAGTAATGAATTATTAGATGCTGCATTATTGACTGCTTCTGCTTTAAATGGTGATACACATTTTTTGGACATGTTCAAGCCATCGGATCCGTTTTATGCTATGAGCAGCGGCAATTCAAATACAAATGGAGGCACCGCTTCCAATAACTTACCTGTCAATGTAAATCTGAATCAAAAGGCAATCAATATAGAAGACTCAGGTTTGAAAGTTTTACCCAATGGGAATTCCATAGCAAATGTACAATCACAGAATAACAACAATAAAATTCATAGCTCAGCTAACTTGGATGCAGTCCCAGATCAAATGTTACACATGCTTTTTCAAGGTAGAAACACTAACCAAGACATGTCACTTTTACCTAATTTAGATCAAAATTCAACAGTTATTCATGAACCGCAAAGCGAATTACAGCGACAAAAACAACAAACACACGACACTAACTCACCTGCAGAAATTGGAGAAACCCCTTCATTGTTAATGACTGGTAGTAATAATAGCAACAATGAACATGATACAAATAGATTTGCAAGAAAAGATAAACAAATATCGAATAATTTTATTAATATTCATGCTGGTAATGGTTCCAAAATGCCAAAGACCGTTATGGAAATCATAACTACAAAATCACTACCAAAATCATTAGCCATTGACAAATTTGGCATTCCAACAACATCTTTAACTGTTCATCCAACAACCAGGTACCTTTTAAATTATTACATTGAGGATGTTGCAGACATGATGACGGTCATACCATTGCCTAAGAATCCATGGAAGTTTATCTATTTTCCAAGAGCTATAATGGCAGTTGGAGAGTTAGCCTCATTGGGTAAAACGTCAAATGCTAAAAATTGTTTGTTGAATGCATTATTAGCTGTTAGTGCTTTTAATATACAAAGTAAATTTGAAAGAGGCTCAGAAGAGATGAAATATTATGTTGATTTGGGAATTCAATTGAGACAACAAGCTACAAATTTCTTGAATAAATGTCTTGAGGAAGACATTTTACAACAAAAATATAAAGATGTTTTAGTTGCTGTGTTATCTATGGTTACAATTGATGTTGTCTGGGGTACAATGTCAGCTTGTAAGATTCATTTGGATCATTGTGAAAAGATTATTGAAAAAAAAATGAAAGTGAAGAAAAAATTATCTTCAAAAGCTATTATATTACACAGAATTTTCAGTTCTTTAAAACTATTACAAGATTCAACATCATTAGAAAATATTTCAAAAGAGGAAATTTTTTTAAATGAGAATAATTACCAGAATTTCATCAGTCATTCTTCTCATAATACTAAAGAAGATGTCAACAGGTTTAATAATAACAATCTGATTGGACTTTTCAGAAACAACAGAGGAAGAATACAAGCACAGGAGAGAGCAGCACAAAATATTGAAAGACAGCAACAACAACAACAGCAGCAGCAACAACAGCAAAAATTGGATTATGAACGTCAAGAAGCGATAAGAAAGCAAAAAGAGATTGATGAGCAAAATGCACAATACACACCTGTGGAAGATAGAGGGAACAGCAGTATTTCCAGGTCGCCAATTGATAGATACAGTTCAAGTCAAAATGAGAGACAGAACTCACCAATGGGAAAAGGTGTTTATAACGAAAAGATAACAGACAATGGTAAAGTTAGGATTGAATTTATAGTCAACAACGACGATGATTGTGATACAAAGACATTTGATCGCGTTGAGAATGCTGAAAACAGCGATATTCCGGCATTTATCGATATTACAAGATCTAGTTTCCAGCCATCAAAGAATAAGCTTGATGACAAGGTTGTGTCATCGGATGCCATATATGGATTACCCAACTCGTTGATCTTGATGTTTAGTGAAATTGTGCATCTAGTAAGATTCAAAAAATACCACGATGATCACGAACAGTTGCTTCCTCATTTTTATGACGAACTATCAAATCAGTTAGAGTTCAAGTTGCTCAGCTGGAAACTTGAATGGAATTTAACTATAGACGAAGACAATATTTCAACTCCCGGCTCGACAGATTTGAGCATAAATTCAACTAAAAAGCAAAATTTCAAATCTGCACGATATGAAGGTATCTATCACCATGTTATGTCATTTTACCACGCATTGATAATATATTTTTACAGGTTTGTGGAAGACGTCAATCCCATGTACCTACAGGAGCGAATTGAGAAAGTGTTACATCATTTAAACGAGATACAGCGAATCGTGGAGAATAATCGTGACACATCTTATATTATTCCGCTATTTTGGCAAGGGTTTATCGCTGGGTCTGAAGCCATGACTTTGTTTTTACAGAACGGGTTCAATCTCTGGGGACAAAACATAGCTATGACCGGTATTGGTACTTACTGGAACGCCAGACAAATCATGCTCGAGATTTGGAGAAGAAAAAACCATAATGTCAAAGCTAGTAGTTGGTCTGACGTGCTACGTGATTGGAAGACAAACGTTATGTTAACGTGAGCAAGCCATGAAACGCTTTTTCTTTTTTTTTTTTTTCTTTTTTTATTTTTGCTTTGCTCTATTTCTTTTTTTTTTCTTTTTTTCAACTTTTTTTTTTCTTGCAATACCAGATTAAATATGATGAATACATACATATCTGTGTCTCCTTTGACATGTTGAAAAACGTACAACAGAGTGTATAATAAATACCGGTTAGCTGTCCTTCATCTGATACGGCGGCCCACAGAGAAAAAAGACACTGAAAATCGGATTTAATCCTCGACAGCCGCATTTAATTAGCCTCACAGCCGTTATTATAAAAAAGGACACGCATCAGGACACGTCAGAAAAGTAGTGCGGCAAAAAAAAGAAAAGAGGCTCGGCAGATTCGTATTTTTTTTTTCACTTTTCACTTTTCGGAGGGCCTTTGGCTCTGAAGTGTCCCGAAAGGCGAGGAGCTGTTGTGTGGTTATTACTAAGAGTGATAAAACATCAGACGATAAGATGCTGATCTGTCTTGATTTGGTTTGATTTGAGTTGGATTGAAAAGGAATTTTATCGTTCTTTATTTTATACTTAGTTGTATATATAAGAAGGTTAGTTTCTTACATATTTTAGCATTTAATTATATCTGCTGTTTGTTAATCGTGCACTCTTTATTCAGTATTTGAAATACTAGAGTACATTAGACTAAGACTGAAAAAAAACTGAAAAATGAATCTTTTCACCAGAATTTGGATAACATCCTTTTTAATAGTATCAGGGTTTGCCTCTTTGCTAGAAGTGTCGTCGCTAGACAAGAAGCCTGCTAGATTACCTGACCAGTACTACTATCAAAGCATACATCAGTTTGAAAACACGCCATTTTTGCACTATGATGATTTTGTGACGAGTCCGATAAAAGAGACATCTAATGTCACTTTTAAACAAATAGACGAGTTGAATCAACTAGCCAGACCAATATTGGACAACTTGACAAGCGAGCATTTCTTCAGAATCTTCAGATTGAATTTATACAAAGAGTGTCCTTTCTGGTCCAACTCTGAAGGTTTCTGTATGCATAAATCTTGTGCGGTCGATACAATCGACGACTGGAAAGACTTGCCTGAGATTTGGCAACCTGAAGCCTTGGGTAAGATAAATATGGATTATAAAGAGTCAACCTCGGGCAAGAATAACAATGGGGTCGAAGATATCAGCGCAACGGCCGAAGTTGGCTTATGTGTGGCCTCTTCTTCAGCTTCAGGTGCTGCCTCTGATAAAGATTACTGCGAGTTGGACGAAATCAATCAAGACTCTGTATACGTGGATTTGGTTAAAAATCCTGAAAGATTTACAGGGTACGGTGGAGATCAATCATTCCAAATTTGGAAAAGCATTTACAATGAAAATTGTTTTGATATAGGTGCTAATGACCAGTGTCACGAAAAGAATTTTTTTTACAAGTTGATTAGTGGTATGCATTCTTCAATTTCAACTCATTTAACTAATGAATTTTTGAATTTGAAAACAAAAGAATATGGTCCTGATTTGAAACAATTCATGATCAGAGTTGGCGATTTTCCTGAAAGGTTCGAGAATTTGTATCTAAACTATATTTTAGTCTTGAAATCTTTGACCAAACTTGTCAATTCCGGTGTTTTAGATAAGCTAACGTTTTGTGATGAAGAAGAATTTGCGTTGAAAGATAAAGAATTGAAACAAGGAATCAAGAATCTGATTGCTCCATTCAGTGTATTAGCAGATAATAACAATAGTTCCGAATCGGCAAAAGCACCTCAACATGAATTTTTATTCAACGAAGACTCATTATTCCAAAGTGAAGACTCTTCTCAAATAAAATTGGAATTTAAAGAAAATTTCAAAAATGTTAGTAGAATTATGGATTGTGTTCACTGTGATAGATGCAGATTATGGGGTAAAGTGCAAACAACTGGTTACGCCACTTCTTTGAAGATTCTATTTGAATTGGATCACAATGACAATGCTGAAAATCTTGACATTTCGAAAATTGAATTGATTGCTTTAGTCAACACTTTTGATAGATTATCCAAATCCGTTAGATCTATCAATAATTTTAAAAAATTATACGACATTGCAATGTATGAAGAAGAAAACGGAAGTGCTGCTTCAACCACAGAAGACTCGATTGATGACTTTTTCTTGTCCACTTCCTATAATGTGAACGAAAACGTTTCACCTGAACAACTGACTTTATCGGTGAATGAGGAAACGACCCGTGATGAACCAAAAGAGACTTCTGGGTTTGTTGATGTTAAATTCCCAAGTTATAAAAGATTTGATAGCGACATTGATGAAAACGATAACAGATTTTTCCCTAAGCCAATTGGCGAAACTATAAAACAAGAATTTAATAATGTCATGGCAGCTTTACTTTTCGTTTTGAACAGCTACAGAATTTTCCCAAAGTTGGTTTACAACTGGATCTTGATTAGAGTGGTTTACTACTGGAACACATTCGTTGGTCATGTTCACCAAGATTTTGATTTCGATAGATTATATAGACTAGATTTATAATTTTGTGTGATGATTGATGGTTGATTCAGTGGTGTATTGTCATTTTACTCATTTTTTTGTTCATTTTTTACTTCTATTTACTTCTCCCCTTTCATTCAGTCGGTAGATGCTGAATTTTTGTTTAATATTTTCTTTTTAGCACAAGCATACAGGTAGGGGTATTTTCTACCTTTTCATTTTTATCTTTCTTTCTCAACATGTAGTTTAAATATAAATAAATCATAAAAATAAAAAAACACAGACATTGCATAGAATAATTCGTGTACAACATCAGACTAGTTAGCTTTTCTCCTTTTTTTAGTGCTGTCAACACCCACTTTTCTATTACTTACGCTAGTAGATCCCGTATTTTCATCTTTACCAACTTTACTCTTGTCAACTTCCTCAAACAATCTCTTGGCCTTGGAAATCTCTCTGTCCATTTTAAGCAAGTCTTGAATTCTACCTAACTTAACAGGATCTTTCCTCAATGCAAACATCACATCTTCAATTTTCAATTTAGCTCTTTTCTGAGTAAGCCGTATTTGATTGGCAGCCATAATTACATCCAGAAGGTAAGAAGTCAACACGTCTTCCAAAAAATGTATAGTTTCCACATTTGGCGACGAACAGTCACCAAACGCATACAAGAGAGATTTCAAATCTGTAACAAACAATCTTTGTCTTGACCGGGACGCTTTTTTAGCACTTGCCCCAGATGAATTAGCTGTATGTCTAAAAGATGATTGCGGTCTCGACGACAATGCCCTCGATCCTAAAGTCCCAACACCACCACTCGATATTTTAGAGTTATTTAAAACAGTCCCATTACTCTTTATTCCACCTGTGGGTATTTGCTTAGACGCCCCTGTACTTGTGTTAGAACTAGTTTTACCACTGTTGTTTTCCATACCAGGCGTTTTAACATTAGCCGTGCCTGATGCCGCTGGAGTGGCAATCTTTGCCGTAGAGATTTGGTTCGACGACATTGCCCTTTCGTATGGTGTATCAATACTTGCTCAAATCTGATCCATTCCCCTTAAAAAAGAACTCTTGTCCCTATGCTATTATATACTTGAATCTCACATTGAAATGTAACTTGTTTATTTTTTAAAGAAAAGCTGAAATGTTGTTGCACCGCCTTGATAAATATTAAATTTAGTGCAGTTTTGAAATTGCACCATTTTTTTGTATGATTTCCGACTGTTAGTTAGACTTTTCTTTACTGTGCAAGTTGTTGGAGTGAAACGTTCTATTTAGCTGTTGATTGCTTGAAGAGGATACTAAGCAAGAGAAAGACACCATAAAACCTCAGTTAGTCTAGTAAACTCGCTTAGATAAATCAAAAAATGAGCTTGAAAACTGAAGTTTTGCAGCAAGATCAGCCACCCACGTTTACCGAATCATTTGTGCCTTTTGATGATAAAGCAGGCTTGAACACACATTCGAAACTTAAAAAAATTGATAAAATTCTTTCAGTGGAAGAGATTGAAGATTTGATAGCTCGCGGTCACTGTATTGTGATTTATAACGGCAATGTCTTGAAGCTAGATCATTGGATTGATAGACATCCCGGTGGTGATAAAGCTGTCCATCATATGATTGGAAGAGATGCCACAGATGAAATGAATGCTTATCATAGTGAGGAAACGATAGCTACTTTTACAAAATACCGTGTTGGCAAAATCGACTACGATTGGGTGAACATGCTTCCTCCGATTCAAGGTGGTGTCTTCAAGACTCTTGACGGTGATGCCCGTGGTGGTGAAGGTGCCCATTTATTTGGACAAGTAGACGCTGATATAAAGCCTAAAATTCCACAAGGTACCATTTTAACTATACAAGATGATGAATTTTTTCCTATCCTTCCGGATGATCATCCTATCAGGGACCCACTACAAGTGATTGAGAACTATGATAACAAATTGGTGAAACAAGATTTAGAAAACCAACCCTCATTAGATTACAAGACACAACGGTTGTTATCTGTAAAGTATAATGAAATGCATCAAAAGATCATTGAAGAAAACTTGTACGACTGTCCTTATATTGAATATTTCAAACAGGCTTGCATTAACGTTGGTTTATTTTTATACTTTTTAACTTTTTTGAAATTGAAATGGTATTTCTTGAGTGCAGTTTCAATTGGTTTGTGTTGGCAACAACTAACATTTATAGCCCACGATGCTGGTCACATTTCAATTACTCACAACTATCAGATTGATAATATAATTGGTGTTTTAATTGCTGATTGGTGTGGTGGATTATCATTAGGTTGGTGGAAAAGAAATCATAACGTTCATCATTTGATTACCAACGATCCCGTTCATGACCCTGATATTCAGCATTTACCATTTTTTGCAGTTAGTTCTAGATTATTGGGAGATGTCTACTCCACATATTATGAAAAAACGTTATGGTTTGATAAATTTGCTAAAATTCTTGTTCAAATTCAACACAAGATGTACTATCCAATTTTGTGTTTTGGTAGATTCAACTTGTATAGACTATCTTGGGAGTATTTATTGACCGGTAAAGGTCCAACAAAAGGTAAAGCTGCTTGGTTAAGATATTTTGAAATTGCTGGATTATCTTTCTTTTTTTACTGGTTTTTTTACTTGGTTATTGGCTCGTTAGATACGAAAATGGAAAAATTCCAATTTATCATGGTTTCTCATATCACCACCATGATTGTTCATGTTCAAATCACATTGAGTCATTTTGCCATGTCAACTTCCGATTTAGGCACCTCTGAGTCCTTTGTGGCTCGTCAATTAAGAACTACAATGGATGTTGATTGTCCTGAATGGTTTGATTTTTTCCATGGCGGTTTACAATTCCAAGCTGTTCATCATTTGTTTCCAAGATTGCCAAGACACAATTTCCGTAAAGCTCAAGTGCATGTTATTGAATTTTGTAGACAAACAGGACTACATTATTCTATTTATGGGTTTTTAGATGGTAACAATCAAGTGTTGATCAAGATGGAAGATATTGGGAAACAAGTCAAGATTTTTAAAGATTGTTTGAATAGTATGAAATTAGAAGCAAATGAAAATAAAAACATATACGAAAAAAGAGTGGAAGAAGCTTTGAAAAATGATTAGATACACCCTTTTTTTCAAAGTGTTTAAATCATCATGTATATATAGATACACATACACATACACACTCAACATTTTTATTTATAAGTACGCTTGCAATGCGTATGATGGATACATATTTATATAGCTTTTTACGGAAAATAAAACAAAATTAAAAAAAAGTATTAATAGGGTTTATAAATTGTAAAATATTAAATTAAGCTGTCAAACAAAGCTCCGCTATCACTTCCAACGTTCTGTTGTCCACTCTTCTGCTGCTGTGGTTGTGAAGAAAGATTCAGTTTTTTTGTAGGTTTGATAGGTTCAAAACTGAACGAACCAGCTGCTGGCATGTTACCTATTGATGTTGAATTCAATTTTGAGTTATTAAAACTATTACTAGTGTTGACGTTGTTCCATCCTGATATGCTTGGTTTGGTTTGATTCGAGTTATCAGCAGCCGAGTTCCAATCTATTGCTGTTGAAGTTTGTTGGGGTTGTGAAGAGTGTGAAATCGGGGATGGTGATGGAGACGGCGTGGTTGATACTATCCGGTTAGCTTTAATAGGTTGCATGACTGAGAAGCTAGACGTGGAGCTAAAAGATGGAGTGTTGGCTAATGGAGACGATGCCGCTGCTCTTGTATTCATCTGTTGAGACAAGGAAGGTGAGGAAACGGTATTGCTTGGAGATGACTGACCAAACGATAAATTTGATGCTGGTTTTATGCTTGGTTTTGGTGTCACTATTTGAGATAGTGCACTAGCCTTTGGTGTTGGCTTCAAGTTCATTGGCTGAACATGTTTTCTACTAGTTGTGAAACTAGTTTGGTTATTACTGGCAACATTAAAATCTCCAAAATCATCGTCATCATTATCATCATTGTCACCAATGTTATTAACAATGTTCCTGTTATCTACAGTATCAAGAGGAATGGTAATATCACTACTGTTGTTGCTGCTCAACATACTGGATTGTTTGTTTGATTTTGGTAATGATCTTAGTCTCTGAGTGACGGATTGTTTAATTTCGGTTTCAACCTTATTCAAGACTTTAAAAATTAAAACCAAATCATTATCATTACTAATAAATTTGGTGAGCTTCCAAAGTTCAAAGAACACTGACTGTAAAATCAAGTCATCAACGTCTATTTCTTGTTTCCCAATTGATAAGTTTTTTTGTGAGGTTGAATTTCTAAAAATTGATAATTTTTCAAAAATACGCTCATACAATTGAATCATTGAGTTTAAGAAAACTGAGTTTTTGAAAGTTGCAGCTGAGGTCTTTTGAATAAATGGTAATAGTTTCTCAACAATAACATAAATGTCCAAGTTTTTGTCCTTCATACCATCAATCATTAAAATGAATGCTGATACAGTTAACCTTTTGATCTTCAAAGAAGATGTGGTACTAAATAATTGAGAAATTGCTGGGAATATTTTTGATGTGATAGAGGTATAATTCTCAAACTGTAAAAAGATCTTGAGGTTTGTTAATATTTTTTCTTGTAATTGAATATCTGGTTCATCTGAAGGGTTGATTGATATTAATGATTTATCAAATAATTCAGATAATAATTTTTCAAAACCAGTTGTATTTCTAGATGCAGTAGAGTCATTAGAATCTGACAATGCATTCAGTTTGTTCTGAATCAATGATAAGTTTTCAATCAACAATATTTTGAAGGTTGATAAGTTTAGCTGATTTAAAACTTTACTAAGCACAGGAAATATTTTATCGCTAAACGATAGCTGGGATAAGTCTCTACTCAGTAAAATTAAATTCTCACAAGTTAGCACAATTAAGTTTTCATCTTCTTTTGAAACTTGAACATTATTGTGATTTGCGTTCTTCTTTCTACTATTACCAGTCTTAGTTAAAAATGGCGTAATCAAATCTGTCAATATGGGTATAAATTTGTTGATTAGTAGGGCTTTTGGAAATTGATTGATTTTCAATTTCAACGAAGATAAAAATTCTAGCTTTTCTGAAACTGATAATGTTGGAAAGTCATCCAAGCTGTTCAATAATTTAATCAAATCGTTATTGAAAATTTGTGAATCAATCAAATTGTCGATGTTTATTGTTTCTGAGAGTTTTAAATAATCTTTATTTGATTCCAAAGTCTCAGATAACAATCTTATTAATACTGGAGTGTAATTTTCTGGGATATTTTTGAATATAGCATGAGTTGAAACATTTGGTGAGTTTAAAATCTTTTTCAGATTGTTGAAAGATCTTTCATATTCGAGTAGACTTGAATTCGAACAGTTTATCAAATAAGGGTCATTCTTGTTAAACAAATAATAAATTAAACACCCAGTAGAGAACAAATCATTGATTCTATCTATATTATGATTTTTGATTAGATTTGGAGAAGAAAATCTAAAGTCTATACTTAGAAATCTAGGTAATCTTGAGTCTATTGGATCAATAAACTTCTCTTTGAAATTTGAACCATCTTCTAGTTGTTCGATAAATGGTAACCCTGAAATCTTCCAATCGAAATTTTCAGTGATTAGCACAGAAGATGGATTCAGATTATTATGAACGGTATTGACACTTTGATGTAAGAACTTGAGACCATTTGAGATTTGTAATAAACCTTTAGTGATGATTATTTCATCAAGTTCAGATTTATTTACAGACTTTAAATCATTGACGACATACTCAGTCACAAATAGTAATCTACTCTTGTGCTCTTCTACAGGCTCAATGACTGTTAAAAAATTTGGATGTTTCAACTTGGAAAGATTCAAAATGTAGTTTTTCAAATTAGTCATTATATCATCCATAATCAACTGTTTGTTATTTCTGGTTAAAATACCATTATTCATCAATTTTGTTTCACACTCTTTTTTGTTAAACTGCCACACTGAACATTTTTTTTGTGTTGTCTTATGCTTGGCCGGGTATATTTCCCATGAACTATTCGATACAAACAAAGGATTAGATGAGACTGCATAGTTTGATTCAATCCCTGTGGATTTGAATACTTTAAACATTGTTTTCTTGGGAGTGGATGCCTTTTTCGTCACTCGGTATTCTCAAATCACAATCACAAACTGTCTCTCACACAACACTAAGAAGTCTACAATCTAACAGTTCAAATACCTAGATATAAATCACAGTCAAATTGTTACACCCCCCTAACTCAAACATATCAATCAAGTTGAAGAAACTCTTTAAAACCAACACATCGTCTTTGTATCATTTGTTTACAGAAAAGACGTGGAAAAATACAGAAACACGGCTGTGTTATTAAATAGTTTGTTAGTAATATGCCGATTATCGTGATTATTATGAAGAAGACAAATATGTTGAAGAGCATAAATGAACAGTTTACACTATCACCACATAACTACATAACTACACAACTATTCTCACGAGTCTTAACATTATTGCCTTCCAATTTATCGTTTGCCTGGGTATCAAGACCAGCTTTACCGCCATTCCCTTTGTTTCCTTTACTTCCCTTATTACCTTTTTTGTTTCCTTTACTTCCTTTTCCCTTACCTTTACCAGAAGCCCCACTAGTTCCATTTTGGCCACCTTTTGCTGTTTGCCTTGCATCGTAGGACCTTTGTAATGTTTTGGCGTAGCGCTCGTCTTCCTGGTCCTGTAGCTGTTTCGCTAGTAGCAAGTCTGGATCATTTTGACTTGAGCCAGTGATTGAGAAAGGGTCTTCTTGATCATTACTCAGTACTGGATCCGCTTCTTGAAACGTATAATCAGAGTAATCAATCTCGTGCTCAAAGGGATTTTTGGTCACTGGTTTTTCGTTTGCAGACACCGATTTGGATAAATCATTGTTGAATACTTGAAAATATCCTGTAAGCAATTCATCTGAAGACCCATTGACTGATTTCAACTCTTGCCATACAATATCTTTTTGATCTTTGAATCCTTCGTCATTGAGCAACAAAAATAACTCACCGTTATGATTTTTGTAAATCGTGTTGAAATGGTCATTTCGGAAGAATATCTTGAATGAGTTTGGCTCAATTATCTCTGACGACTCTTGTAACAACTTCAAACCTTTAGCAGTCAATTGAGTTCTATTTTCATTCAGTATTGAATTGATTTGTTTGAAATTTTGTAATTTCACCATGTCGGCCTCGCTGATGTCTTTGGTCTCGACATCAGTATATGCATCTTCGAGATTTATCTTATAGTTCGAATCGAATAACTCGACTATAGAGATTAAGTAATCTTGAACTTCATCAAAAGAGCTCAAACCTTCAGTTAACTCACTTGAGTCAAATAAAAATCCATGAATAACTTTTAGATCAAACAATGATAACAGCTTACTTATTCCACTATGTTGCCCGCCAAAATTTTCAACCAGTGGATCAGTTAGCTTGATATCGACGTTCAATCCGGTGTGCAAAACAGGCAAAACGTTAATAATTTCAGAGATGTTACCTTCTGTATCAAGTGACAGTATAATATTGGTCAACTCATTCAAGAGTGAATCTAGTGATACTTTGCGACGAACAAGTATGTTTTTCAATGGGACCAGATCCAAATCTTTAATCTTACTCTTTGCAATATTATCATCATTAGTAATGACCCCATTAACATTTTTCACATTTTTGTTTTTGCGGTCTGATTTTTTCGAAACATAGTTCCATCCCTGATCATCGTCACCAAAAGCGCCATTTCCACTACTCAACTCAGAAGTTAAAATCAATGTGTTGATAAACGAAATTATAAAACAAGGACCATTCTTATTTTGTAGTAAGATATTGTTCATGTGGTAGTCACCTTGCGGATCTGACCAATTTATTGTCTTTGTAGTGAATTGCAAGCTTTCAGATGTCATGATGATGGAATAATAAGCCAATTCAAAATTGCGTCGAATCTTTCAGCAACAATCACCTTATCACAATTGTAGAATTATCAGTCACTTGATATAGATTCATCATTTAATTAATAAAGTCCATTTTATTTATCACTATTTAAAGATAAACCAAACAGGCAAAAAGCCGTCTTTAATTTGGGGTTAAAAATAACACACGTCGATCGACCAAAATTGAAGTTCAAAATCGACGCAACATGAAAAGTTTCTTTTTTCAGTTTTCGAATGCTTTAAACCATTTTCACATCTTTTATCATGTTTTTCACCAGGTTTTACCAACATTCATAACTTCCAATATTATTTAAATTAATCAAAGCATTCTCCTTAAACGTTCATTTGCAATCAGGAGTTATTTCTACTTTTTTAGTTCTTGTTCTCAATAATTAGCGACTAATATTGAATATGCTCTCACTTCGATCAGCGCTCAGATTTCAAATATCTGGCAAATCATTTATCGCAAGAAGAAACTTCTCTGCTTTGATACCTAGAAGAAACATATTTGAGCATATACCATTAACTTCTGCCAAGCTTAGCTCTCGATTACTAAATGCCGAAACTATTGAATTGAACGATCAAGAAAATACTATACTAGAACTGTTACAAAATTTGTCAAAGACCAAACCGGTTCCAAAATCAAGCGTAAAGTACTTTGAGTTAGCAGATGCTTCGAAAAAATCATCATTACCTACTTTACCCAAAAATTTGGACCCTGATAATTTGAATTCATATATAACCGAATTAACCACTTTTAGGTATCACCCTTCATCTTACAAGATTATTGAAAATTCTTTACTTGAGATAGTAAATGAGGCTTCAGGCTTATTAACCAAACAGTCATTTATCAACATTATAATATTTTTACACTTTCACAATGAAGATATGAAAGCATACAAAGTGTTGGATGTGATGAATCAAGATACTGAGATTAGACAAGATGTCGATTTTGACAATATCTTTTTAGGATATGCAAATTCAAGAACAAATTATAAATGGAGAATCGAAAGACTGGAAAAAATGCAACTCAAAGATTTTGAAGCAAATGACAACACCTGGTACTACATTTTCCGTATGTTTAAAACGAATCCAGTGAAATTACAGTTATTGAAATTAATGAACGATTACCAGATTGATCACAAGCCGATCTTAACTAGCGCAATTTACTGCTTATCCAAGGAAGTGTCACCTCATGATCTTGTTGATTATCTAGAACAGCAAGGGATCAGTGAAGAAAATCAGAATTTGGTTAGTTTCCATATGAATAGAATACTAGCATGTTATTTGAATCATGATCAGCCATACGAAGCAATTGAAATGATTGAAAATTATCATTTAAATGAAAAATTACCACACTGTGTGATTAATTATGCAACTTTGAACATTTTCATAAACTATTTCCTAACTAAAAATGAAATTTATAATGCTTTTGCAATTTCCAGATTTTTCACTAGAAAATTTCACATTAAATCCCAAACATCGCTTGCTTCTTGCTTGTTGAAAAACTATCTTACAAATTGTCAATTTTTTGATAATTGGACAAGTGTTGTGAAAATCGCACTGAATATAATGCAGTCCAATCAGGCCAAACATGAGTTTATTCCAAACCAAACTATACTAAACTTGAAAAATTATGCTAAACTCCATGGAGTCTCGACATTTAATCTTTTCAATGACTATGGTGTTGAAGATATGAAGTTGAAAGACCAGTTGATGAAAAATTTACAGTGGTTTGGTGATACTCCAAATTTTAAACTTTCTGAAAACACACAACTTTTCATCAAAACTGCAGGATTAATAACTCCACCTGTCAAGTTGAAAAAAGTAAGTAAAAAAAATGGAAAGTCATTCAATCCAGCTGACCTTTTATAAAGTTGTCATACTTTCTCGCTATTTATATTCTCTTACCGCATCTCATATTTCAAAACTCAACTTCAAATCTGCTGCTTCAATCGAACAACTGCTAACTCTTATACGGCCTAGTTGACTCCATTTCTTTAACGCTCCCATTAGAAGCATGTGTTCACTTCAGTGTCTTATTAAATTTGTACATAGTTTTTTTTTTTTCTTTTTTTCAACCTTTTTTAATATTAGTTACTACACTTTAGTTAGCAATATATGTATGTTTCATTAATTTATTAGATTAAAACCAAGTTATCAGAGCAACTTGGTTAATCAAAAAGTGGTAAAAAATGTGTTTGAAAAGGGAAAAGTGAACGTTGTAAATTTGAAAATGCAATGATCAAGTTTTTATTTTGAAAAAACAAAACTAAAAACTGATTTTGAGCATGAGAAATAATAGTAAAATCAATAAAATAGCACAGAAAAAGCAAAAAGAGATTTAGTGGAGAAACAAAAAGATGAAATGTATGTATATAGTAAAGAATAGTGAAAGGCAAGGATGAAACAATATAAGCAAATAAACAAACATAAAACAATCATAAATAAAAGCATAATGTAATGTAGTAAACTGAACTCGAAATAATGAAACAAAAAAAGAAAAGTTATTAAAAAAGCATAAATTATTGAAAAAAAGAAAACACAAAATGTATAAATAATGTCATTAATTTTCTTTTGTAGAAATATCATGAGATCGCAACTGCGATAAATTAATTTTCAAAAGATAAAAAACACATTAAATGAAAAAACAACCATACCATAAGGACCATAAATGTATAAATAAATTAAAAAAGCATAAGCAGGAAAACCAAAAGTGGTATAAAAAATAGAAAAAAAAAAAAAAGAATTAAGAAAAACAAAAAAAAAGGTTGTAACAATTTCGAAAAAAAATGCAGTTAACGCACTGAAAACAGTAAAACACACTCATACAAACTAGTAAGAGACCAGCTATCAAAAGAGGGCATGCATGAATGAAATAAATAAAAATGGAAAAATAACACACAGGTAAATAGTTCATTGTGTAAAAGGGATTAAACAATAAAATGTGATTCATGATAATCATTAATTGATCTTTTTGAGTAAACTTTAAAGTTAGACTATTGCTTGTGTTGATTATATTGATAAAATGTCATCGTATCGTTCTCTTCTCCACAGTATTGCAAGAGTAATAGAAAATACAACTTTGGGCCAAAACACAAAATACTTGAATCAGTTAATATTTTACCTTTTTGGTAACTGGGGTACTACCATCAGTATTGGTGGTTTTTGGTGTGATGGTGTTTTCAATTGAGGATCTATCCCTCTTGGATGCACCAGTAGCCGGATCACCTGGTGGTGATTTAAAGTAATGATTATCATCAACGTCATCACCAGTACTCTTGCCACCACTTGGAATCCCACTTCCGCTACTACTATCATTACCGCTGCCACTCGAAGCAGAACCATTTGCAACATCGCCTGTTCCAGAATTACTAGCAGCGTCATTAAGATCACCGCTAAATTTGTTCAAAACGTCACCATACAAATCCAATTTATCTTGTTCAATATTTGGAGTTTCAGCTAAATCTGGAGTTGGTGCAATGAAAAAATCATCAACTTTAAATTCGTCTAAATTGTTACTTGTGGAAAATAAATTTTGACTATCATTACCCTCTTGGTTATCATTGTCATTCTTTTTACCTAAACCGTTTGTCAGCTTATTGATCCACTCATTGATTTGTTGTATTGAAGATTGCTGTTTATTTAACTGATCATTAATACTACCAATCAGAGGATTCTCATTCTTTTGAACAGGAGACGAAGCATAAGAATTATCACCATTATTATTATTGTTACTATTATTATTGCTAATAACATTATTGTTTTGGTCATTTTCATTGTTGATACTTCTTTGTAAATCGTTTGGAAACTGAATTTCGTTCGCTGTTGAAGGTGGTAAACCAGAAGATGGGATTTGGGGATGGTGACCTGTAAGTTGAGAAGTAGGCATATCATGTAAGTAAGAAGTAGGGGTACCTGGCAATAGTAAGTTTGACGGAGTTGGAGGTGCCATAGCTCCGTTACTAGGAGTTAAATAAGATTGTTGCATGACAGGAGAAGTAACCATAATTTGAGGAGATGGGTGATTACTGTCATTCAAATAATGCCTATTTGAATTTATCAATTGAGTAGGAGAAGGAGGACCTGTATTATTAGGTATTGATTGATATTGTTGAAATTGTTGTTGTTGCTGTTGTGGTTGTTGTGGGTGTTGATAATTCATATTATGATTAGAATTCAAATCATTATCGTTCAATATCATACCTCTATTGAAAAACGAATTATTATCAAATTGATCGACATTTCTATTTTCTGGTCCTCTACGAATTTCTTGAATTGAAGATTCAGAGTTTAATTCAGGACTAACAACCGTTTCAATCGGAGATACGACAGTTGAAGGATGAGTTGGGCGAGCAGGATTTTGGCCAAGAGTTTCTAAACCTAAAGCACTTGGAATATTACTGTTGACTGAAGGTGAAATCTGAGGACCTGAAGAATTGTGAGCGGTATCCATCAACATTAATCTATTGTTATTTGATGGTGCGTACAACGGAGAAGGATAGTTACTACTATATTCATCAAAATTATTGCCATTATTAGAAAACTGAGACTGCTGTTGTTGCTGTTGTTGCTGATTCTGAAACTGTTGTTGCTGTTGTTGTTGTTGTTGACCGATAGACAATGACCGTTGTTGATGAGCTTGATGACGCAGTTGCTGAGGATGAAACTGTTGCTGTGGCCTAAACTGCTGTTGACGACGAGCAATGCGTTGCTGTTGCTGTTGCTGTTGTTGTTGTTGTTGCTGTTGTTGTTGTTGTTGTTGCTGCGGTTGTTGCTGTTGTTGCTGCTGCTGCTGCTGTTGTTGTTGTTGTTGTTGTTGATGTTGTTGCTGCTGCTGTTGGGGGCTTTGAATCTGTTGTTGGGTAAGAGGCGGAGGAAAATTTTGATAACCTGGAAGGGGTGGGTGAAAGAATGGTTGCTGATGTGGAAGGTGCTGTTGAATTTGTTGTTGAAGTTGCTGTTGTCGTTGCTGTTGGAATTGTTGTTGTTGTTGATGATGATGTTGTTGTTGCTGTTGTAAGTTAAAATCATTATTATACCTTGTTGTAACTAAATCCATAACTTCATTTTGATTATGATTATTTGAATTTTCAATCGACTTGAATGAACCATTACCATATAAAGTGGCTAAAAATCTTAAAATTTTTTCAAGAGTGTCTGATTGAGCTTTATGCCTTTCTCTAGCAACAAAATTTTCTTTCCAAAGTAATTCATTATCTTGAACAACTCTTTTCAAATCATCAGAAATCATTCTTTGTTTTTGTTTCATATTTTCTAATTCTAATAAAACAGCATTAATATCAACTTCTTCTTCATCACCTTCTTTTGATGATTTATTTCTAACAATATTATCTAATAAATTTTCTTTATCTTTAATAAAATTTGGATTTTCAAATTGCCAAATTTCTTCACTTTGAACCAAAGAACCAGAATTAATATCTTGTATCTTATGCCAACCATACATATTAAGTTGTCTAACAAAAGAGGCAAAATTATTATGTTTAAAATATTTTGGTAATACAAATTTCATAAAATTTTCACGATCTTTAACTTGAAATGCTTCTCCATTTGGTAACCATGAAATATACTTTGAATTTGAATCATCATTAACCATATTCCATAATTTCATAACAAATGCTGGTCTTTTTGAAGGAGCGTTTGATAAAGAATTTGAAATTTTTTTAGATTTTGGCTTTTTAAAAACGATTCCACTTGGCTTGCTAGTATTATTTAACTGTAATAAATTCGACTTATTATTCAAAAGTTCATAATGTTGCTGTGATCTGGTTAATGAATTTTCAGTGATTGAGCTTTGATTGTTATTATTATAAACATTATTATTTGTATTATTAATATTACTAATTCTTGATAATGCATAATTATGAGAGGTATCAATTGGATTTATAGTTTCGATAGATTCATGATTGGAAGTATTAGAAGAATTCACAGTGTTGGTAGTGTCTGTAGTACTGATGGGAAAACTGGCCACTTGTTGTTGTTGAGAACTTGGAGTTGTGACAATTGGTTGAGCCGTTGATGATGATGGAGTCGACGTTATATCTTCAAATCTGGCTAGTTCTGTTGTTGGTACTGGGTCTGTGGTTCTTGTACTAGTTTCATCAGAATTAGAATTTATAATTTCAATCTGTTGTTGATTTGATGATGAGTTGGAATTGGACATTGCAGCTGGATTTAAAACGTTAACATCTAATTTCATTTCAACTAGTCAACAAAGGAACAAATAAATATTCAAAAAAAAGTCCCTTAAAGATTGAAAAAACTTTTGAGGAAATGTTCAAGCTAAGCTAAGCTACCTAGTTTTTCAATCAAACACCTCCCCTTTTGATGTTTAACAGTAAAAAATATTTGACACTTAGTTGAAAACAACACTTGAATAATTTTATATCAACTAGTTTTTCCTCTATCTTTTACTATTTTGACTTGTATTGGTGACTTCAATATCCGATATGTCAAAGAGAAATAGAAAACGAAAACACAGCCTATGTATATGTGTGAGTATTCTTACAGAATGTCGTCTGCAGTACCTTCTCTTTTTTTTTTTTTGTTCTTTCTCTTGAAAGTCGTACAAATGTAACTAAATGAAAAAGGAATGAAGGAAGGTGAGTTTTAGTTTAGGTATAGTGAAAGAGAAAAAGAACAAGTGAAAAAGGGGAAATGCAAAAGGGAAAGAGAAAAGAATTGGGTGGAAAAAAAAGGAAAATATACAAAAAATAATAACAATCTATCTCACCCTCACTTTTTAGACCGTTTTTTCCCACTGAAAAAAAATAAAAATAAAAAATTTAAAAAACCACAGATTAGTAGGCAAATTGAGCTACAATTAAAAGGGTTATGTAATTGGAGAAGTACAAAATGTTGACAAAACGAATTTGTTTGTTGACACTTGTTCAGAGATGTTCAGTCAGTGCCATAAACTAAACTAGCTAAATTATTTTGATCAACAACTAATTAATTGGCTTCAAATATAGTACTGTTTGTATATATATCATTTAAACAAGACTATGTATATACTCTAAGTAATAGGTCCCCTACTTATTATATGTATATAATACACATCCAACCACCGAACCAAATAGAAAAAGAAAAAAAGACATAGAAAGAAAAATATCACGGCTGTGCACATTATTTCATTATTTTAATGCCGGTGGGATGGCAAATTATTACGTAAAGCCCGTGGGCTTGCAAAAAAAAAAAAGAAAAGAAAAAGAAAAGAAAAAAATTACACAGAAAAAGAATAGCACAGCCTTGGAAAAGCAGTATTTGTACATGACATAATTGATTACATCAGAAAGAGACCAGCTAGGGCCCTACGCTCTCCTGCGGTGTAGCAAATCCTTTGCCGGGTAATTATTTTTCAGTATAATATATGGCAATATATCTGGCAATAAATAGTGTATTTATTTACTTGTATGTCATATGGCTGGTGTTCAATATAGTTGGGTGGCTAGTTAAACTTAGCATATGTGGCTAATATGTGGCTAATATGTGGCTAGTGTTTTACCGATGTACCAAAATAGTGTACATTAAATATATCTCTATCTATCTATTTATTTTTCAACGAGCTACTTACTGCCGTATAGTAGCACACTCGAACCAGGATTTAATATTCTTGATGGATCAACACTGATTTTGAGCCTTCTTTTGAAATCCTGCTTGACCAGGTCGTTGCCAGTGCCAGTCTCAACAAATTGCACCTCTTCACCAATGGTCACTTTACTCAGTTTTTCAATTTTTTCATTCACTATATCTGAACAAACCAAGAAACTGCCTTGGTTTCCCATATCTTTTGTTGTGTAATTTTCAGTTTTGTTATTCTCGGCAAGAATTAATTCTTGAATATCATAAACTTTTTCCACAGAGCTATGTTTGTTTAGATACTGAAGTAATTTCGAAACTTGTGATCCTTCAGCTCTTATATACGCCAATCCGTACGAGTTGAATTTACTACTGATCAATTCAACTTGACTGGCTTCTAACTTGTCAATGATACCAATTTGCAAGTTATCCCAATCCACTAATTGCTTGAATATTTTATTCGAATTGAAAAATTCGAGATCTTCAATCCCGAACAAAATCAACTTTTCCTCAACTGATCTGTACTGCTTTGTATTAGCTTTAAACTTAAGCTCCGTGATCAACCCAACAGTTGCATTCAAGTCACAGAAAAAATGGAAAAATTCATCATCTTTAACTCTATCCAAGTTTAGAATCTGCCCATTTGGTAAAACAACAGTGATGCCAACTAACAAACTTTTCGGTATAATCTTGTTACTAATCACTACATTGTCCTTTTTCATTTCGTTACTCACAATGCCTATCTTATGTAAAAACAAAGATAAATAGTCAATTTTCTCTAGATTTCCAAATTGGATCAATCTCTCTTCCGTTTGAATCACCTTACTCAACTGTTTGTCAGTACCGTTCACTTGAACAACACCATCAGCTTGATTAATTGAAAGATCTTGGTCCATTTCGCTGAGATCAACATACACAGAAATATGTTTTTTCCCATCACTCTCTAGCTTGTTTTTAGTATATTGCTCGTAACTGGTGAAAACAGGCACTTTGAATTTACTACAATTTGCGAGAACGCAAGAAACTTGAGCGGTGCTCTTTGGCTTCAACACCAAGTCTTTTGTTTCAATACCGGTCTCTCTAGTCTTGAGCAAAACGTCGAACCAACTGTCATCCACTGCGACAATCTCTTTTAAATCGTCATTGTAAATCTCCTGATTCAACTCAGATCCTATCTTCTTGATACATCTTTTGAATAACTGAAAATCAGCATACTCTATTCCACCATTTAAATTTTCCAAACTTGTTGTAGACCCATTTGGAAACAAATATGCTGGAGGATCCTGTATCGTTAAATTTTTGCCTAATGAGTGTCCAGCACCCATTGCTGCTACAATAAGAAACAATTGAAACATGAAATTTGAATCTGGTTTCTTACTTGTTGGCGCAACATCTTTGGTTCGTCTTTGCGTCGTCTTGTTCATTCTTCCCCACCTCACGGCTGAACGACAGACAACCAACCCAGGTCTCCTGAAAAACATTTGAATTGACATTACTTGATTAATTTTATGCATCGTGATCAAATAGCTGATAGTCAGCTCATATTCAAATTTGAATAAATCCTGTTTCTTGTAATTTAAACAAATGTCAAAATGATCTATCTACCCTACCCCTCTCTCCACATTTTGTACATTACTTCCCCCCTACGGAAAACACATCCTCGCACAGGCTTCTGAAAATATTCTTTATTTCATCACTATATACAAATTATTCACCTATGTAAATCCAGACGTGGAATCGGGTGTAGTTGCCAAAATGTGACCACATCACAAAAGAGAGTAGACACCATTTCAATATCTCACACGACATTATTACCACTACACCACTCAACAAACAAACACCTTTCAAACTACACAAAAACTTAAAATTTGCCAACCCTACCTGTACTTAAATAAGTTGACACCGACACCAACACAACAAATGTAACCTACATTCCTTCTTCTTCAGGCCAAATCAAACCCCGTTTACCAGACTACTTCATCTTGGCCATAAAGTTGTTGTTCTTACAATGCTGAACATTCTGCTTCTTGATCAACTTACGCTTGTACTTGAAGTAGTCC
Organism: Ogataea sonorensis; assembly: GCA_037951595.1. NCBI lineage: Eukaryota > Fungi > Ascomycota > Pichiomycetes > Pichiales > Pichiaceae > Ogataea > Ogataea sonorensis. Next base: position 1,244,312 of record JBANDG010000001.1, on the reverse strand, counting down.
TCATTCTTTAGTTTCTCCAACTGAGCTTCTTTGTCAAGCAACGTCCACAACCATTCAGGGTATTCTTCGTCTTTCTTCGCTATTGTAGGTTTTCCAGACTTGAACAAGTTCAAATTCATATCTGTGCCTTCTTTACATGATGACTGTAAACTTGTTCTTGTTATTGAAAAGAAACGTATGCTTTGTCTAGTTATAAACGACATCTTTATTATAATTATAATTGTAATGCTAATAGTCTTATCAAACCGCTATATAACTGCACTAACTACCTTGTCTTCTACTTGTTAATCAACACTTTTTGATACCATACACATTGATATACTTAATCTACTCACTCTCTCTCTCACTTGTTATTTTTCACCACTGAAAAAGAAAAAGAAAAATTCGTCTCAGCTTTTTTTTTACTCGCTTGAGAAAGGGTCGTGCATTTACTCAAAGTTCTTAAGCGTATTTTATCTACTTGTCTAATGTTTAGTGTAAACTATTTGACTACTTCAAACCTATTTATCAGCATCTTATGCCTTGATCGGATAAAACATCCTCAAAAAATACGCCCACCATCCTTCACGTAACAGCAGCTCATATCTTTTCAGTCTTTGCAGATCTTTCTTATCTTTATCCACATCCAGTAATTCTTGTCTTTTCAAAATTAGTGAGTGTCTAGCATTCAACATTCTTTTGATCTTCCATTCTCTGTAGGGTAGTAGAAAGATTCCACTTGCAAAACAACTCACCAACACTAAAATCTGGCAGTTAAGAAAAGGTTTTGGTTTCGAATAATCAACCAACCGTAATGCAACAAGTTCGGCAAAAATGTATGGAATACCACAAATTAAAGTAATCATAGCAATCGCACAAGATAAATCATCACCACTACCTCCAACAACATCTGCTGCTAAAGGTGTAAAATTGACCCAATTTATACCTAGTAAAAAACCAGAAATAAACCCAAATCCCATCATTTCACTATAAGTCTTGATGAAAATCCAATAAACACCCACTAACAATGCAATTAAAAATGAAACAAATATTGTAATATTACATCTTCCAAATTGATCAGATATATAACCTAATGACGGTCTTCCAATTGTTTGAGCAACACTTTGTAATGTAGTAATGATTGCACCTTGAGAAGCTGATAAGCCAATAGATGTCGAGAATGAGGACAAGGAGAATAATAAAATAGCATATGACAATCCATAGATTGAATTCCACACAATGATGTATAAAATTGGTTTTTGTCTTAATATTCTTGGATTGTAAATTTTTTTACACTCTGCCCATAAAGAAGTAGTTGATGAATGCATCTTCTTTCTAGGTCTGATCAAACAAACACAAACCACTAAAGCAAATGCAGAAACACACCCCATCATTCTCAACCCCCACTTATAGTCTCCTGTTTTATGAATTATAGCTTGTGAAGATCTACTAAATACAATACCTGCTAACCCTGCACCTGAAACACCAATACCAGTAGCAATTGATCTTCGTTTCAAGAACCACATTGGTATAATTATCATGCTGGGACCGGCAGCTAATAAGAAACCTATCGACATCAATAATCCTTGAAATATCACCAACTGAGTCACTGTCTTTGCTATTGATGCTAACCAATATGATAGAAACTCAAGTGCAATACCCACACACATGACTATTCTGAAATCAAATCTCTTGATCAAAACTAATGAAAAACTAACAAACATAAAACTCAATCCTAATGCTAAACCCCCAATTAATGCATAAATCTCTTTACTTCCACCAGGAAATCTGTCTTCTTTTATATAAAAATTAAGATAGACTCCAAAAACACTATTACCACCCCATGCAAATGTATTAATACCACACACACATGCTGCTGCCATCCAACCCCAGAACGTACCATCTGGCGGTCTATCAATAATGTCTTGCACATTAAACTGTCCATCATTGTCATTGTTGATCGAAACGTCTTTTTTTAGGGGACTTGTATCACCACAATCACTACCCACAAAATTCAAACCCACGGGGTCTTCAACTTTTCCTTCCTCATGCTCAATCTTGGTCAACTCGTTGTCGTCTTTGACAGCTTGGATTATCGAAGAAGTTCTTGAAATCAACTGTAGCGCTCCTATTGAGGATAACACTCTTGAGACAGGTTCCTTACCACTACTCGTCCCCTCAACAACATCACCATCATAATCACTATTGTGAGTACCTCTCAAAGCGGTGAGAGATTTCACAGACTGAATCTCTTTTAAAGAATCACTAGAAGAAGAGTCAATTCTCTCACTCAGACTTAAACTCTCTGCCATTTCACTTCTTTTGGCTCCTTTTCCAATGCCCGTTTCTTCTTCCTCTTTGCCGAAACTGCTCTACTAATGCAACTACAGAGTTTTTCAGCTAATGAACTTCCTTCATAAGCCATAAATGTATCTATATATACACCAGATGGCATCTCGATAACCACAGTTTTATCTTCAACTACTGATATAATAGCTATTAGTAATAGTCACCCAGAATTAAAACAATAGCTTATCTAATTGCGGAAAGTGTTCCGCTTGGCAAAAGGTTTATATCCGAAACTCCAGATCTTGTGTGGAGTGAGCGGTACAATTCAGCCATGTCTACAGAATGTGTCAGTGTTACTTTAGCTTAAAATAAGATATCAGTATGTATATATATTTACTTATTTGAACAACATCTTGTTCTGGCTTTGCAAAATTACATAGAGATCATGCTACAACACATCCCAAACGTTTCGCCTTTTCAACAAATTGTTTGTCTTCAGGGCTGTCCAAGATAGGCAACCCGTCGTGTGTCTCAGCGAAGGAAATATCCATAACGTTTTTAAAGAACCACACGTCCTGTTCATTGAGCAAGTTCTGTGAGTCGAGTTGAACTACACCATCTGAGTACTTTAATGTCAAGACTTTTAATAGCTTCCAATCTTGCTTATTGATTCCATCTATCTGGATGGATGCATTATTTTTGTCACCTAGATAGATCAAATCACTAGCTGTACTACATTGATAGATTAGATTCTTGTATAACATGGTGTAGTCTTTCAACAAACCATAGTCAACAGTTTCTGTTGCAATGGCAAAAGGAGATGACCTAACTTGAAATTTTGCAAAAATGTTAGAACCCCCATACGAATGTGTTTTGAATGTGTTGAACAATGGTAGAATGACCATTTTTTTAAATTTATCATTCTGAATAGGATTCACTATGATTTGCTTCACATCATCAAAGTGTTTCTTGAAGTAATTAATCATTGCAATTGAGTTCCAAATTTGGTTTCTGCCTTCTGTAACGTAGAAATTTGTGAATATGCTTATCGTTTCAGGCGTAATTTCGATATCCTCATTACTTGCTACTGTTTTTTTAATGAACTTTAGCGCTTTTAACGGATCGTTGTATTTTTCAACAATGAATTGTACAACCGAATTGAAAATATAGTTGTCTGTTTTGAAATACTGAGTCACATCGTCAGACACTATCCTTGATTCAATTAGTTTACTTTTCCACAAATCAAAAGTAATTTCGTCTATCAAATCTTTATTGTTTTTCACAAATTCTAGTTGGACCCATTGCTGTAGTACGTCTTTAAGTATATTTGCAAATTGCGGTTTCAAGTTCACATCTAGCTTGATCATTATCTTTAATAAAGACATCTTGATTACTGGATCTGTCAACATTTCGTAAATTATTAAAAAAGTTGAATTATTTGGCGTTATTCTCAAATATTTCATATTTTCTAGCACCTTAATGATGTTCAAACCTCTGTTTGACCCATCTAACAAATCATGCTTCTTTTCAAATTTTTCTTCACTGTTTATATTTTTTCCATTTCTTGAGTTACGACTCGATTGAAGTAGCCCAAATAATATTAGATTAAAACTTTCAACATTCAAGTCTTCAATATTGTGATCTTCCATCTTGTTAAAAGCCAAAGCCACTAAATCAATTCTTCTCATTCTAATAAAACATCCTACTATCATGTTGATAGTATCCACTGAATGAAGATACTCAAAAAAGGCAATATCATTGATGAAATCAAGTAGTAAATTCATTAATTGCTTGTTTGATATCACATTTCTATAATCGTGGCTTACCAACTTCCGTATATAATCTTGAAAGCTTACTTTGTTTAAATTTTCAGTTGGAAAAGCAGGAAGTTTGTCCTTTTTTTTTCCTTTAAAAATGATAAACTCTTTAAAATATTTGTCCCTTCCCATGATCTGATTAGACCGTAATGGTATCAATTTTATGAAATTATCTAAAACGGACTGAGAGTAGTTTTCAACAAAAACATTTTTCACTTGACCATGGATATGTTTTTTACTATAAAGACTGTTTTCAATCTTGCTCATATCATGCGAATCGTCATCTATTCTCTTATCAGACTCAAACGACAACCATCCATCGCTGGTACGATTGTTAACACTATCAGCGTCATTAGAACTTGGCTGTTTAGAAAGCTTCTCGAAATATTCCCATGATGGTAATTCACGGTTATTACTGATGATTGACTTATCAAAGAGTATATCGGTTCGATTGCTGAAAAATACAGTGGTAGTAATGTTTTTCTTTTTTTCAAGCGGAACTAAATCTGTATACCGGAGAAAGTCTTGAGGAACCATTGAATTCCCAATTGACTCTCCTTCACTTAAAGAACAACTGAACCGTTCAGAATTCAAATACTTTCTCAGCTTATTCCATGAATACTGATGATGGTAACTACGACTGACAGGTCGACTGAAACCACAAACTGCACAACTTTTACTGGATTTTCTTATCGTTATTTTTGAAGCAGTGAACATTTCCTGGTTTTGCTTCACTTCTTGACTTGATTCTATGACTGATATGATTCAATTTCTTTAATTCACCTATAAATTTATATCTTCAAAAACCAATTTGTTGCTAGTCAATTACTGTCTTTAAAACAAAAAGAGTTACTTAATGAAAATCAATCGTTTTTTCTTATTGACCCCTCTTTCCTCCCCACATTTACCTTAAATGGTGTTTGTGCGGCGATTTATATTTCTTTGATAAAAAAATTAACTAATCAAATTCTAGATCACGTGATATCCATCATCGTACACTGATACTATAGTTTATTCGGTTAAGTTGGAATTTGAATATTTATAAACTAGTCAACAACTAATAGATAAGTATATAATCGCTAAAAAAGAATCTATTGCAATGGCTCTGAAGAGCTGCTCAATCTGTTTAAATGTAGATACACATCTGTACCGTAACCTTCCATACTGATCATTTTCAAATCTCCAGAGAAATATCTCGCATACAATCTACTATGAGGTAAGCCCACACCTAGACCCATAAATGGAGGTTTATTAACACCACCAAGACCTCTTTGCTCTTGTAAATCAGACTCATCATCGTTCTCCAATTTTTCAGCAGAGGTGTAGAAATACGTCCAAACTAATGGCATTGTAGAACGTGCAATTCCACCTCCTTCGTCAGACACTTTTATCGTAATATCTTCTTGACCTTCAGCCACAATCACTTTTATTGGAGGATAATCAATATCTTCAATATCTACATTAGGATTCAATTTGGCGTGATGTTCAATTGTAGCTCTGAGAGAATTTTTTAATGTTTCAAACAACATGTGGACTAAGTGTCCTGGAACATACATGAAATGTAAATCTTTAGGCGCATATAATTGTACTTTTGGTGCATCCATGATATTATAATGTTCTTCACATGCAAATCTAGCAGCATCAATTGCATCTTGGGCAATTTCCATCACATTTGTATTCAAACAGATGATACCAACATAGTCCTCATTATCAATATTACCAGACCATTGTTGATTAATGGCTATAGTCTGACCAATCAACATACGAATTCCAATTCTACTCATATAAAAACGATCCAAAAATTGATTGATCGAATTGTCCAAGTAAGGGAAATTGTTGTTTCTTTTCCAATTTTGAACACCCCTAGCAATAGTGGACACAGTTGCATCATGTCTTTTCTTAATCTTCAGCAATGTTTCGGTGACCGCTTTATTGTAAACGTAAACTTCGTTTGGGTATGTGATGTTTTTAGGCGCTGGTAAATAATAAGATTTTGAGAAAATTTCTTCATCATTGATATGGTGATGTGACTGATTTAAATTCTTGACAGAGTCCGAGTCATGTGAGCTACTGTTATTATGGTGCAATCTTGCTCTGTTTATAAATACACCGTCATCTTCAAATACATAAGGTCTTTTGCTCGTGTTGTTTGAGTTTGTTGAGCTTGTTCCATGATGCAAAAACCCGTTTTCTGGAGTATACAGTAGACTTTTCAACTCATCTGTAATCTCTGGTTTTTTCAAAGTCGTCAACTCCTCGAAAGACTGAGCGTACCAGTCTCTGACCAACTCTATAGACGGCTCTTTATTCAAACCGAATGGCAACTCTTCTAATTCTTTGACTCGATGACTCAACCTTATTGGTAACTCTTTAACGATGAATCTATTAGCGTGAAATAATGATCCTGGTGATGGATTTGATCCAAACTGCACCATTTGTCGCAAAGATACCCCTGTTTGTGGTATTTTAGCACATTGATAAATTTGATCCCTAAGAGGCTGCGTTAGTTTCCACATAATCGAGTGTATACTAGTAGTTGTGATTTTGTTTCAATGAATTTAATCACACTTGTATTTAAAAATCCGGGGCAAGCTAGAACTGAAATTTATACGCCGTGCTGTAAAATTTAAGCCAAACTGTACGGGATATCTCAACTGGACTACAACTTATATTTCTTTCACAGCAAAAAGGAGTCTTCCACAAGAAACCAACTGATAAGATTTGAAGTATTTTGAAAATGTGACAACATTTGCAAGAAGCGCCTGTTTTTCAAGATGATCTTACCTTACTGCAATTGAGTCACATTGCATCATCAACAGGTAATTTCTCACTTTTTTTCTTGTTTTCTTTTTTTGTAAATGTACTCAAGCCGCAACTTGTCGGCCAAATGGTAATTTATTTTTCACAAGTTGAAAATTCAGTGGTGATATATTGTTTGACATCGATCAGTAACAAAATTGGTTTACTAGAACACATAAGTTCAACCAATAAACAATAACCTGTAGATACACAATGACTCTAAGTTAAGTAACAGTTAAGGATCACATAGGTAAATAAAATTAAGCAAAAGAGGTTGAAAAACCAAAATTATAAAAGCAAGTGATAAACATTAGTTGTAGAAATAAAATTTATAAAGCAAAAACCACCGAAACCTACTAAAGACACAACTAAAAAAAAAATATAATAAAAAACAAAAGTAAAAGAGAAAGTAAAAAACTAAAAAAAAAACAAAAATACTTATCAAAATACACACAGACAAACAGTAAATCATTAACTGTACAAACATAACAAAACCCAATCCGAAGCAATCAACGGCCAGCAACAGCAGTCATCACAACATCGTTCACGTCATTCAACAGATTTCCCATTCTTTCTCTTCCGTAATTAATGTTATCATTCAACAATTGTGTAATTCTATCTTTACCGATCATAAATCCACCCACTGAATTTCTTAAATAATCAACTAAATCAACATAATTATCAAAGGAATCAACAGTAATGAATTGGAATTGAATTCCAATTAAAATCAATGACAAAACCAACATAAACGGCATCCAGAAAAATAGTAATCTTGTATCTGAATTGATTGTCTGAGGTGGCGATTTCAAAGAAATCATTCCATCATTAGCAACGCTTGAGTTGACATTGGTCTTACCTTCGACGGATGAACTCAACTTTATTGATAGCAAAGAAGAGCCCTGAGTAAGTTTCAATTCTTCAATAGATGCATCGTCTTGATGACCTCTGTAATTAACAAGTTCCCTATTAGTCGAGTCACCAGGATACAATTCTGAGTAGGATGGTAAAACTTCATTTTCAGTCATTTCAACTTTTTTAAGTCCTGCACCACTACTGAATGCTTTTCTCATTTTACCCCACAAGTTGTATGAAGTAGCCATAGAATTAGCCAATTCAGGATTTTCATCATCTAAATCGCTTTCAACAACACTTGGGGACTTCAACTTGCTATTTTGAGACTTGGTTTTAAATATATGAGTATGTTTCTCAGTCACAACAACAGAATTCTCCAATTGGTGATTATCAACATCATCCTCATTATTATCTTCATCATCAGCTTCAAATTCAGAATCGTACAAATCATATTCATCCTCATACTCGCTTTGACTACTCTTATAATCCTTAGAATGAACAAAACTATCTTGACCCACACCAAAATCATTTTCAACATTCTTATCTTCATAGTCAACTGATTTTTCACCATCATCCTCATCCTCATCACGATCATAGAAATCGGATAAATTCAAGCCTGGTTTATGCATTTTCACAAATCTAGGTTGCATTACATCGTCATCAAAAACTGATTCAATTGAATCGTTTGATAATCTTCTAATGTTATTTGAATTCACATTTCTAGAATTGTTGATTGACATATTATCAACTTCTTGTTCAAAATCAATTAAGTCCAACACATTTGAATCACTGATTTCTTTTAAAGTTAATCCATTACTTAATTTCATGGAAGCATTGGCACCATATTTGATTAATAATTTGATAATTGTTCTATGACCGGTAATCAAAGCTAAATGTAATGGAGTAAAATCATTTGAATCTCTGAAATCTAATTTTGAACCACTCTTGATCAAATATTTACAAAGGTTATAATAACCTTTAATGCATGCTAAATGTAACATAGTTTGTCCTTCGAGTGTGCAAATTGCCCAATTTGGAGTCATAATTGGTGAATTTGGTAATTCTAACATTGACAAGAATTTTAATAAGATTTCCTCATGATTTAATGAAGTTTTAGATAATTCTTTCATTCTTTGAGTAGCAGTTTGTAACCATTCATCATTTATATCATTATTATAAGATTGTTCATTACCAAGTGTCATATTTGAATTACCATTGTCATTAGACTGATTATTGTTATTATTACTATCATTATTGTTAGATCCATCACCATTATTGTTATTACCAATAATTCTCTTTGCTATATTCTTTGCATCTTCTAATTTACCATTCATTTTCAATCCAACTATTTGTAATGCCAATTCAATCAATTGTCTATCAGAATCATCAGTATAAGTGAAAACTTGATGAGAAGAGGTATCCAAAACACCATTATTAACATCTTTATTCATATCTTCAAAAGTCACCAATACTGGACCTGCTTGGGATGCAGGTGGTAAATAAGTGACAATTGTGGATTCTGACCAACAATGAGTAGCCAAAGCTAAACTAGCACCAAATTTAACAGTTAATCCAGGACGGAAATTTGAACCTAACAGTGTAACTTCGATACCACCTCTAATAGGTCCTTGAGCTGGAATAATTCTTTGTATGATTGGTTGCGAGCGAGAAGCGACTGGTTGAGTTTTAATTTCAGATTTTCCTTGTAATTGAACTTGACTAGTTGATTGAGATTTTATTTGAATTTGAGATTGCGAAATATTCTGTTTTTGTTGATTATTAAAGTGGGCGAATTTTTTCTTTTCTGGAGTGATTGATACAAGTCCTGCTCCTAATGATGATGAAGAAACATAATTATTCTGTTGCGGTGACATTGTATCTGAACCAATTGGGGAATTTATTTCCTTCTTTATTGCAATGTTATTGTTATTATTATTATTGGTAACTCCGATGGAATTGTTATTATTCAAACTGATATTTGAAGAGATGGAATCTTGTCTTGATGCAGATATTGGATTACCAATATTTCTTTGATGTAAGACACTATCGTAATAAGTACCTGATGATGAATCTTGTGGAGACCAAGGTCTTTTCTGTCTCTTGTGACTATAAGAATCTTCATATGATGTTAAAGTGGTTGAACTATGAATAGAAGTAGTTGTGTCCATGGTAGCTGTACTAGCATTAGTGAAATCACTTGATGATTCTTCATTGGAATGAGGTGATAAAGGTTTAAAAATATTATTCTTATTATTTGCATTTGGAGAATAAATCTTTGAATCGGAATTCAATTGAGTATTTGAATGATATTCACTATTACTATTGTTGTTACTTGTAGTTTCACTCTTGATTGATTTTTTTCTATCCATAATCATAATTGGAGAAGTTAAAGTTCTTCCAAGAATATTATTTTCATGATCTTTTAAAACTATTAATAATTTAAAACCATTTGATTCATGATGATGTCTACAATAACAAATAATTCTTGAAAATAATTCAATTGATTTTTCCAAAGTTGGATTTCCTGTTGGTCTTGGAAAAGAAATAACTTCTTTACAATTAAAAATGATTGCTCTTCTTGGAACATTTAAATCCCAATTACTAAAATCTTCAGCAACACCACTTTTTCTTCTTGAAGCTCTTTTCAATTCTCTTCTCATACAACGTTTACAAACGTTAAAACTTTTCAAATTTTGAGAATCATTTTTAATTTGATTATTTGATTGAGAAGAATCAATTTCAATTTGATCATTTGAATGAGATAAATTTGAAGATTCTGGTGTTGATTGTGGAGTTGATGGATCACCAAAATTGGAACCCACAACAAAAGTATCCAAATATAACATATGAGGTTTAACACTATCGGGTATCGTATCATTTTCAACAGTTAATTTTAATTTTGCAATTGTATCTCTTGGTAAATGTAATAAAAATTGAGGTGGTGGAGGTGAGACAACTAATTTCAATTTCATTTGAGTTTCAACTCTTGAACATGTCGGCAAATCTTTAATTTGTAAATCATACATATATTTTTTATTATTATTCAAGATATCGAGATATTCAGAAGGTATAGGACTTGTTGTGACATCAGGAATTTCAGAATTTGTGGTTTCACTTAATGATAAATGATCATCAGCTAAACCTGATGAAGCTCCACCAAATTTCAATTTCATTAGTTCTTCTCTTGATCTTTCATAGCTTTCAAATTCGGCATTTTGTAAAGAGCCATCATAAATCATTTTAGAAAATTCGTATTTCAAATTTTGATCAAAATTCAAGGCTTCTTCTTGTTTTACAAAAGAATTATAATTGCTGTTTTCAACATTTGATTGTTGCTGCGGTTGTTGCTGTTGTTGTTGTTGTTGTTGATCTCCAACTTCTTGAGTAGGTGAAATAGAAGAAAACTGATCATTGATAATGTTTGAATTCACCATATCAAAATTAAAATCATGTTCTTTTTTGACAGCACGAGAGGGATCGAAATCTATACTCATTTGATTATTTTGAACAAGATCTTCCAACTGTTGTAATCCGCTGAGTTGTTGTTGTTGTTGCTGCTGCTGCTGCTGCTGCTGCTGTTGTTGTTGTTGCTGTTGTTGTTGTTGAGGGTCAACCTGTTGTTTTGTAAACTGTGGGATAGAAGAATCATAAAGTCTTGAATCTAAAAATTCTTCGAGTATATCGGTATCATTCATCATCTGGTCCATTAAATCTTGATTTGGATCTTTTTGGATCTCCAAAGATAGCAGTCCATCCATCTTTAATAAGTTGTATATATATTGAAGGTTGTAGCCTGTACTGTAGTGATGTATTTACTGAAACAAACGACTAATCAAATGCAAGCCAGGGTATCCAAAAATCAGTACAAGTAAAAAAAAGCTTTGCTATCTATATAGACACTTAGTCAAGTGAAAGTAAAGTATTGTGTCCCTTTTTTTTCTTGTTACTATTTCAACTAGTTGTGACAAGAGCAAGTGAATGATATATATATATAAACAACAAAATTGGATATAATAATAGTATTTATATTTGACTAATAGGAAGTTAAAATAATTATAGGACTATGCTAAGGTGATTTGATTACACTTTCTAGAATCGATAAAGATAAGTAAATAATGTTAAATTATAATCAAAGTTAGATAAATTTTGAAAATAGAGTGAAAACAATGAAAATGATGGCGTTCAACCGACTACTACTACACACATACTATAAGGGATCTTTCACCGTGGGCACAGCACAGCACAGCACAGCACAGCACAGTGTGAGGTGAGTCTGAGAAATTTCCCACTCAATTTTTTTATTTGCACACAGCGAAAAAGAAAAGAGGGAAAAAAAAAAGAAAGAAAGAAGGAAAAAAAGGAGTCAGTGGCTGGTGCTGTGGCTGATGAGAAATATTGTGAACCCTGCGGTGAATTTGTTTGTTTGTTAACGGCCCGCGAGTGCGAGTACGAGTGCCTGCGTGTCGAGTTTCCACTCACTCACTCACGCAGTGCCGGCTGTCTCCCGTTTAGTTTGTTTGTTTGTCCCCAACAGGCTCTCAACAAACATTACTGACACAAAGCCAATAACTGACAGACAACAGTGTTGTGGCTAGTATTTCTGGAATCTTGGAGGCTGAGCTTTTATGTTGGGTTTGGTGTTTGGGTTTGATCTCCATTAGCCACATTTATTCATCTATAGGCATGTATGTACGATAATTAGCCAGCTAGCAAAAATAGTCACTTCCAATGTGGCGAGTGCTCTGTGTGTGTGGGGGAGACAAAGAGACAACTACTAGTGTCTGGACAGACAAAATAGATGGTAACGTACGTCTGCAATAGAAGAAGCTTTTTTTTGAAAGCATCACCGCAAATCAGAGACGGAGCTTGGCTATTTTTACCAATAAGTATTAGTATACGTATAATAAATAAATAAACACTTACTTCTCATTACTCTCTCTACTGATGATTATCACTGTATATCAGATGACAACAATCTTTTTTTTTTCTTAGCAGTGGAATGAAGCACGTTTAATCAAAACATACATACATAAAGTTTTGAAAAGTGTATGTTTGTATACATATGTAACTGTGTAAACTTTGCAACAATGCTGTGCTGTAACAATGTAGTTTAACTTTGTTATTTTAAAGCAAGTTGCATTTTCTTCATTGCTAATTATATTACAAGCCTCGAAATTATAGACACGTAATCCTCACAGATAAACAGGAGAACCGGAAAGAAGCAAAACTATTTTAAATTGTTGTTTTTAGTTATTTTGCGTTCTAGTCCAGATAACATATGGCCTATTCTAGTGGATGCAATGGGTTAATCTTGAGCTTTACTTTATACTATCTATCTACCCTTTTCTAATAGTAATCTTTAATCTGCTTACGTACGTTATCAATTTAAAATTCAAACAGTACACATCCTTGCACTTGGACGGCTTGAAATTTTTCACTTGAAATTTTTTTTTTTTCTTTTCTTTTTATTTTATTTTATTCTACTTCAATTTTTGTATGTTTATAATTGATAATTGCATGTCTTTTCTCCCTATGTAAGATAAATTTTGTTGTAAATAATTCTAATATATCATTTATATATTGATACAATTTATCTATTAATTTAAAATTAGTGATTATTTTCAATTTCACCAAGATGGAAGACCAGGTTCAATTCAGAATTATAGTGGGCTCCTATGAGCATTCCTTACTATGTCTATCTGTTATCATACCCTTAAATCAACAACAACAAGAGAAATCTACCAATAGACAGCCTATATTTCAGCCAATTTTCCATTTCCCAGCACATTCTTTGTCTATAAGATCCATGGATATTGCTAAAAGATACTTAGTCACCGGTTCTAATGACGAGCATATAAAGATTTACGATTTACAAAAAAGAAAAGAATTAGGAACGCTATTACAACATCAGGGTTCCATTACAAAACTTGCATTTTCAAACGAAGCTAGCCTTGCTGACGAAGTGAATGATCCTGAGGAGGACCAGGACCAAGACCAAGACAGCTCATCGCACAACCAATCAGACGCGGTTCTTTATCCAAGCCATAAGAACGGTAAATGGTTATTGAGTGCTGGTGAAGACGGTAAAATTGTCATTTGGAGAAGTAAAGACTGGGAAGTCTTTGGTATTTTGAAAGGTCATACAGCTAGAATTAACGACTTGGCAATTCATCCATCAGGTAGAGTGGCCATCTCAGTCAGTGATGACAAGACTTTAAGATTGTGGAATTTGATGACTGCTAAAAAAGCATCAGTTTTGAAATTAAAAGGTGCAAATACATTAGGTCAACAAGCAACATTATGTAGATTTAATACATCCGGAGAGTCAATTGTTGTTGGGTTGTTAACTAAGATAATGCTGTACAAGACTAGAGAAGCAAAAGTTCAAAAAATTTTAAAATTCAAGTTGACTTTAATGTCTATGGATTTCTTAGTGTTGAATAAAATTGAATACTTAGTGTTGGCTTTCAGCAACGGATCAATTTGTTTTTACAAATTTGATAAATTATCACAATTAGATGATATTAAAGATAAAAAAAACGATGAAGATGACAACAGTTTAGTTTCCGAATTACCAGATGCAGATTTCACACTTCAAGGTCATGCAAACAGAGTTAAAGGTTTTAGCATATACCAAGAAGAAAGATCAAATGGTAAATTACTCACATATTTGGTGTCAATTTCTTCAGATGGTAAAATTGTCGTTTGGGATATGGAATCCAAGGATCAAGTCGCAGTTTACGATTCAGGCGAAAGATTAAATGTGGTCACTACAGTTAACGAATCAGTTGAAAAATTCGACTCAATGAAACCAAGATACGATCCTTCAGCAAGCTCTAAGAATTATACAGAGAGTGAATACGAAAGTGATGGTGAATCTTTGGCTCATATAATGAAAGGTCAAAGAAACAAAAAGAGTAAAAAGCAAAAAAGAAAACAAAAACAAAAAATGTTAAGCGTTGAAGTTGAAAATTAGTCGGTTATGCTAAAGCTAAATAATTTTTCACAAAAGGAGTAATTAAATTAAGTATCAAACTATATATTTATATATTTATAACGTACGATTTTTCTTTTTTTTTTTTCAATTGTTAACCCAAACACACTACTTATAATCTTGCAACGTGTTTGTTGAATAGAGCTTCAGCTCTGGTCCAAACAGGAGCTGTTTTTCTTTCTGGTAATTGTTTCAAAGATGGCAGTAAATCTTTAACAAAGAATTCAGAAGCTTCTCTTGGTAACAAAGAAGGTAAATGATCAATTGAAATAACAGACAATTTTGGACCTTTAGTAGTTTCAACTAAAACAGTTGGTTCATTGAAAACAGTAGCAACTGTGTAAACTGGAATTGGATTATGTGGGTTTGTGGTATCAGCAGAAACATCAACAATTGTTCTTAATTTTCTATCTTCAGAATTTAAAGTTTCATAATTAACAAATGGTGGAATTGGTTGTGATAAGTAAATACAATTAACAAAAATGTCAGCATCAACAATTTCTTGGAATGGACCACCTTTAGCAGTTTCAGCCATATCCCATTTAATAATGTTTGAATCTGGAACACCAACTCTTTTACATAAATCAACAGCACCTGAACCACATCTACCTAAAGCACCAATAACTAAAACAGTTGGATATTTACCAGTTTTTGCAACACCTTCATCCAACACTTTTTTAACATCTGCAATTAAAGCATCTTCATTTGGATATGGTGAAACACCTGGCAAATCTTCAGAATCTGAATGTGTTTGTTTAAATGCCCAATCTTCAATACCTAAAGCAGCACCTGCAAAACCTGCATAATAACCAAAAGCTGCAACTCTTCTACCTTGATCATTTTCTAAAAATTCTAAATCATATAAAGTACCTTTACCTTTTGGGAATCTAGAAAGAACATCTTTCCAACCTGCTTGATCTTTATAACAATGAGCAAATTGAATATGTTCATGAATTAATGGGAAATCATCTTCTGGTAATTCTTTTAAACCAATAATAATTCTTTCCTTTGGTGCATTAACCCAAGAACCTTCTTCAACAATCTTAGCTCCAACAGCTTCATATTCTTCAATTGCAAATGTAGATTGTGATGATTTTTCAACGTAAATTTCAAAATTACCAGTATCAAGTAATTCTTTAGTAGTTGATGGAGTTAATGCAGCTCTTGCCTCTAGTGGCTTTTGCTCAGCTCTTAAATGTAAGATAACTTTTTCTGATGACATTGTATAATATAATTAGATAATTTGTTTTTATCTAATTGATGTGATATTCAAATAAAAGTAAGATAAGTAATTCAATTAATCAATTAGATAACAAGCAATCAAAAAATAAATACTAAAGTACAAAAGACTCATCTTTGACAGAGTAATTTAAACGACTTGATGAAAAATCACCCTGTATTGAAATTCCACCAAATGTGACTCGACTTGCGTAAGGCTGTCTCTATATGACGATTAAAGAAAAAATAAAAATTTAACGCCGAGTCATTTGTGACTCATCTGTCATATTTCATTTACGTGTAAACAAATTAATTAAAATAAATTATGTCATTGCTTACATCATAGACAAACGGCTAATATAACCTGTCAAGTCGATCGACGCGTCGGTTTATAAGAAATCATTGTTTTGTTTGTTATGTATTCTTTGGATTCAAAATAAAGGGGAAACGGTGCTATTTCTAAATCATTATGAGTGGGTTGAAAGATCAGTTGCTTAACACAATCAATGAATAGCAAATAAGTCACTGCCAATCAATACGAGGAGATATTTACTGTTGCCCCAGTATGTCTGCCAACAGTCCAAATAACTCAACATTGACGATTTCCCCATTAGTTAATAACAAGAGATCCAAGGACTATTTTCAAACACCGCCTAACTATCCTTCTTCCTCTACAAACCCAGTAACAGCAAACACGACGCATCAGCAAAACAGAATTTTTTCTTCCCCAAGTGTCTCTAAAAACTACTATGCCAAATCAAATATTTCACATAACGTTATTGATGAAGAAGATGTACCACTCACTCAGGCAGACAAGTTGAGATTATGGAGACACGATGCTCTTATGCAACATCACTATAATACTGCTATATATATTGGAGACAAGATTCTCTCTCTAACAAATGATCCCAATGACGCATTTTGGTTAGCTCAAGTTCACTTTTCAAATGGTAATTATCAAATTGCTAGAAACATATTATCAGGACCAGCTTTTGAAGACTCAATCAGTTGTAGGTATTTGAGTGGGTTGTGTTTGATACGACTTGATAAATATGATGAAGCTTTGGATGTGATTGGCGAGATAAATCCATTCAAGACTGATCATTCAATTAAAAATCCAGATGGAGGAATAAAATTAGAAGCATCAATGTGCTATCTAAGAGGCTTAATTTATTCAAAACAGAATAATTTTGATAAAGCTAAAGAATGTTTTAAAGAAGCTGTCTTGGTTGATGTTAAATGTTTTGAAGCCTTTGATGCATTGGTATCTAATCATTTAATGTCACCTGATGAAGAATGGGAGTTGTTAAACCTGTTAAATTTTGACGATGCAGATAATAATAATGAACTGGTCAAGTTACTTTACTCAACGAGACTCAATAAATTTAAAAATATTAATTTGTACGAAGATGCCGAACAAAGGTTGAAAGATGAATATAACTTGGGAGATAATCTTGATATTATGTTGAGTCGAACTGATTTACTCTTCGTTGATTGCAGATTCCAACAATGCTTAGAATTATGTGAAAGAATAATATCAAAAGATGAGTTAAACTTATCTGTGCTACCCAATTATTTAAGTTGTTTACATGAATTAGGTGGTAAAAATAAACTTTTCCTAATGGCACATAAGCTTGCTGAAAATTACCCAAATCATCATATTACTTGGCTAGCTATTGGAATTTATTACTTATCAATTAAAAAGACTAATGATGCCAGACTGTTTTTTTTCAAGGCTTCGGTGTTGAATCCAAATTTTGGTCCAGCTTGGATAGGTTTTGCACATACATTTGCTGCTGAAGGCGAACACGAACAAGCCATTAGTGCTTATGCAACAGCTTCAAGACTATTCCCAGGTATTCATCTACCAAACCTATTTTTAGGTATGCAATATTTACAAATGAATAACTTAACTTTAGCTCAAGAATACTTGATGTCATCTTATTCAATTTGTCCCAATGACCCTTTATTACTGAATGAATTAGGTGTTTTGTACTATCATAAGAATCAACTATCCAAAGCTGAATCTCTATTGTTGAAAGCTTCAAATGCAGCTGTGAATCTAGATTCTGATGCTAAAGCTTGGTTTTCAATTCACTGCAATCTAGGTCACATTTATAGAAAGTTGAATCAATATGAAAAGGCTTTAGAGCATTTTAATAAAGTCTTGAGAATTTCAAGAAACGAAGTTAATATTTACTCTGCAATTGGATTACTTTATTTAAAGACAGGCAAAATATCAAAGGCAATAGAAATTCTACATACCGCATTATCTATACAACCAAATGACCCAATTGCTCTTGACTTACTAAATAAAGCTTTGGGTTCCAATCTACATATTGCTTCGAAAAAATTCTTCAATGATGCCCTGACAACAAACCCAAGAAAGGCAATGTCTACCGCAAATGAGACAATTGAAGACCAAAGAAAACGACTAAGCGTGAGTAACAGAAACAATTCTGGCCAAAAGTATAATGTCATGAAAACACCCATTAATAAACCAATAAAAAATTTAAATTTTATTGGCGAACATAGAAAAAAAGACATAGATCTAGCAGTTGAAAATTTGAAAAGAGGGCACGACTCGAGTGATGAGGATGACGAAATTATGGAGATGGAAAGTGATTAGCAGTTTACGCCGTGTAATGTAATGTTTCATGTAATGTTTTTGTAAATACAGACCAAACCAGTTTTGCTCCGTTTGCATTTATACTTTCAATGCTTGAAGTGAAACAGGTAAACCGCTGAAGCCCCTCAGTCCAGTGCACATAATAATAAAGGAAAAAAAAAAATGGAGCACTCGCTTCAGGCACTGTTTATGAGGCTGTTAAAAAGCACTAAGGAAGTTTTTTTCACCGTTTTAATCAAAACCGTTGGTAATTCACAGCATATAACATATATATTTTGTGAATTATACCTTTGAATCAGCAAGAAATCTCTAATCCACCGTTGTCAATTATCTTTAGCTTGTATAAATTTTGTGATTCACCACTTTTAGAATGTTGATGAGAAAAAATTGGAGATCATTATTGGTCTTGCGTCAGTCTATACGTTTTTCAACCCGTTCTGCAATTAGATTCAATTCAACCGCCTCGAAAGATGTTTCGCCATTGACAACAGAATCTCCAAATATATTAGAGTCTTTGGGTTCAAAGCTCGAAACACTCAGCAATTTAAGCAGCCCTCTTTCGGTCCACAATGACAATAAAACCAATCAAAACGTATTGTTGCAACAAACTCCAACCAACACCAAGAAAAGAAAAGGAACGAAAAAAGAGCCAAAATTTGAAGTTTTAGCACATGCACTTACTCCAGTTTTGCCCGAATCACCAACAAAGCTATTTGCATTGGATGAGTTGACTAGTGAAGAGGCTGCTCCAAAGAGAGCCCTCGTGAGAACGAGATTGCCTGAGCCTATCTCTTCAGTCACTCCGGAATCTATCAATCAATACATACAAGAGCTCACGACTCATTTGTATTGGGTTAAAGACGGGCCTTCCGTAGTTAAATTGTTAAAAGTTCTTATCAACGATCAAACGTCGAGACCCTTGATTTCTGAGACTTCGTGGGTTGAAATTGCTAGATTTTATGCTTTTAACAGAATGTTTGGTGAAGTTTTCAAATTAAGAGACACTGTTTTCACTGATTTTGGTTCTGATGCTGTTTTGGGACTTTATGAAATTTTGTTTGAAAATGTTTCAAAGGGTGAAGTTATGAGAAGTATAGAGTATATGAAAGTGCTAAACTCAAAAGGATTGAAGCTTAACTCACGAATGCTAAATGAAGTTTATAGAGTGATTGAATCTCCAAGTAACAAAGAACAGTTTCGTGAGTTATTGAAATCGAGTGATTTCGACGTTTCTTCCATTTTACAAGATCATGACCTTGCCGAAAACCACGACAATGTTGATCATTTGATTGAGATCATAGATAAAAATGAAATTAAAGTTACCGATTCATTGTTCCATCATATTATTTCATTATATCTTCAAAATAACAGAGTAAATGAAGCTTGGTCCTACTTAAAATATCGTTTAACAATTGATGGGAAGCGTATCAGGCTTCAGACAGGGCTACTGTTTATTGATAACTTTATCAAGTCTAATCAATACTATTTGGCTTTTCCTTTTGCCACTGCATATCAAGATCTTACAAATGTGTACATCTATGACTATTGTTTGTCAAAAGCTGTTGACCACCTTGTTGATGGTTCCCAAACAATCGATTCAACTTGGACGAGAAAGGCCAGTATCATGCTCAAGCTAGCATCTGCTTCTACATCACGTGTTTCCCCTAAAGAAATCAAACCTAAGCTTACCAAGTATTGGGAGAAGAATGGTTCTGTTAAAGAATTCCTACCATCCACAACATCATACCCTGAGTTCAAACAAAATATGTATCTTGTTAAATCTGAATTGAAGTGGAGAAACAGCGTTCCAATTTTCACAGTGCTTGAAAATATGCCTAAATTTGTGAGAGCAGCGAAAGCATTAGGGTTCAATTACGCAGAACGTATTTCCGAAAAGCGTAGTTTACAAAAGTTGCTAGATCAATCTGATAGCGATTCTGCTTTAAACTTTTTAATTGAAAAGATGAATTCCAAGGACACAATCACATATCAAGACAATGCATTATTTTTAACTTTTGCCCAATACTTCATTAACAAAAACCAGATTTACAACGCTATAGCATTAGCTAATTTTGCAAAAGAATCTTACAACATAGACATTAGATTTGATACATATTGTTCAATGTTAAATGTTGTGTATGATTACCCTGTCACTGATTCATGGGAAAAACTTACAAAAGTCTTGTATAAAAAGACCGTTAAAAATACATTTTATTGGAACAAACAAAGAAAAGATGGATATAGAAATAAGTTCAATCGTAAGGCAGCAGAAAATGGACGTACCAAATATCATTTGTTTGACCCTTTACCTCAAAAAGAGTTGGATATTTATTTCAGTTTATTTGACAACCTCAAATGGGATAAGAAGAATCCTAACCCCGATTTGAAGACAAATTCTCCTGAATTTCAATCGATAGCTCAGTTTTTTGAAAAATCAGACAAAAACCCACTCATAATTAAGTTTGTACCATTGTTAGCTAACTCGAATTTTTCTGAGGCTTGGAACTATGTGATTAGTGATGGATTAAATGAGACTTTTGCAAAATACTTAATCAAACAGTTTGCTGATAAAGGTCAACTAGGCACTCTTTACGCTCTTTCTGCCCTCTTTAGATCCAAGTTTCAGTCTGAAAAGCTAGCAAATGACTGTCTCACTTCGATTCTTGAATATATGAATTCCAAAGAGAAAGTTTCAAATAAACTTATCAGTTTTGTCAAAATCTTGTATCACCAAAATCCAGACTTAAACATATGGAAAAACGAAGAGTTTATTCGTCGCCTTCAAAAGTCCAATCCAAATATCGATACTGACTACGAAAAATGGTCTTTGACAAGTAGCGAGTTGAGTTTTGAACAGGAGCTCACAAAATATGTGAAATGGGAGGAACAACCTATATTCGATTTTGCTAAAAACAGTTCAGAGTTTGTTAAGGTTTCAAAAAGTCTAAGATAAAAATTATTGACGTTTTAGCATAACAGGTAAAAGACTTTATAGATTACATACAGTCGCTGTATACTGAAAAATAACAAAATAACTAGTCGATAACTAGGTTTTTATTTGGATCATACAAAAGAGAAAGAAAGTACACTAGAAAGTAAAAAAGGAACGGTATCAAGAAAAGAAAAAAGCAACAAATAATTAACTGAACGGATGTAAAATGAAAATTGGAAATTACGAAAAGCATGGAAAAAGAAAGGTTGATGTTCTATATTCAGACAAAATTCAAGCCAAACGAAAGTAACAAGATAAAAAACGAAATGTGATGAACCACACCTTTACCTTCGACTGGGGTGATGGTGGAACTTGTTATGGAACTCTTCAAGGTGTTTAGAGTTGCTGTAGTCCATTCTTCATTATTAAAGCTTGGTATAGTTTTGGTTTTCGTAGTTGTAAGATATACATCAGATAGAGGAGATGAATTGGGTTTTGTCACAGAGGTGGCGGAAGGTTTTGTCAAGGTGTCAACAGTAGTCATAGGAGAGGAGTTTTTATCAAAGTCTCTTATTACATTTGGGAATTCATTATTAGGATTCTTATCATCGGGGGTGAATTGATCAATTGAGGTATATGTATAGTATACTGAACTCGAAAAAGGTTGTTTTGACGTTTGGTTGTTCAGTTCCTCGATTGTAGCTATTTGGTTAGAATTTGTTGTGTTCAAAGAGAAACTAAAACTGCTTGAGGGTAAGTTGATTTTGAAAGAACTGTCCGAGCTTTTTTCAATGCTAGTTGTTTTTGTACTTGAAAAACTACTTTTCATAAGGAAAGACGAAACTTCATGGGAATTTGAAGCACTTCTACTCGTTAAAGAAACAGGTGAGCTGAGTTTTGAAGTCTCTGATCTATCTGACTTAAAGAGTGGGCTCGAGGTCGAAATTAACATTTGACTTTCAACTGGGGTTGAATTTGAAGTTGAAACTAACTCTGAATTTACCGTTGAACTTGAGTGGAAGCCAAAAAAGATCGTTGACGTAGGTTTTGAGCTCACGGCCAAACTATTATAGTAAGTGGCGTCAATTGAGCTCAAGTTAAAAACTTTTGTTGTATCTAAACTTTGAACTCCATTTGAAGACACAAATGAAGATACAATAACATTTGGATTTGAATTTGACTTGAAATTTGACCTTGTTTTGTCAATTGATGCTAGACTAGTTGTTGTATCATCATGAAAATTCAAAGTTGAAATGGAATTGGAGCTAGCGCTCAATTCGGATCTTATTTCTGAATCTGAAACAAAGGAATCAACTGAACTGATACTTGTGATAAACAATGGTGTTGAGGTAATGACAAAGGTTGAAGTTTCAGCTCTGACCGTAGAACTTGAATCTATGCTTGTACTATATTTCAAGGTAGAGCTTGAGTTAAACCACACGACTGAGGTGGAAAATGAGATTGGGCTAAAATTTGATTTGGAACCTGAACTTAAACTAATGATGGAGCTAAAGGTTGACTGTACAATGGTATCTTTGATCGATAATGAATTTGAACTAAAAAGGGATCCTGAAGTTAAGCTTGAGCTAGGGCTTGAATCAATGGTTGAAGTTGGATTTACACTAGAAGTAAAAGTGTAACCAAATTTTGAAGTCGATCCAGTGATTTGAGTAAGTTTTGATATGGCATCAACGGTTGAACTTGTTCTAATTGTTGAAGTGGAACTTGATTTGAATGTTAAAGTCAAAGTTGAAGTTAAAACAGAACCCGGAATTGAACTAACACTTGAAGAAAATTCAGACATTGAGTTTGAGCTTATACCTGTAAAAGCACGAGAGGTTGGCAGAGAAATTAATTTGAAGGTTGAACCAGAGTTTAAAGTGGAATCAATATTTGAGATCAAACTAGTGTAGCTGGACAAAATTGCACGCTGGCTAAATGTCAGTAATAAACTAGAACTCTCAGCATAGGAAGAAACAATGGAGATAGCTGAAATAAATGACGATAGTGATGAGACAGTAACTGATGTATCAGAACTTGACAATTTAGTAGTTTGGTTTGATGAGTATGAGCTCGATGATAAATTTGAGCTTGATAATGAATACGAGCTTGATAATGAATATGAGCTTGATGATGAATATGAAATTGGTGATGAATATGAAGTTGGTGAAAAATATGAGCTTGATGATGAGTCTGAACTTGATGATGAGTCTGAACTTGATGATGAGTCTGAAATTGATGATGAGCTCACATCAAAAGAGGACGATAAAGAAAAGAAAGTAGAATAAGATTGATTGAATGATGATAATGAATAACTATTGAGTGATGCTGAGCCAAGTGAATTTGGGGGTATATTTGATGATGTTTCAAATGTACTTGAAAATTCAAAAGTTGATGTTGTTTGGTCAAAACTGGTGGTGTCAGAACTGGAAATAGCTGGTGAACTAGAGTCTGACGTAGATAAATACGTTTCGTTTATAGAACTTACTAAATTTAAATCCAAGGTACTAAAGCTAGATGAAACTGAATTTTTATTTGAAAAAGCAGTTGAATGTGTGAACTGACTTGAAAGTGTAAAGATATCTGAACTAGAATCAGAAGTTAAACTTAAATATGTGGTTGCACTTGAACTTGATGTTAACTCGGAGCTTGAATCAGGGGTTGAGCTCAAACTTGAAATTGAATCTGAACTTATACTTGAAACCGAGATTGAGCTCGTACTAGACAACTCACTTATCAAGTTCAGGTTAGAAGATGGAATGATAGTAACATAACTAGATATACCCGTGCGCTGACTCGCTGTCAACAACGAACCAGAACTATCAACATATAATGAAACGCTTGACGATGTTGGTAAACCAACTGATTTTGTGGAACTCGATAATTCAGTAGTTGAGCTTGATAACGGGCTCAAGTTTGAAGTAGAAGAGGTAACCAAAGAAGTTGAAAAAGATGTGCCTGTGGGTTGACTGACCGTAAGTGAAAAAGTATCACTTGATGATGTTGCAGTGACTGATTCAGTAGGAAGACTAGATGATGAAAACGAAATTGGGTATTTTGAAGCTGGTGTTGTTAAATCACGACTGGTTTCTGGAGTTGGGGTAGAATAGTCATACTTTGGTGTGCTAGAATTTGAATAAAAGAAAAGGCTTCCGCTGGATGAAGTTTTTGAGCTTGAAACGGAAGTACTGAAGGTCGGTGAATTGAAGCTTAGGGTTGAAACAATTGTTGATGTTGAAAATGAGGTAAAATCGGAACTATCAAAAGTGGAGCTTGAAATTGAATTAAAAGTTGAGGTAGCGCTGAAAGGATTAGTGGAAGTAGAATCAGATCTTAAATCCCAGCTTGAACCTAAACTTGAGCTTGAATGCAAAATGGAACTAAAGCTAGGTATTGAGCTTGCTCCACTGGTTGAACTTGATGTCAGAATTAAGCTAGAAGATGAGATAAAAGAAAAATAACTAGATAAATTCGTGCGGTGACTCGCTGTTATTGATGAGCCAGAACTGTCAACATATTCTGAAATAGTAATGGAAGCTGAAGTAGATAGTGACCTTGATGAACTTGTTTCAGAATCTAAAGTCTCAGTAAATGAAGATGATGTATAAACTGTTGTCGAAGTTATGATGGAAATCAGGCTTGAAGTAGAAGATTCAGCAAGAGAAGTAGTAATGCTTTTGGAAATATCCGTTTGCTGACTGGTTGAAGGTAGTAAAGTGCTACTTAAGGGTGTTGAAGTAACTGATTCAAAGGAAGGATTTGATGAAGTTGCAATAGTGCTTGAAAGTTCTGAAGTTTGTGTAATTAAATCATGACTAGTAATTTGAGTCAAACTTGAGCTAGAAACTGATGTAGGTATATTAGAGCTTGAGGAAACATAATAGTTTTCACTGGTTGTTTTATCTGGATTAGAGGACGCAAAACTTTGTGAATGTAAGGTGTTTGAATCTGAACTGGTTGTTGAACTATCTAAAAGTGATGAACTTTGACTAAAATTTGTTGTGTGTGTTGAGATAGATGAAGACTTTTCACTTGATGGGGCAAATGAGGTAGGTGTTGTAAGACTTGATAAGATTGAAAAGATGGATGAGGATGAGTAAGGCTCGAATGAAGATGACGAAAGGGCTTCAGATGATGATGACGAGATTTCGGATGAAGAAGAGGAAGAGTAAATGGTAAAAGAAGAAGGCTCCGAAGAAGAGGAAGAAGAAGGCTCAGAAGAAGTGGAAGAAGAAGATGATGAAGAGGAAGAAGAAGATGATGAAGAGGAAGAAGAGGAAGAAGGCTCAGAAGAAGAGGAAGAAGGCTCAAATGAAGAGGAAGAAGAAGAAGATAAAGAGGAAGAAGAGGAAGAAGAAGGACAAAATCTAGAAGTTGCGTATGTTTTAAGAGAAGTAGCCTCAATCAAATGAGTCTCACCATTTTCGTCAATTGAAGTAGATGTTGTAGTCACAGTGGTCACAAAAGTGAAAGGAACATTACATGGAGCTCTTCTGGTGACGGTTTCTTCGATGACAGTCTTGGTGTATTTGGTTTCTGTAATAGTAGTTGTAACAAAATCAGGAATGTCACACCAAGTAACAACAAGTTGAGTACCACCAAATTCATCGTAATTTGTTGAAATACTTTGTTGTTGCCAGGTACCTTGTCCATTAACAGTCACCCAGGTTGGAATATAGGACACAGTGGAATAAGTGGTGATTGTTGCGGTTGGTAACGTAATTGTAGTCACTAAACCGTATTTAGTGGTGGGAATACAAACACGGCCCCCACCAACACAGGTTTTTGTTGGAATTGTAGTAAAGTCAACAGCAGAAACTATACTCGAAAGAAATAAAAAAAGCAAAGAGTTGGTAAAAATCATTTTTGATAAAGTCTGTTTGAAGTTTTGTGTTGAAAGTTTTTCCTTTCTTGCTTGCGTGCTTTTAATTGGTTGAAAATGTTAGTAAAGATTGTAAATCTTGAAGTAAACAAAAAAGGGATTAATCAAATTTTTTTCTTCTTTGCTAGAGGGGACTTATCAGTATTTAACAAAAACCGGATTTCAACCAAAATGTAAATATATGATTGTTTCAGTGTTTTGAAATTATAACTATTTAGATCCATTTTACTTGCAACCATCGAGTACGGTTATGCAACAACAAAAAGGAAAATGAAACACATTATTTTCTAACTGAGTTTTCTAGACACAAGTGAAAAGTAATCGGTCGAGAAGTTGCACATAGATCGCTTCATAGGTAAGTAAGGTTTCAACTCCTGCATTGTTGTTTCAATGTTTTTATTTAGATTTTGTTATAAAAAGAAAAAGAGTAGAGACATTTGATATTTCTCGATTACCAAATCTAAACTGTTCACGTTTTAGCACATAAATCCTAAATAATGAAACATCTTGGGTAAATTAACTGTCAATAGTAACATTTTTTTTGTTGTCAGATTGAAGTTTCAAGTTGTATGTTGTATTAAATGTATTATTTTAAGCATTGTTGTTTAAAAGAATTATATTGTATATTGTTTTCCTTGCATGTACAAATGAATAAACGCCAGATTCAAAAAGTACCCTTTGAGACCCAAAAAGGGAAATTTTTCTTTGCTTTAGAATCTGCAGCCGCACCCCAATAATTGCCTATTTGGGGTCACAAAGGGTGGATTTCGAAGTTTTTCTAAACACTTTCGGTTAGCCTCAAGCATGAGAGAACAATAAGATGAAGAAGCATTAGATTCGTACAAATGTAAACCAAACGAATATTTGAAA
Source organism: Ogataea sonorensis (assembly GCA_037951595.1). Taxonomy (NCBI): domain Eukaryota; kingdom Fungi; phylum Ascomycota; class Pichiomycetes; order Pichiales; family Pichiaceae; genus Ogataea; species Ogataea sonorensis. The sequence continues at coordinate 1,217,051 of JBANDG010000001.1, read as the reverse complement.
AGTAGTTTCACAGAAAGTAGGTCAATGGGAATACACAAAAATTATTGTAACAAAAATGCTCATCAAAATAACAATTTTAACTTTATTAAAAACAGTATACATAACCTCAAACTAAAGTAAAACTACAAGTTTCCCTTCCCACAAACTTTTTCACCTATGTTGTTGATTGGTTATTTGTATCATTCAAAACCAAGTGAAAGATAGCGGTACGTGCTCTTTCTTTGAAATCAGCAATGGTACAGAAACTGTTCAAAACCTTTATTGCATCATAAAATCCTAATTCAATCAACTTCATTGCTCTATTTTTTGAACTTCTGTATTTTGCAAAATTTTCTTTATCCTGAGCTGTTATTTGTTCCGATGAAAAACAAGACAGATCTAGATCACCTAATGAATCATTAATGTCAACGTCCATCCTGTCTGAATTGTTAGCATCTTCGTTTTCAGAATCAGAATTTATTGTCTCTTCTTTCCATGTCAAGTTGATAATGATCCAAACAACACTTAATTTGACTTTCCATTTATCATCTTGCTGCTCTTCTTCAAACTCTAAAAGTGAAGTTGGTGCGGATCCAACAACTCTGGTCTTTAGATACTCAGGCACATCTAAAAATTTGAGTATTTGTTTGAGTAAAGCTTCATTGGACATAATAAGGGCTCTATTTTCAACATTTGAAGCAGCTAGATGAACAATTATATAGTTAATAGCTAGTATAACTTCAGTGTCATCTGATGAAAGTTTCAAATGCTTGAGTAAGAACCCGATAAACGTGGTATCATGATGCTTTTTAGCTGTTGCAGATTTAGGAAAAGCCGTCATTATGTAATTAGCATGATTAGAGCAACCAACCGACAAGTTTCGCAATATATTGAACGCTTGTTCTTTGATTCTGTTATTTGGATCATAACAAAGTTCAAAGACTTTGTCAAAAGTAATGTATTTTTCAAAATTTTCTCTATAAATTGATTCATCTCCAAACAAGGAATTTCTAATAACCAATAAAGAGTTTAACTTTAAGCTATCGTATTGTAAATTGTTGATGAAATAATTCAACAAATCAAAAATTTCTTGAGAGCATAAAGCTTTAGTAATTGAGGAAAACTCGACAATTAAGTTTGAAATGATTCCAAGAACCACAGACTTCAATAAAATTTCATCATGTTTCAAATCGTCATCATATCCATAATCTAAATTTTTCTCGTCTATTTTTAAAATTCCAACTAAATAGTCCACTAAATCCAAATCAACAAAATATGTTCTCGACAAGCTAGCGGATCTAGACAAGGATCTCAGTAAGTAGCAAGAGGACAATGTTATCTTGTTTGACAATTTTAGAAAAAGTAACTCTGTTGGTTTCAAATGTTTTCCATCTAGCTCTTTATGAATTGCTATATGCTTTGATATGGAATCACTCATTATAGAAGAAATGTCGTATGTGACCACTAACTCTCGATAGTTTTCCTTAAAACCACCTATGCAACTCAACATCAGCAAAGAATCACTTATTTGGTACAATGCATTCTCATTCAACGACTTTTGCTTGGAAGAGTATTTTGATAACAAAATGGATGCAATTTTTTCATAAAAGTTGATTTCAACCAAATAATCACTAATACTTGGATCTTCTTGAGCAATTTGACTTAATAAGTACAATGGAGAATGCTTCCCTAGATAACTAAAATTACAATTTAACGAGTAGTTCAAATCTTCTGCATGTTTTAACCTTATCGCCAAACTGACCAAAGTGGAGGTCAACTTGTGAAACATAATTTTCTTTTCAGATTCTTTCAAAAACAATCTAGAGTAAGTTACCAACACATTTGATGAACTCAACTTAATCATAAAGTTGTAGCATCCCAAAAATGAAGTCAACACGTATTGTAATGGTTTTGGAATGACAACGGGCGCAACGGAGTTTGACGACAAAACTTTCAATAAATGTGAGAGTGCAAAAATAGCACTGATCATTTTGTTTTCGTTAAGTACTAAATCTGCTTCTGAAACTGATTCCGGGAGAATGTCACTGGATTCAAACTCCTCATAGTTGCTATAATTAGACAATGTATTGTTCAAATTTAAAGTTTTAACAAATATGGGCGATAGAATAACAGACAAAGATTTCATTAATGGTTTGTAGAGCTTTATCAAAATTCCATTTGACTTTAAGAATGGTATCAAGTTACAAGCATTGATAAACAAAGAACTACTTTCATCTGAAATAGATTTACTCTTTCCCTCTGCTGACAAGATGTGAGCAAGAATAATCACCAATTTGTTTCCATCAGACCCATATGCAGTAACATCAATGGTTGATATCAAATTTGAAGAACAAATGTTCACCAGTGTTCTCATATTGACGTCAGCAAGCAGTCTTGGGTGTTTGACAGTGCTTGTGATCAAATCTTCAACAACACCATTTTCAATCAAGAATTCAATATTAGATTTTAAATAAGAAAATGATTGAATTATAACTGCAGTATTCAATAGTAGTTTGTGATCTGTCTGAGTTTGTAAAATATATTTGAAAACTTGCAAATGGTTCTTCAGCTTTAGTTTTTCCTTATCGTTCCCCAGAATAGACGTTTTTATTGAGTTCAAGCACTCAATCTGTTTGTCATTTGGCAAGTTATTAAACGAAGAAAGGCTGCTGATCATTTTTATTGTCTTCTCATCAAATAGTGAATTTGTATACTCGGTAATTACTGTAAGTTGTTAACATCTGGGGAAACCAAACTACATTTTGATTGATAAAGCTTCTTTATCAGTGACACATTTAGGTATTTGAGCAGACTGATAATTGCCATTTTCAAACACTGCCATTTTGATTTCCGTGTCAGTTGCTCTTTCATCAGGGAAGAAAAAAAAAAAGAAAGAAAATTTCACTTTTTGATGTTTGTAACTAACTTTTCACCCGAAGAGAAACAAGGGTATACTTTGTTGTCACTTATCTCAAGATCCTGGGACGTTGTTAAATTGATTATACTATTGCATCAATCAGCAAATATTTAGCTTCAAGTAGGTATAGCGGTGTTTAAATAAACTTTGAGCGTTTCAAGTTGTGCACATTTTGTTTGTTATTCTGGACCACTCTGTAATTCTTGATATTTTTTTTACAGATTATTAGCTGAACTTTACTCGGAAACAATCTTTTTAAGTTTTCATCACACTTCAATTTGTCATCTTATAATTTATTACTCTTTACCTGTTTTTCTGTTTGTTTTGGGTGTGTGTTTACAAAAACTTATCTTAGACTTCAACCTGTGAATATAATTTAAAATGCCTAGAGATCCTTTGATTGGTATTGTTGGAAAACCATCGAGTGGTAAATCAACCACTTTAAACTCATTAACTGATGCAAATGCCAAGATGGGATCATTCCCGTTCACCACAATTGACCCTAATAGAGCAACTGGATACTTACAAGTTGACTGTGCTTGTAAACGATTCAAGAAAGAGGCATTATGTAAGCCAAATTACGGTTGGTGTCTTAATGGTAAAAGACATGTTCCAATTGAGTTACTAGATGTTGCTGGTTTGATTCCCGGAGCATCACAAGGGTTAGGTTTGGGTAATAAGTTCTTAGATGATCTTAGACATGCAGATGCATTGATACATGTTGTTGATGTCTCAGGTACCACCGATGCGCAAGGTAAAGAAACCAGGGGTTATGATCCAATCAACGATATTCAATGGTTGCAAGATGAAATTAGATTGTGGATTGAAGGAAATTTACATAAAAGGTGGGGGTCAATTGTGAGGAGACATACTGCAACCAAATCGTCAATTGTGGAAACTTTGAGAGCACAATTTGGTGGTTATGGTGCTAGCGGTCAATTAATTGCAAGAGCAATAGATTCTATTGAAAACTTGCCACGTTTAGAAGATTGGGACAATGAGTGGATTACAAAAGTTGTGAAAGCTTTCATGGATTTCAAATTCCCAACTGTCTTAGCGTTGAATAAGATTGATCATCCTGATGCAGATAAAAATGTTTCCAAGATTGTTTTGAAATATCCTCAAACAAAAGCTGTTTTGACCAGTGCAATTTCTGAGATTTTTTTAAGAAAATTAAGCAAACAACATTTTATTAGATATGAAGAAGGTACCGAATTTGTAGACACTTATGAAGATTTAGAAGGAGACGAAAATAATGATTTGAAACCTATGGATGAAAAACTACTTCAGAGAGTTGAGAGTATTAGAGATCTTGTTTTGTATAGATTTGGCTCCACAGGTGTGGTTCAAGTCTTACAGGCTGCAGCAGACGTGTTGGAGTTGATACCTGTTTTCACAGTCAGAAACATACAGACATTTACTGGGAACTCCGGTTCAAATGTTTTCAGAGACTGCACGTTGATTAAAAGAGGTACCAGTGTTTCACAGGTTGCTAGAATTATCATGGGTGAGGTTACAATTGCAGCAATCGAAGGTGTTGACGGAAAGCGTATATCTGCCGATGACACGATAGATATAGGTAAGAACGATATATTGTCTTTCAAAATTGTGCCAGGGGGCTTCACTAATAACACCTCAGTTTAATCAGGCACATTCAATGACAAATGTTTCATACAGCTTCTGAGCTCGACTTTTAAATCTTTTTTCTTTTTCTTTTTGTACTTTTTTCTTTTTCTTTTTCTTTTTTTTTTTTTTCTGCCCCTATTATTTTGCAAATATGGGTAGCTAGCTGTAAATGTAGATAGAATTACTAGAATATTATACCGTTTTACAGGAGAACGTGACGACAACCTGGTGCGGTTGGGAGTCTCAGTGCAAAAGTCAATTAGCACCGCATTTAGCGACGGGTAAATTGTTCTTAAAAAATATTATCTTGAGTAATATATACTTGGTTCTAAGATGTTGGAATGAAGCACAGTAGAGAAGCACAGTAGAGTAGTGAAGTGAAGAGTATTGGATTTGTAGCTGCGCCACAAGACTTTGCGCGGGCTCGTTCTAGACTTTGCAATCTTTGCCTATGGATAAGAGGCATGTCAAAGAGCATCAAGTAGTGACGTCACTTGCAAGTAATCTACTATTGAATTCCCTAGTTAAGTTGTATTTTGTGTAGCCCTCCAAGTTACTGTCGTTGGCATTGATTATTTTCACTGTATAACAAGGTACTTGACTCAGCCACAAACGATGGTTTACTCTACTCTCTCTTTGTGGCTACCAAATCTCTCTACCTGCTTAATGCCTTTTATACGGGAGCTGGAGTTAAATTTGCCAATTTTTACCCCTGCAGGAAAAAAGCCGCTCAATAATAAATGCCACAACGTTGCGCGCCGGAATTCTATTGTTTGTGCATTATTGTGCTCTTGTGTTCCTGCGTCTGTTGTTGTTTTAGTCGAGTATTGAAACCTGTTTGAGATTTGTTTGTTTGGTATGGTAGGAATGTTATTGTTATTGGTTTTGTTGAGTTTGTGAAATTCCAACTATCATTTCACTAAACTAAAATCGTGTATTCTGTATATATTTATTCGTATCTGTTTGCTAAATTATTAAATGACATCTTTCATGGATATAAGTACCGACACTATTTCCTGAACTTGATCACAGTTGTTTAGCTATCATAGCAAAATTTAAGTCAGCTATTACATATTAATCTGATTGTTAATTCGAAACAGACTCATTTAACTTGTATACACACAGATTAAAATCCACTTTTTTTCAGAATGGTTGCATTGGAATTATTGAGACAAAACGATTTGGCTTCCACCACGGTAGCTGCCCAATTTTACTCAGACTTGCAACAAGCTACACGTTTACAACTCTCTTCAGCTTCAGATTTGAGTGCAAGTACATTAGAACCAATTATTACATCTCCACCTTCTTTAAACTCTAACAATTATAACGAACAACAAAAATTTACTACTGAGTTCGACCCAGTTTTAGAAAATACAGACACTGCTGAGGATTACCTCTTGAACAATTCGTTGTCGTCTTTGAATATTGTAACACAATCAGGAAATAGTTCAGACTCACTTGTGGCATCGGCAATCCCAAACAACTCTTCAGATTTAACAACAACATTTTCACTTTCATCGATTAGTTCGATGTCTTCAAGTACAAGTCAAAGCTCCGTTTCGTCTACTGGAGGTGCATTTTCTATTGGCTTCAAAAATCCATATAATGCAGACGGGTTTAAATTAAAGATTTTAGTATGGGGTCTGCTAGGAGTTTCAATAGTAGCTATTGGATTGTAATCAAGTAGCGCCTCTGAGACTTGTTAATCAATGTTGGTGTTTCAAAAGTTTCCCCGGCATGTTTTGATTTTGGTTTTCATTATTTATGAAATTGGTTTTGTATCTTAGTTTGGGATCTATATGACGGGTTCATGATAGTTTGTGTTATTGTTTTACTGATTTTATGGCATTAAGAAAACAACTCTTATATGTACAGAATTTGGTGTTTGTGTCTAGGTTTCTTTTGTTTTTTTACTGTTTAAAGCTTTCTTCTTTAAAATAATATATGATTGAATAGTATTAGTCATTTTGTTTGTTTACGTTGCATTGTATTTTTACTCCATCGTTCTTTGCAATTGGTACTTGTTATCAAAAATTACACCTTGAGCTATTTGTGCTCATAGTAACACAGAAACTGTTTGAGCGCCGTTAGTAAGTTGCTTTCTAGATTCAAAATCAACTGTGGACTCTTGTCATTTCATATTGTTATTGACTGTTTTCATATTGCGGTTGCCCCTGTCAGACGACTTTAAGTAAGGCTGCTAAATGATTTTTAAGTTAAAAGCACTGTTGTCTATAAACTACATACTATATATATATATGGATATCACGTGATCTATTTAAGGTCTTTAAACCCTCTTCAAACAACATTCTTAGTTTGCACACGCCTTTTTTCAATAATTATTTTTTTTCAGATTTTCCACTCGCTAAGTGTGAAATCTCAACTAGCGCTTTTCTACTATGTACAATCTCTATAAAATGGTTTCTTCTGTGTTACTTCTTCTTTCTTTCTGGTACACACTTTATTTTTGCAAAGTTATTTCAATCCCCAAAAAACATCTTATTCACATCAACTAAAATGGCTCCAATCGTAAGTTTTATTTAACTCACAATGTTTTAATAATTTATTTCATCATTCTAAGAAAAAAAGTATCAGCTAGAAACGGTTATAGTGTTTCCTTACCTTTTATTCATGTGCCTATTGGCACAGTTAAAACAGTTCATAATGTGAGGTATGGTTCATATTTAGCCTAGCTTTTCTTTTTCTCTTTGTTCTTTTGGCTACTACTTTTTTTTTACTATTTTACACTTTCTTAGCACACTGCTTGTCAGTATGCCACTTTGAAAGGAAATATTATAAATTAAGTCACAAAGCTTTAAAGACGAGAGAAAAAGGTTATCAAAAGCTAAACGTAAATATGAACCTACCTTGTAACTTATGATGTGTTTTAGTAACTGAATAATTTGTAAAGAGTGCTGTAATGTCTAAGTTGTATTTACTTTCTTGTTTGAGTTTAGTATTATTACTTTCATTAGTACAAGTTCTTGCAAACTAACTCGTTGTATTTTATATCTTTTCTTTAATTCAGACCAAGAAGACTCAAAAAGCTGCTAAGAAGTTCGTCGTTGACACTTCTGCTCCAACTGAAAACGGTGTTTTCGACCCAGCTTCCTACGTTAAATACTTAGTTGAGCACATCAAAGTTGATGGTCACTTAGGTAACTTAGGTTCTGACATCACTGTTGAATTAGATGGTCACAACGTTGTTGTTGTTGCCACCACCAAATTCTCTGGTAAATACTTAAAATACTTATCAAAGAGATACTTAAAGAAGAACCAAATCAGAGATTGGATCAGATTCGTTTCCGTCAAGAAGAACGAATACCAATTGCAATTCTACTCTGTCGCTGTTGATGACGAAGAAGAAGAACAAGATGAAGAATAAATTATTATTCGGTAATACCATGTTTCTATAATAATATTACTTGATATATAAAGATAATAATAAATTAATTTATTTTTCAAAAAAAAAAAAATCAGGAAAACACTCACGGATGTTGTTTTGGGTCATATATTTCATTTCTCTCCAGGTTTCAAAATTATCCTTATAATTTTCAAATCTTTTTTATTGTATAATGCTTTTTCACTTATAAAACTTTAATTAACTATTTTCGTTCAGCTGTACTGTTACTTCTTTATAACAACGTAATCTGAATCAACAGTTAAAGTGTGAAAAGGCTTCTCCACGCTATTATCGATCTGACGCGCATACTCAAGCCTCTGAATTCAGTAGTAACAGAAAAATCTAAAAAGGAAAGAAACATACTGAAGGATTATATCTGTAATTAACAAAGTCTGTTTTAGGTTAATGCTTCTTGCTGTACATTTTTTACTTATGATTATTCAGTGAGCAATCGCACAAAACGTTTACTATCGATTTGAAGAATTGTTGGTTTTCATAAAGTTACAGGCTAAGATTTGTTGCGTGTGGTTGTACTGAATAAAATAAAGAATCCTAAGCAATTCTAATGTCAAATGATCAAAATAGGCACAGAACAGATGTTTACTCCGTTTTTCAACGTGATGGTGTAGTGAACACGAGAGTTGCAATCAGCAATGATTTCGCAGACTTGACGTTACCCTCAGTAGAATTCGATCCAACAGAAACGGTACAAGATACTGTCACTACTCAAGAGGATACCGGGGATGATTTCGTTGAATTTCATATCTCTGAACCCAAAAATTCAACTACTGAATCTATTGTTGAAATAAGGCATGATCTGTCAAAGATCAGTAATAAAAGCATTGACCATGATTTGCAAAGTATAAGCAGTCAATCACCTGGTAAGAAAGATACCATTGAATCATCCTCGGGTTCTTTGGCAATGGCGGATAAGGAATCCGAACTATCGATTCCAAATTCTGTAACTGACAATTTGCCAATTTCTGAGTCAGATTCTGATGATGACGACTGGAAAGAGATGGATACACAGTTAAACTATTCTGATATTTACAATATTAAGGGTGAAAAAATTGAATCATTTATACATAGTAACGATAGTTTGACTAATCATAACAAAGCAATTTTATCTAATGAAAGCATTGATAAAGCCAAACCTTTCAGTTTAGGCAAGATTGGCAAAGCATTGAAAATATACTCTGGGGAAAATAAATCACAATCCAATGTTCAAGATAGTGCGTATATGAATAAAACATCTGATTTAGGATACAGTAGAGTGGCAGCTGAAGGTCAAGCCACCAAGTTTTTAGAGATGAACAAAAAATTTGACTTTTTATTTCAAAATGAAGATTCCAATTTGAGAAAGCTACATAATTCAACTAGCAGTTTGGTCACTAAAGAGACTGAAAATAGTGATCAGTTTGATACTCCAACAATTGATGAAGAAAAAGAGCTAAACCCAGAGAATCAATTAGAGTCGACAAAGTCCTTGTTGACAGATTCTCAAAAAATAGCATATGCAGCTTTGGTTAAGTTGGTCATTGTTAATCAACACTCTAAGCTTTCTGAGGTTAGAGGTTCTGGTTCAATTTCGGTGATGAAAAAATTGGCAGTTGCTCAGAAATCATTTACTAAATGGAGTATGACAGTAATGGATGAGTTGTACGATCATTTAGGGGTTAAAGTTGGAGCCGAAAGAGATATGATTGAAAATCTAAGTTGTCACGGCGTTGAGGCTAAAGATTTCGTTACTTGGTTGGATGATAGTTTAACTATTAAAAACCCAAAGCTAAACAAACTTAATGACAAAGATGATGAAGTTGTGAAATTAATTGATGTTGACACAGATACTGAAAGTTTAGATATTGATGTTAGATGGACATTGGTTTGTGATTTATTCTTAATATTACTAGAATCATCAATGTACGACGCTCGATCAAGAACCTTGTTGATTGAATTTTCAGACTCCATTGGGATTAAAAATTTAGAAGTTTACCAATTTGAAAGAAGAATAACTGATGCATTGGAAATGGATGAATCTCATGCGATTTTAAATCATACACAAACTTTCAATGAAAAAGATATATTATCAGAACATAGTAGGAAATTCAGAAAACAAAAGTATGTTAAAATTGCATTTGCAACGGCAGCAGGTGGGTTGGTTATTGGTTTAAGTGCTGGTGTGTTAGCGCCTGTTATTGGTGCTGGTATTGCAGCAGGATTAACTACTATTGGTATTGGAGGAACTTCGGGTTTTCTTGCTGGTGCTGGTGGAACAGCAGTTATTACATCTGCAGGCGCGCTATCTGGTATGCGAATTGGTAACAAAGGTATGAATAATAGAGCAGGTTCTGTCAAGACATTTGAATTTAAACCATTACACAATAATGCAAGAGTGAATTTGATTTTAACTGTTAGTGGATGGATGTCGGGGCAAATGGATGATGTTAGATTACCCTTTAGTACTGTTGATCCGGTTATGGGCGATCTGTATTCTTTACTTTGGGAGCCTGAAATGTTAACAAGTATGGGTCAAACTATTGGTATCTTAGCAAACGAAATTTTAACCCAATCGATTCAACAGATTTTAGGAAGTACGATTCTTATTGCATTAATGTCTGCAATTCAACTTCCCATGATGCTTTCCAAGTTAGGATATTTATTAGACAATCCGTGGAACGTTTCATTAGATAGAGCATGGAGAGCAGGTTTAGTGTTGGCAGATACATTGAGAAGAGGTAAATTGGGTGTTCGACCAGTGACACTTATTGGTTTCAGTTTAGGAGCAAGATTAATTTATAGTTGTTTATTAGATTTGGCAAAAAGTGGAGACTATGGTATAGTTGAAAATGTTTATTTGTTTGGTTCACCATATGTTGTCAAAAAGGATGAAATTGCCTTAGCCAAATCTGTGGTTAGTGGCAGATTTGTTAATGGATACTCCAAGAAAGATTGGATCTTGGGATATCTATTTCGTGCTACTGCTGGTGGATTGAGCACAGTGGCTGGACTATCAGTGATAGATGAGGTGGAGAATTTCAATTGTTCAAGTTTAGTTCAAGGTCACATGGAATACAGAAAAGTTATGCCCAAATTAATGATGGAAATGGGCTGGGAAGTTTTAGACGAAGATTTTATCGAAATTGAACAGCCTGACCCACAACAAGATGAAAGAGAGAGAAAATTGATACACGATTTTGAGGAAGCGTCCAAAAATCTAGATTCTTCCAAGAAGAAGAAAAAAAAGAAAACATGGTATTCAAAATGGTTTGGAAAACAAAATAAGGAATGGTGGGAAATGTATGAGGAAGGTACTGTTGAAGAAAAAAAAGAAAAAGAAAAAGAAAAAGAAAAGGAAAAGGAGAAGGAGAAGGAGGGTGAAACTGAAGGTGATACAGTTGAGAACAAGGATGACACTAATGAAAATAGCTCTGGTGATGACAAGAAGAATTTGGATCCTGTTTTATTTGATTTAACCGAACTTCAAAAAGAAGTTATCAAAATTGAAAAAGAAGCATCAAAAATGAAGCAGTTCAAATTAAAGTCACCCAATTTAGCCATTTCATCAAGCGAGGTTTCTAAATTTACTGATGATCATATAACGGTTGACTCCGCAATAGATAGCACAAATAAGCCTGTTGAAAGCTCAACAACATCTCAGAAAAATACCCCAAACGATTCGAAACATGCCACTAATAGACCTTTCAAAACGGGTAAGATGAATTTCAACACAGTAGAATCATCGCCGTCAAAAACTACCAATTCCACTTCTGAAATGAGACAGTTTAGAGTGTCGTCTGCCACTCGTAAGCCTTCGATAGCTAATCTAAACCATGAGCTCAAACCAGCAAAATGGAACTTGGGTGTTGTTCAAACGTCTCAGTCGACTAATCCAAGTGTGAAAAATGAGTTGAATACTGATAGCAACAGTATTGCAAATAAAGCTATACCACTGGATTCAGATAGTACAACTAACTCGAATACTGCACAACGTGGAAGCGGAAAGGAGTTTCATGGATTAAAAGATGAAAACATTCAGATATCCTTTGATGACGAGTTTGCAATCACAAATGAAGAAAGTCGAACTGATCACAGGGCTGATGTTACGAATACAAATGTGGGCCAGAAGGAGTCGGTGAATGATGAGGTTTCTTTTGATTACGACGATGAAGATGAGTTTCCAACCGATGACAGAAATCTGAAAGTTACGTTTGTTTGAGGGTTGTTTTAATTGTGCATGATGCGATAATTTTATAGACATTTTGTTGAATGTAAAGTACCGAGTAATAAAAAGCATAAAACAAAAGACGTTGTAACGTGGAGAAAATTAATTGTTATCACTAAGGACTTTGACGCAACGTGCAACTATTACAGATCACAACTTAACAGTGTATTCAAATTATATAAAAAATTTTACAACAATGTATAGAAAATTACAAGAAAACTTCAGCATTAATTTCGACAACTGAGGTTGCAAAAGACAAATCAAATTTGGAAACAACTTGAGGATGCAAGACACCAATTGAACCAATTTCTTTTGCATCTTCACCATCTTTACCTCTATATAAGACTTTAGCACCTCTTCCTGGGAAGAACATTTTATTTGAATCATCTTGTTCGATCCAGAAACCTTTTGGTTTTGAGTCTGAGTTGGCATCTTCCAAAGATAACCACTTAGTTCTAAAAGTTTGCATGATTTTACCTAATAAACCTTGAATCAATTCGAAACCTGAAGTCTTACCAGCATATGAAGCAGCCCAATTTCTTTGATTGAAAGCACCTCTTTCAGAATCATCTTTAAAGACGACATCACCACATTCGAAAACTTTGATAGGCAAAGCATGATTTTTATTTTCTTTGATTGTTTTCAAGATACCTGGAATTAAAGTTGTTCTAACAACTTGATATTCAACTGTTTTAGGGTTTTCCAATTTGACAGCTTTTGAATCATCTAAATTATTTAAGAATTTGAAATTTTCATCATGAGAACATAAAGTTAATGGCATAACTTCTGACCAACTTGATTGAGATGAGGTTAATCTTAAGATATCAGCAACTTTATTAATTGGTAAAGGTTGACCAACAGTGGCAGCAGTCTTTGGAGTTGATTTTTTCAAATTATCATAACCATAACTAATAGCAACATCTTCCATAACATCACATTGATGTAAAACATCAGGTCTCGTTATTGGTAAAGTGACATCAATTAAATCTGAATTTGATTCTGAAGGATTAGCTAATAAAGACATTTTTTTCAACAATTGACAAATTTCATCTGCATCCAAGTTTAATCCACAACAAGAATTGATGTATGAGATTTCAGCATTAATAACTCTTGGAGTCAAATTTGGACAAATTCTAGATTCGTTATTATGTTCAGAAATGATTTCAACAGGTTCTATGGTGAATGGTTCATCACAATATTTTGAGAACATGGCAACTAAAGTGTTGACAACAATTTCAGCTTTAGTCTTATCAGTGGCAGTTATATCTAAAAAGACGTTTCTAGTATTTAAAGTAATTTTAGAATGTTCACTGTTAATAATTGGTGGTAATGAACAAACTGTTCTATTTGAATCTAAAATGACAGGATAAACAGGAGAATCTTTAATGATATGTAGATATTTACCTAAGTTTCTATCATTTTCGTAAAATTCAACCAAATTTTCACCATTAAGTTTTTTAGTTTGGTTTAATGGGACAAATTCAATATCTTTTGGAGATAAAGCTTCATAAGTGAAAGGTGGTGATAGAGTATCTAAATCATGAGTACCCATTGCAACTAAAGTTCTATTTCTACAAAGATTTGTGTGTAACTTATCTTGTAAAGCAATAAAAGATTCATATGATCTTGGAGTGAACTTGATATTTCTTAAAATTGCAGCACAAGCATAAGGTCTAATTTGCTCGGTTGATTTATCAATGGTCAATGAAATTTTTGGAGTTTCAGGTTTCAACTTGTAAACAGGTTGCTTAGAATTACCTAAATATTCATTCAAAGCTTGAGCGATACCTTCAATACATAACATATCGTATCTATTTGCACCTATTTCAATCTTCAATTGAGGTCTTTCATCAGTACCTTTAACATCTTCGGTTGTATCTTCATCAAGTTCAATACCGAATTTGAAACATAATTCATCAAATTCTTCGGTGGTATAGGTCTTGCCTAATAGATCGAATAAATCTTGTTTATCAACGGCAATGGTAGGCATTTTGTAAAAATGATGTATACAGTTGTGGAAATGTACAGAGAATGATGCAGTTTACTGTAATAAATAATGTATAAAAAACCACCTACTAATTTCAAACTAAAGCCAATTTTCAACTCGAAAATTTGAAAACTTGAAATATCAATGTAATGTCTCAATATGACTAAATTGGTAAACTCCATCAAAGAAACTAAACCAAATTGGAGTCTGTAATCAAAGCACAGCTTTTCGTCAAGACAAGATTGAAGCTTACAAAAAAAAAATTGAGAGAAAATTGGCAAAATGTGAAAAAAACGAACAAAGATCTTAATTACGTGATTCATTATATAATCAAAAAGATTCAAATATTGGAAAAAATGTTACCCGGAAAACAAAATCGAGAAATTTCAAACAATGTATTTTAGTGGTGCAGAGGTGTAGTGTTTCAAAATCCATTGGGCGCTTGATTTAAATTTAATTGTAGGTTTAAGTTTAATTACGAGATTATTAAAACTAAGCTATAACAATTTTATTGTGCCTATAAGAAAACCCAAAAGAAAAGAGAAAAGGAAAAACAGAAAGAAAATCAACATGACGATGCGGCAGCAACCTCAATGTTGGTATGAGTGAATAAATAAAATAAATTGAAAAAGAAAAAAAGATGCATAAAAAATCAGATGAGATAGAGTGACTCTATGAAGTAGTAAACGGGGCAAGTTGATCAATTGTTCCTTGAATATCTCCATGACATCACTCTATCTGTGTATTATTTTGTACAAGTAAAAGAATGAAAAAAACAAGTTCAACATCTTCTAGTCATAAAAGTAGCAGTAATTATTAAAAGGGACAACTCTGTAGTGAATTTCTTATAAAGCGGAAGCAAGAGCACCTAAAGTGACTAAACCAGCAAATAAACCAACTAATTTAGAGTTTGAACCAGTGTATGAGATTGGAGCAGATAATCTGTCAACACCTGAAGAGGATGTGGAAGAAGAAGCTGAAGCGGAACCAGAACTGGATTGAGCAACAACGTTTTGGGTTTGGACTAATGATAAAGATTGAGCGTGGGAAGCAGAAGAAGCGGAAGACATTTTGTGTAGTTAGATTAAAGGTGTATGTGGAGTTGAAAGATACTTGTTTGTTCAGACGATTAAAGAAGAAGAAAAAGTTACAGCAACAATTATCAAGGACTTTCAAAAGGACAATTCAAGGTGTATTTATATCAGGTCCATCTGTTAGCTAGACCAGACACAGGGCATATACATACGAATATGAAACACGATGAAAAATCTAGCAATTACACCAAATTGGCGTTGAAAAGTTTAAAGATCCACGCGATTTGACAATTTGACGCGGCTGAAGAGGGAGAAACTCCTAGTGCATACTTCTAAAAATAGAGTATACACCACAAAGTACGCTACAAATAAACCAAATCGAGCTTTGTAATGTTGTCATAAGTTAGTTTCCGTAAATTACATGCATACATGATGCATACCAATTTAGCTTATTCAGTAAAAAAAAACAAAATATACCATAAATCTCGAAGCACATTAAAACCTAAATGCGGCTAATTAAGTGCATTTGCTAGATCTCCTTATTACGCGCATGCTCCTTCGGCTCGTGGAGGATGTTTCCAGTCGCCAATTGCTGGCAATGGGCATTGCTTTTCACAACTAGAGTAACGACAATCGATTTTCTTCTTCTAATTATAATTAATTATGTTTTTCACTATTCAACAGTCAATTGATAATTATTATTAGCTAGTATATACAACTAATACTATGGTTCCATACACGCACACCGTGTGCTATGCAGGCTCCAAGACAAGACCTGTGCCTGTTACCAGTAGATCTCTTGACGAGATGACAAGAAATTTTGCGACTCGAACCACTCTACGGCTTGACAGGGGAGAGGCATTCCGCGCTGAACCGTGTCGTGTTTTGCTTTTGCCGTTTTCAACGCGAACTCAGATTCAAAGAGAGAAAGAGAAAGCGTGAGAGACAAATCAGGGCCAGACCAAGCAAAGGCCATGAAAATTAATATGCGGCGTTTAAAATTAAGCTTTGAAACTTCATTTTATTTTTTACCATTATGTAATGCGTGATGTAATCCAAAGAATTTAATTAACAGGTGATGGTCATCACGTGTACAAAAACTTTTGTTTACATTTTTCCACTTTAAGAAGTATAATTACTTGCATAAAAATTATGTTTTGATTTCCATGATAATGTCCTGCTATAAAAGATGGCTGACTTTTAGCGTTTTTGAAACGCTTGAGCGGTTTGATCATGATTCGATACACACATCAAACTGGTTCAATGCATCTTGTTTATATATAAAGGGAAAGTTCTGATCTACTCTGATCTCATGAGATCGTACTAATTACAGGTGGATTGAAAAAAGGAAAAAAGGAAAAAAAAAATGTTCTACTTTGTCAAATCCTCATCAAAACAATTATACAAATGCAATTCCAAAGTTTCAATAAAAAATCATACAGCTCGGTCATAACCTTGGTTGTTTTTTTAATTCTTGCCTGTTCTGCTTTGGCAAATGAGCAGAATGGAAGTTTTGAAGATATGGCAGAAGCCAAAGACCATAACAACGACGATGGTTCGAAATCGGACGTTGCTCAGCAGCCTGACACCGTTGAATCAGCAGGTGTTCAAGACACCATTGCCGATTCAACTGTTCACATTACCTCTACACCAACTACCACCATCACGTACATTCCAACTGTAGCATCATCAACAGAAGGCCAATTGATGTCAACTAGCGCTGCTGCAACAGCAACCACAGAACAATCTGCTCCTACTGGTGCATGCGGGATCGCATACGCGCAATGTGGTGGTATCGACTATAAAGGTCAAACTTGTTGTCAAGAAGGGTTACAATGTGTGGTGGTCAACTCGTACTGGGCTCAATGTGTCAGTGCGTCCAC